>CP092868.1:21930476-21974383 GCA_030710605.1 Cordylochernes scorpioides
AAAAGCCCGAAACGCGTAGGTAGTTGGGTTTTATTGATTTAGCAAGGAATGAGTAGGCCAAATATTATGGAACAAACCTGAATCAACGTTTAGTTGAATTGACCGTTCACATGAACATTCACTCGAGCATTTTTAGATGGCAGGGCGCCATCTAGTGGAATAAAGATCAACTAAACTCTGCGCTCTGCCATCACTGACGGTGACTTCTCCGATAGCGCCCCTGCCCTAGCGCGCTCAACGCGGGCCGCGCTTCTGGAAGAGCAGCACCTGGAGGTCTTCTTCCAGCGAAAACGCCAGCAATCATGGGGAGTAAGAGGCGGAGACCATCGTTCTACGGGGCTCCACAACGCCAATTACCCGCCTAACCAGCCAGAGCGCGCGCCGGGCACGGCTGCAGGCGCATCCTGTTGCAGAGCTGGCTGCGTGGTGGATCCCCACCGTAGATGTGCGCCGCTCCATCCCTTAGGCCGACCTGCGTCGCAACTGCTTCTCGGGGCACGATGCAGATGCCGCCCTACGACTGGCCCTCCACACCCTACCCCATCCTGCCTCGAGGCGTGCCACCTGTAGGGCCAGCGATATTGGAATTGTCGAGCCGTGCGACCCCTGCTCCGGGAGGTGTTCGCCTCCTGCGAAGAGCCCCTGGATCTGCAAGCATGGCTGTTCGGGTCGGCCTCCATCCCGAGGCGAGGACAAGTGTAGCGAAGGCTACCATCTACAAGTACCATCTTGGTCTTGAGGTGGGTAGCGCCAGCCACCACATCGACCTGCCCACTTTGTAAGAAAGAACTCTCTCAGATCACCGGTGGCGGAGTCTTTCCCGCGGTGGGCGTCACCAATGAAGACCTTGTATATATTTCATTTATGTATATTTATCAATTTCATTTTTTTTTTATTTTTATTTATCCATATATACATATAACCTTATTTTAATCTTTTTTTTTCATATTTATTCATCTTGTATTTAGCCCTATATTACTATTATATAAACGATATAATAGAAGTAATTTCAATCTCTTTTCTTGCTTTCCGATCTATGCTTTTGTACAAATAAGGATTTATCACCCTATAGTTTATTGGGACAAATAGAGAGAAACTAGAGGAGAGATATGTACAGTATGTATGCATATATGTGTATATTTTTATATTATTGAATAGAAAAACGATAAGTCTAAAGAATATGTAAAGATAAATCATGATTGAAACTCTCAGCTAGAAACTGATTGAATGAAAATTGATGATTGAGGAACCTTTCAATTGTTAAGTCTAATGGTTAGAAGAGAACGTGAATGATGCCTCTTACCTGGCACCAATTCATTAGAGATATAATGAAAGACAAAAATATTCTATAAGTACCAATTCTTTTATTGTAAACAAACACCAAACAACACGACAAAGGTGAGCTTTTGGAAGTCTCCAGATTAATATGAAGCTATATGCAAATAATATTTCTCAAACATATATATATCAAGAAAAAGGCATTTAATACACAATTACACATTTGTACTATTTTTCACACATATATATGTGATATTTATTCCGATAGATAGCACACGCCATCATCAACATTCAGTTATATTATAAGGCGATAACATGACATCTATATATAAGAAATGGAAGCATTTAAGCACGAATGTTTCTTTTAAATATTGTCAAGAAACTCCATCCAGATGGGACACCTTGTCAATCATCCCTGGACCCCAGGCGGGGGAACACAGGTGTGAGGGGTTCTCGGAAGCTGATCTGCAAATAAGGAAAAACGGAACGCCTCGGTGGCTGACCACTCTCATTATTATTATCTTTACCTTGGGATAAGTTGTTTTTATCATCTGACTCTCTCTCTCCCTATAAATACCTCTTGTATATAATTTTATTGTAGAATTAAAAGGTAAATACCCACCTTTATAATAAATTAATTATTCCCAAATTTGCTTTATTTATCTCTGCGACAATATAAAACAAACTTCTACTGTCCTTACTTAAGCTCGAATGAGCTAGCACTCGCTGAATTTTTGCCGTGTCTCTTTTTTTAAAAGAGACGCTTATTATATTAATTTTAAAAAAAGTGGTTCCTTTATTTTTCTAATAAAGGCTATTTTAACCCTCGAGCGTGCGCGCTGGGTGAAATTTATCCGATATTATAATTACATACTGTCCTTACTATGATGTGTTTTATATTTAAAAGAAACATTCATATTTGAATGCTTCCATTTCTTATTCAGTTATATGATCACAGAAGATGTCTTTCACTTAATTTATCCATCTGATTCCAGTACAATCTCCCTTTTGTGCTATTTTTTCATGTTGTAGTTTTGTTGTATAAATTCTTTATTTTTAACACCCCCTTATTGAACAGGTTGTTCCATTTGATAAGACACAATTTGGATTATTCTATATACAGTTACGAGCGTCATTCCTCATCTCCTAATCAACAATCAGTCATCAGTTTTCATCTCTGTCACCGTTTGCTTATTTTTTGGAATGGCGCCCTCCTATTGGTTGGCTACGGTCACGCCACCTTTGCCCCCCCCACTCGCTATTTCGTCTTTGTAACTATTGTGTTGGAGCGGGTCGCTCCCTAAATAAATGCATATATTAGATAATAACCAAATGGAATCCTCTCTTTCTTTTTGCCAGTAAGAGACGCCTACGGAAGCCAACAGTACATAGACAGATAAAGCACATAGGCTATAGTTATTAACTAACATATGCAATTATTTAAGGCGCCAATTTATAATTGTAACAAATAGTATTTGAATCAAAACATTCAATCGGGTAAAACACGGGCGTTGCCCGGGTCATTCGGCTAGTAGATTATAAACACAAGGTAATAAGACCAAATCCAAAAATTTATTAGTGTGTGACGTTTCAGCAACAACAATTGCTGTTGGATTAGGTCTTATTTTCTTGTATTATAATCTATAATCCAAATTGTGCTCACAATGCTGTTGCCAAAACGTCGCACACTAATAAATTATTTGGATTAGGTCTTATTTTCTTGTAGCTTTTGGTATTATGAAAATCAGGTTGTTCCATTTGTTTGAATTTTCTAAAGCTGTTATTGAGTGACCTTATCCCCAAAATAATTATGTGCTTTCAATACTAAAAATGATTTAGAATAGGCCATCTCATGCAATTGAAGATAGAAAATAATAACAAAATCTACCCAATTTGCCCAAAACGTAGCTTGGCACCTGCAGCTACAGAAACACATTTTGGCTTGCATTAGATGCACTAAACAGGACCTTTAGAATAGGCCACTGCTTATCATAAAACAGCTTGAGGAGCATGAACTCATGGAATTTGTGTAATCTTTACACAAGTGGATAAGAAACAACAACACTGAAAATACCAATGAGAGTGCATCATTTAGAAGAAAATATATTTTTCAAAAGGGAAAGAAAGGTATACCTCTTTTATACACAATAATGGGGGTCGGTGGAAGGATGGTCTAAACGGTTGGTCTAAACGCCCTGGGTTCGATTCCCACATTGGGCACTTTTTTCTGATTTAAAAAAAAAAAAAAATGCTCCAATGGCCCCCGATTCTTGCAAAAGTTCAACCCCACCAGCGAGTGCAAGTAACCAAAACGGGGCTCTGGTACATTTGTAAGTGTCAAGTCGAACTGCTTTTCACATGTGTAGACATGTGGTGCACTTACAGTAAAAGCAGTCGCCAACTTCTACCCACCATGATTATCATGGCCTGTACCACGTGTACTAGGTATAAGCAAAAAAAAATACAATAATAAAAAAAAGAACAAAATAAAAGAGACACCAATGCTGCTTAAAATCAAAATTTTATTCTATATATATAAAATATAGATATATAATTGTTCAAAAATAAGCCATCATTCATATAAAAATACAAACAATAAAAATAGCTCCAATACTGTAAAAACACACAAGAAACAAACCTCTAGGTAACAAAAATATATGAAATAAATAAATAATGATCATCAAATTGTCATGTAAAATAAATGAAACAATTTATTTACAACAAGGAAAAAAGAAATATACAAAAATAAATGAAATGGGGGGAGAAAATGATTAGCACAAACATAAAGAACAAGCTTATATAAAATAAAAACACTAATCAAATAACAAAAATAGAGAGCTAAAAAAAAAAAGAGAAACTAAATTTTAATATATATATATATATATATACAGTCAAGAACCTCAATAATTGAGAACTCTTTGCAACAGCAAAAAAAAAGATAATCTTGAAAATATATTGATAACCATTAAAAATAATAATAATTTTTACAACCAATAAATATAAGTAGAAAATGATAAAGCACAATTTGGATAATAGATTATAATAAAAGAAAATAAGACCTAATCCAAATAATTTATTAGTGTGTGATGTTTCGGCAACAACATTGTCACCATCATCAGACAAAAGAATAAATGCATAAATTTTGTCTGATGATGGTGACAATGTTGTTGCCGAAACATCACACACTAATAAATTATTTGGATTAGGTCTTATTTTCTTTTATTATAAGTAGAAAAAAAACGAATATTTTATATAACGAATAAATAAATAATATACAGAGTAAATTATTCTGTGAGTGACCCAGCTTGGTAGAATTTTAAACATTTTTGACCAGATATAACCCAACTAAAATTTTGTAGCAATGTTCTAAGTTACTTTAAACATATTTGACAACAGTGGAGAGGTGTATGTAGGATACAGTTATTCCTATTCTTTGATAAAGGTACAAATATTCGAGATTTAGAAACACAATTCCTAATTCAATAAAATTAGGTACAACTTATCGCGATTTGGGATTTAGTCTTATTACCTTGAATGTTTCTTACATTTCTATCTTTATGTTGATAGGTGGCATTATCTTACAAACAAACAAATACTGATTTAGGTACAATAAATACCAGTTTTCTTTCCTCTTTTCGCTCTCCACTTCTTCCATCCATATTTCCAAATCCATATTCTTATTTTCCATAGGATTATTCAAATAATAATCTGTATATATTTATCATGTGTATATAATCTTTCTCCATTTTTACCCCTTTGTATATTTCCCACTTTCATAGGTTTCTCCGTCTTGTAACCCCAAGGAGAATCCTCTGTAAGACCTGTGTGTCTTAATAAAGGTTTTTGTGTGTGTGTGTGTGATTTAGGTACAATTTGGATTATAGATTAGAAACACAAAATACCAAATAAATAAAGAGTATATGATGTTTCAGTAACAACATTGTTACCATCATCAGACAAAAAAAGTACTGATTGATTTACCTAATGTTAAAAAACAGAAGTGATCATAACTTTGTTTAGTACGTATTGTAGAGACAAGCCTACTACACTAGAAGTGAAACTACAAGGTAATAAGACCAAATAACCAAAAAATAGTATGTGACCATTAGGTAACAGGGTTGTTACCATCATCAGACAAAAGAATAAACGAGAAAAAAATATCACAGCTTGTTCTTAAATAGTACTGTTATAAAGTGTGTAAACAAGATATAAGAAAAAAGTTTTCTAAGACAACCTAAAATATTATTCTTAGAATTAGAAGTGGAAAAACCCTCTATACTGTTTTAAAATGATTTTTTGAGGTTGTTGCTTATCATAAAACAGCTCGAGGAGCATGAACTCATGGAATTTGTGTAATTTTTACACAAGGGGATAAAGAAACAACAACAAAATGATTTTTTTAGATAAAATTAAAATATATGTTATATGGATTTGGTCTTATTATCTTGTAGTTCTAATCTATAAAATCCAAAAATTGTATTTTATTACTAGCAGTATATTTTTTAATCAAATCATTCAACTTTAATTCAACCGATATCTCTGATGGGGGGGGGTGTTGAATTAAAGAAGGTTTGACTGTATATATTTCCCTATCATTTAGTTTTACTTTCATAGAGTTTCGACTTTTTTTTTAAATAGAGAAGTTGTGAGAGAGTGAGAAAAAAAATAGAGAAGAGTTAAAAAATAGAGATTTTCTTTCTTTTCTTTTTGAGAGTGAAGAAAAAGGACGAGTATTTGGGTTGTATAGGGAGATGGGAGTGAGATAAAAATGAGCGTTGAAAACTGAAACACACAACAACACATTTCAATACAGAGAAATATTTTAGATGCATTATAAAGAGATGATAAGGTACAATTTGGATTATAGATTATAAACACAAGGTAATAAGACCAAATCCAAATAAATAAATAGTGTGTGACGTTTCAGTAACAGCATTGTTACCATCTTCAGACAAAAGTACTGAATGAGAAATTTTACCACAGCATGTTTTTAATTGTTTACACACTTGATAACAGTAACTATTTAAAACATGCTGTGGTAAAATTTCTCATTCAGTACTTTTTTGTCTGAAGATGGTAACAACGCTGTTACAGAAATGTCACACACTATTTATTTATTTGGATTTGGTCTTATTACCTTGTGATTATAAAGAGATGTTAAACAATTTTTTTTCTTAAAATCAAAAAATTGTAGATTATAGTTCAATTCCAAAGAGGATGTTAACAAGGTAAAAAAAAAGTTCAAATTGAGATGGCTAAATTAATCGATACAAACTTTTTAACAGGGAATTTCATGACCAAAAGTTAAGAGATTAAAGCAGCTTCCATTACACTCTAACCATTATTCAATCCAAATTATTGTCAGCTGTCACAGAAATAATAAAACATTGTAATTTGACCATGGACTGACTGTGTTGTTGTTGTTGTTTCTTATCCCCTTGTGTAAAGATTGCACAAATTCCATGAGTTCATGCTCCTCGAGCTGTTTTATGATAAGCAGCGGCCTCTCCCAAAGGTACTGTTTAGTACATCTAATACCAGCCAAAATGTGTTCTGGAGCTGCAGGTACCAAACTACATTTTGGGCAAGTGGGGTGGATGTATGGACTGACTGTTCAGCAACCTATTGTAGTCACATTTGGGCTCACATGTTTAATCTGTCCATTGAGTTGATAAGGTACAATTTGTATTATAGATTAGAACACTACAAGGTAATAAGACCAAATAAACAAATAGTGAGTGATGTTTCAGTAACAACGCTGTTACTGTACCACTGTTTATTTATTAGGATTTAGTGTTATTACCTTGTTGTCCGTAGAGTTGTTCTCCAACATGTGGAGCAACAGGCTTCCCAAGAGGATGAAAGAATATTCCCAATGATGAAGGTATCAATCCACGGCCACCACAAGGTATTCCTCAACATTGGGGACCAGACCCCCCCACCACATTACCCTAGGAGGACACAACCCTACCAACTTTTCTTCTTTGCTAATAAATTGCCTTCCCATATAACTATAAATTCAATGGCCATCTATTGATTAAATATGCCATTATTATTTTTGGTGAAAGAGGTTTCTTTGATTTGATTAAAACATTTACTGTTAATAATGAAATACAATTTTTGGATTTTATAGATTAGAACTACAAGATAATAAGACCAAATCCAAATAACATATATTTTAATTCTTTCTAAAAAAATCATTTTGTTGTTGTTTCTTTATCCCCTTGTGTAAAGATTACACAAATTCCAAGAGTTCATGCTCCTCGAGCTGTTTTATGATAAGCAACAACCTCAAAAAATCATTTTAAAACAGTAAAGAGGGTTTTTCTACTTCTAATTCTAAGAATAATATTTTAGGTTGTCTTAGAAAACTTTATTTTTTCTTATAATATACAGTAGAACCTTCACGAGAGGACACTCCCTCTAGAGGTCACCTCTCTACAAAGGAAAGTTTTTATTCGCAAAATTATCATTTTTACAATTTAGCAATTCTCCATAAAGAGGACACCTCTTCCTAAAGGACACTTTGGCTCTACAATTAGGTGTGGTCTTTTACAGGGAGGTAGTTCTACTGTATTTATATATATTATCTCTACAGACCTCTTATATAACTCCCTGCATCTTTTACAGCCTCTGAAATAACAAGGGTAAAACTTACTATGAAGAGCAATGAAGCTAGCCACCTCCTTGTATCTGGACATCACCACCACAATATAAACTTTCTAGGTATTAAAATAGAAACAAAAATTAGGCATGCAATTTCATTCATTTTAACTGCCTTCTTCCTCTTTTCATGTATATGGGTGATACCATGCTGAAAAAGACAAACAGCCCGAAACACACATACACTCACTCATTGGACAAAACTTAAGGAAGTGGAAAGTCTTTGATATCATTGGTCTTTTTTTTTGAAGGAGACAGAAGCAATTTGGTTCACACTTGGTTATCTCATTCAATAAAGGTCACTGTATAGCAACTAACTTTCAGAGTTATTGTCTGAATCCCGATATACATGCTGAAAGGAACAACTTCCTCAAGTTTTGCCCATGAGTGTAGTTGGTTCTCTTGATTTATCGAGAAATTTTATAATGTTACAGTGATGGTGAGGATTTAACCCCACCACCATTATTCCATTATAGGCTATATTAAAGGGGATCAATAAGCTACAAGGGGGAAAAAAAGCCTTTATGGACAGTCCATCATTGTTGTTGTTGTTTCTTATCCCCTTGTGTAAAGATTACACGAATTCCATGAGTTCATGCTCCTCGAGCTGTTTTATGATGAGCAGCGACCTCTCCCAAAGGTCCTGTTTAGTGCATCTAATACAACCCAAAATGTGTTCTGGAGCTGCAGGTACCAAATTACATATTGGGCAAGTGGGGTAGATTTTGTTGTTATTTTCTATCTTCAATGGCTTGAGATGGCCTGTTCTAAATCTTCCATCATTGTAGAGTCCCTATGGTCCTCTTTCTTTTTAAATAATGATTGTCATGGGTGTCACAAAAAGAAGATTATTCTCACAAAGGCATCAAACTAGAACAAAAAGGGGATAACCTAGTTTAATTAGCAGCAACACATAAAATTCCGAGGATAAGTTTCTTTTATTTCAAAAATAATATCTTGAGCTTTCGGGCGTAAACAGCCCTTCTTCAGGAATATTGGAAACAATTTCAAGTAGAAATGTTTGTACACAATTGTTTCCAATATTCCTGAAGAAGGTCTGTTTACGCCCGAAAGCTCAAGATATTATTTTTGAAATAAAAGAAACTTATCCTCGGAATTTTATGTGTTGCTGCTAATTATACACCAGAGGATTCCACCTTACGATAACCTAGTTTAGAAACTTGGTAGGCTATACAGTAGTACCTCCTCCATGAGAACACTCCGGGTAGAGGACACCTCTCTACAAAGGACAGTTTTCATTGTCAAAATTACCTATTTTATTATCTAGCAACTCTCCTAGTGAAAGAACGCCTCTCTTTAAAAAGACACTTTGGCTATTCAACTAGGTTTATTAATTTATTATCCCTAGTACATATGGTACAGGCCATGATAATCATGGTGGGTAGAGATTGGTGACTGCTCTTACTGTAAGTTCACCACGTGTCTACACATGTGAAAAGCAGTTTGACTTTTGTACTTACAAGGATGCCAGAGACTTGTTTTGGTTATTTGCACTTACTGATGAACAATAATTGGTGGCCATTGGGGGGGGGGGAGCCTTTTTTGAATTATAAAAAGTGCCCATTGCAGGATTCAATCCCAGGTTGTAGAAGTCAAAAACCAACGGTTTAGACCACATGTCCACCAACTCCCACAACTAGGTATTGTTCTTAATAAAGGATATATATAAGAATTGATTATAGAAACAAGACTATATTTACAAAAGAACTTTATGAGAGGATACTCTCGCTAGAGGACACCCTTTTACATGGGATTATTTTTATTGCCAAAAAGATACCATGTTTTTACAAATTAACAACACTCTGGTACAAGAGGACACCTCTCTCCCAAAAGGCCAGTTCAACCAGGTGTTGTTCAGAGAGATTCTACTGTATACAATTCCAGAGATACTCACCTTTTGTTCGTCAGAACTGCAGGACTGTCTCCTCAAGAGGAACCTCTGCAGAGATCTCAGTCTCTCCAAGTGAGCAAGCAAGAGCCTGCCAGGCAAACATTGTGGTTCAAACACAACCCTCCACACTATATATATACATTTACTATAACAGCACATGGACCCCATTCTTATACACATAATAAGATAATAAATAGAAGCATTGAAGCACGAATGTTTCTTTTCACAAATAACAAAAACTTCTACTGTCCTTACTGCGATGAAAAAATATTGGGAGGGCTTGGCTCAAACATTTGTGCTTCCATTTCTTATATACACCTGGTCTATTAGTATGAAACGTGAAAATGGCCGCCAGAAGGCGCTGTGCAACTTTATTTGAGCCAATGGTGGCGCTGTTGAAGGCATTTTGTTTTATGACTCATGTGGCATCAGCACGCGTGCAGTTTTAGAAAAATTTAAATCGTGGAAAATTTCCTGAGCCCGTGGAAAATGGCGATTTCCGAGCCAAAAAGTGCCCATTTGCGGGAAGTTTTGTTGTTCGCCTTCAACTGGAAGAAAAGTGCCACTGAAGCCCACCGAATGCTCGAGGAAGTTTACAGCGACCACGCTCTGAGCAAATCGCAGTGTTACAGGTGGTTTAAAAAATTCCAAAGTAGCAATTTCGAAATTGATAATGAACCACGTGGAAAACCGCCCCAAAAGTTCAAGGACGCTGAACTGCAAGTTTTGTTGGATGAGGACAGTACCCAAACGCAGGAGAAACTTGCAAAACAGCTCCAGGTGTCTCAAGGTGCTGTTTCCCTACGTTTAAACAGCCTCGGAATGACCCAAAAGCTTTCCAGATGGGTCCCCCACGAGTTGAGCGAAAGACAGCAAGAACGGCGTCTGGTAACCTGCGAAGGGCTACTCGCCAGGCGTGAAAAGAAGTCATTTTTGCACCGAATCGTAAATTCTGATGAGAAATGGATCTACTTCAGCAATCCTACGCGCCAAAAGTCGTGGGGCCTGCCTGACCAATTTCCAAAACAGACGCCTAGGTCCAATCGCTTCGGAAAAAAGGCAATGCTTTGCGTATGGTGGGACCAGACCGGCGTAGTATATTTCGAGCTCCTGAAACCTGGCGAAATGGTCAATACTAGTCGCTACGAACAACAAATGCACAGTTTGAGAGAGGCGTTGAATTAAAAAAGACCGGAATGGCGTGAAAAGCACAACAAGCTGATACTGCAGCATGACAACGCTCCAGCCCACAACGCTACGGTGGTCAAAAACACCATAAAAGACTTGGGCTGGGAACTCTTACCCCACCCGCCATACTCACCAGACTTAGCGCCTTCGGACTACCACCTTTTCACATCTTTAGGACACGCCCTAAAAAACCAGGAATTTTCAAACTCAGACATACTCCGAAAATGGCTTGTTGACTGGTTCGACTCAAAAGGAATAGAATTTTTCAGATAAGCAATTCTAAAATTGCCTGAAAGGTGGTCCGATATATAGCTAATCAGGGCAATTACTTTGAATAAAAAATCTTTTGTTGTATGGGATTGGTGAACTTTTGAATTCACTGAAAATTTTCGCGTTTCATACTAATAGACCTGGTAGATGGCACACTATCGCCTTATAATTCATAATAAAATAGCTCGAGGAACATGAACTCATGAAACTGTACAAAATGAAACAACAGCAACAATAAAACAGTATTTAGGATGAACCATTCAAGTCCATTCACACCAGTAACCTTGCTACCTTGTACCTTAAATGAATAGGTTAGGTGAGATAGACTTTGAAAGAATGGCCACATCACTGGTAGAAGATGGCTGACTTTGTTCTCACACCTCTTTCGATGACAACAAAATGGGGCGGAGTCAGAATGAAGGAGGTGAAAAACTAAAGACCTACAGTTACCTTAAATGAATAGGTTAGGTGAGATAGGCTTTCGATAATGGGGGGTCACTAGACAGAACATGGCTGAATTTTAAAACTTTGTCCTCACACCTCCTTCGATGATAACAAAATGGGGGAAGTCAGAGTGAAGGAGGTGAAAAACTGAAGACCTACAGCTACCTTGTACCTTAAATGAATAGGTTAGATAAGATAGGCTTTCAATAATGGGGGTACAATGGATGGAAGATGGCTGACTTTTAAGACTACATCCTCACACCTCCTTCGATGACAACAAAATGGGGGTAATCAGAGTGAAGTGAAAAGCTAAAGGCTTACAGTTACCTCAGTTACCTAGTAAGTACAGTCACACAATTGGCTTGCATTATATGCACTAAACAGGACCTTTGGGAGAGGCTGCTGCTTATCATAAAACAGCTCAAGGAGCATGGACTCATGGAATTTGTGTAATCTTTACACAAGGGGATAAGAAACAACAACACAGTCACACAAAACTCATCTAGACTTTGATGAGAGAAAGCAAAAATAGTGATAGTAATAATAATTTAAAAGTTTTTTTTTATTAGTAGTACAGAGTTGTCTCTCTGAGACCAGGTGAGAACATGGTTAAATCATGTCTCTCCTAAGGTGATGGTTGCTATCAGACATTCTGTTATGCCAGGTCATGAGAAGGTCTTTCAACTGATACAGGGTTCCTGATAAGAGACCACTACCTCTAAGAGAGACCTAGTATAGCTATGTTTTTAAACTATGGTCTCTCATTGGGAGACTCTATTGCAGTCTCACGTAACAAAATGATATTTAAAAACACATCCATCTCACAGAATTTGCATAAAGAGCCTACACTCCTATGGTAAATTACACCTTAGATGACATCCCTCCCCTATATAAGTCAGCTATCAGAAAACTGACTAATTTTAGCTATTTTTGTTTTGATACCCTTTTGTGTATCAAAAAAGGGTGCTAAAAATACAAGTTTTATAACTGTGTAGATGAAAAAAAAAACAGCATATTTTCTTCATTGATACCTTTTATTTTTTTTTTAGATGAATGATAGGGTACAATTTGGATTATATAGATTAAAAAATGAAGGTTTAAAAGACCTGATCCAAATAAATGAACTCTTTGTGATGTTTCAGTATAAAACACTCTAACCAAAACATTTAATTATTAACATTTATATGATCTTTTGGCCCCCGATTCTTGCAAAAAGTCCAACCCTACAAGCGAGTGCAAGTAACCAAACGGGGCTATGATATATTTGTAAGTGCAAACTCAAACTGCTTTTCACATGTGTAGACATGTGGTGCACTTACAGTAAAAGCAGTTGCCTACTACTTCTACCCACCATGATTATCATGGCCTGTACTACGTGTACTAGGGATAAGCAAAAAAAATGTATCTTTTTACCTTGGAGGCTTTTTAGATAGTTTTAAACTCTAAGTCACACACAAAATTCACACAAATCAAAACAAACAGTTTTCAAAACTAAGGGATGTCATTTATAGAAGTGTACATTGTATACCCTACCACCATTCATAAAACAAAAGTTCTCAAATAAAAGAAATTCGAATTTTATGTAAATAGAATGAGAGATATAGCTATTAGCTGATACTTACATCTGAGTTTTTAGATTTATTCCTTAGCAGCAGATTCAAATATAAATACTTGTATCTCCTTTGAACAAAAAAAACAACACATTTCAAATATCCATACAGGACACAACTATCTCACAGACATTCAATCAAACACACAAATACACTGAAAAAAACACTTTCTACCAAACTTTTTTCAAAGACCCCACAATATACTTATGAAAAATGACAAAACCAATTGTACTTGGATCAAGTGGATAAGTTAAGAAAAAAAGAAAGACATCTCTTGATCATGCAACTAAAAGTTGCTGATGGCTTGGTCTATTTGCCAGAATTATTCTGACAACTCCGCCTTTGCCGGTCCCAAGCCCGGATGAAAAAGGAGGAGGGGGAGCAGTAACAAGCTCACTAAAAAACCTGGGCTCAGCTGGCCCGGCTGATAGTACCCTGTAAGGGCTCCTGATCCAGGGATACAGGATGAGCAGCATTTGTACTCCATGTTAGGAGCGGCTGTACATGGGGTCTGTTCCTCATGTCAGAGGCGGCTATTTCTTTTGGAGCTAAGTCGGCCTGCCACTGAGTTAGTGTTCCCAGTCTTAATGACAAAGGCAGACACATTTTACTTCACCTAATCATGATGGTTGTCAAATCTCCCCACTATGCTGCATCGGCTGTCACGCAGTTTCTCAAGCTTTACAAGCTTGATACCTTAGTGTGATTTGGGTGGAGATAAGAAAGAAGAAGAAGATTCTGACTCATAAGCCATTATCAACTTTTAGTTTCATGATCAAGAGATGTCTTTTTCTTAATGATAGACTGGGTTGATCATCTCTCTATTACATTTTAGGTTCAAATGAAGATGACAATTTTATGCACAATTGTGTTTTTTCTATTTTTTTTTACTTCAACATGAAGGGGATGGTGGAAAGAAGAGTAATATGAACCATTGCTTTTCAACATTGCTTTTTAAAAAAACCATCAATTTCACATGGTACAGTCTATGGTGAAACATGGTGGGTAGACAACGACCGACCACCATCAACTGTTGGTAAAAAGAAAGGCTGCCTCTTCCATCAAAATCTCTTCTTCTTCTTTCTTATATTTCCTTCAAAATAAACACTTAAAATCATCTAGCCTTTCTTTTTATACACTCATGGACAAAACTTAAGGAAGTTGTACCTTTTAACATGTATATCGGGATTCAGACAATAACTCTGAAAGATATTACAGTGACCATTATTGAAGACAGATGAGAAGTGTGAATAAAATTGCCTCTATCTCCTTCAAAAATAGACTACCGGTGACACTTCCTTAAGTTTTGTCCATGAGTATAGATCAATATTCTCCTGGAAAAAAATAAAATTATCTATTACAGTAGAACCTCCATGAGAGGTCACTCGCTCTAGAGGACACCTCTCTATAAATGACAGTTTTCTTCTCCTTCTTTCTTATTTCCACTCAATCATATTAGGGTGTCAAGCTTGTAAAGCTTGAGACTTTTGATGGTGTCTGCCGAGGATGAGTAGAGCGCATCAATGGATGAGTCAATACAGTGTTTTGGGGTTGCAGGTTGACACTTAGTACATAGTGGGAAAACCTTGCAACCATTCTGGAAAGTCATTGTCCGTAGATGACCAGACTTAAGTCTGGAAATCAAAGACTGCTGTTCTCTTGGGAGGATTTTTTTTAAATATTTAGCATCTCTACGGTACGAGGACATCTCTCCCTAAAGGACACTTTGGCTCTGTAATTAGGTGTTGTGTATATAATAAAATGTTAGTACTACCACAGGGAAGACAGGATGAACTGTATTTTTTTACCATCAACTTGAGAGACACCTTGTGTATTACAAATTCATTGAGGACAGGAAGACAAGAGCATGTAATAAACAAGTCCCCCATAAACAGAGTGGCTAAAGATAGGGGTGTGTCCACAACAGGTCAAGGAATATATAAAATGCTGCTATGTGCCGATCATACAAATGGAAGAAGGAGTAGAAGCACTGAAAATGTTTTACGGTAGAACTACCTCTCTGTAAAGGATAACACCTAGTTGCAGAGCCAAAGAATCCTTTAGGAAAGGTATCTTCTTACTGGAGAGTTGCTAAATAATAAAAATGGCATTTTTGGAGATTGAAACTGTATTTTGTAGAGAGGTGTCCTCTTACTGGAGAGTTACTAAATAGTAAAAATGGTATTTTTGGGGATGGAAACTGTCCTTTGTAGAGAGGAGTCCTCTAACAGGAGTATCCTCTCATGGAGATTGTTCTACTCTACCTGAAAAGTGACCAATGTGCCAGAAAAAAATAAGAGGGGGGGGGGGGGGGGTGAGTGTGAAGACCAAAGGACAATTTTTCATCATTCTTAGAAATGGCTGATGAAAGAAATTCTTTGGAAACACATTGCCAATACATATTTGTTTAATACATTGAGGTTTCACCACTGATGAGCCAGGCTCTCCCCTTAATTTCTCCATTGCAGTAAGGGCAGTAGAAATTATTTAATTTCAAAAAGAATCTTACGCATCTAAAATAGTTTTGAATTTTCATAACAGATGGCGCGCTAGTGCATCATAAATACATATTTCTACAAGAAAGGAAATATTTACAACTCTGGTTTTACCTGGTGGAGGTCTCCAGAATCTTGACTTTCTTCTTGTAGTGATCTCTTTCAGCCGCCACTTCCTGGAACCTGGATCAAACAGTCGAGATGTTGGAGAGTGGTGTTCTAATGGATAAATCTAAACAATAGGGGTTGCCATCATTCTATTATATGTTTTAAAGCCACCTCTTAGTTGATTCCATTATATAGCACTCTGCTATCTGAAAAAAAAAAAAACTGCTTATTTGACAATTTAAAAATATATTGTTGTGTAACCACGGCGCGACCCTGAACGCCGGACACGTGGGCGCGACTAACACACGCTTGCTATCTTAACTAACAAGGCTCACGATTTTGAAATTTTTTTTTAAATTTTAATTATTTTTTTTTTTAATTTTAATTAATTTTAAACTCTCTCTGTGAGTCATCGAACAACAGAGTTCAGTGAGAAATTGCACTTTGACCACGGACCAACTTTCTTGCTTGCTCTCTTTATTCATTTTGTAGAGAATTTGGACTGAAGTTCGCACCGCACGACCCGCACCGACCGACCCTAAAGAGGACCGACCCGAGTGCCAAGAAGCTACAGACAAGATGCATCCCTGGACCAGCCCCAACCCTGGCACCAATAAAAAGTTACATCCCTTAGTACGGCCCTGTGACTCTTCCAGACTCCCACACAACAATATATTGACATCCTGTCAATTACAAAGGTGCACAGTACACACAATTAATAAATAAATGCTATGACCAATAATTATGGACAAGATGACTCTGCCACCGATGCAGAGTACAATGAAATATATATAATACAGTTTAACTACATCTCTGTAAAGGACAACATCTAATTGCAGAGCCAAAGTGTCCTTTATAGAGAGGTATCCTCTTTCTGGAAAGTTGCTATATAGTAAAAAAATGGTAATTTTTCAAATGAAATCCCAATATACATGCTAAAAGGTACAACTTCCTTAAGTTTTATCCATGAGTGTATTTATTTATTTGGTCTTATTACAATGATTTTGTTGTTTCTTATCCCCTTGTGTAAAGATTATACAAATTCCATGAGTCCATGTTCTTCAAGCTCTGATGGAATGGGGTGTAGCTTTGGTTGATCATGGCATCATGATACCTTGTATTTTTTGAAGAGCAAATGAATGGAGGAAGAGGGGAAAAGTAGCATCAATATGTGGTAGTCTCACCTTCTCTGCAGGCCTTCCACGTGTTCTTTCTTCTTCCTACGGCTCTCCTGTGCAGACAGCTGAAACACCAAGGCTTCCGTTAGTTTCTTGAGATAGAGAATCCTTAGCTAGGATTGAAACAAAATTGCATATTTACCAAGTCAACAGTCAAAAAGGCTGCTATAGTCAAACCTGTTTTTGGGCATTTTTATTACCCTAAGGTAACATGACCAAATATTCAAATCAATTTTCTAATCTATGATCCAAATTGTATTAGGCTTTTTTTTTATCGGAGGGGAAAAAATCACATTCTTAAAACACAAGTTAATAAGAGGGGGAGAAAGAGAGGGAGTTGCTAAAGTCCTTTGTAGAGAGGTGTCCTCTTACTGGGGAGTTGCTAAAGTCCTTTGTAGAGAGGTGTCCTCTTACTAGGGAGTTGCTAAGTCCTTTGTAGAGAGGTGTCCTCTTACTGGGGAGTTGCTAAAGTCCTTTGTAGAGAGGTATCCTCTTACTGGGGAGTTGCTAAAGTCCTTTATAGAGAGGTGTCCTCTTGCTGGGGAGTTGCTAAAGTCTTTTGTAGAGAGGTGTCCTCTTACTGGGGAGTTGCTAAAGTCCTTTGTAGAGAGGTGTCCTCTTACTGGGGAGTTGCTAAAGTCCTTTGTAGAGAGGTGTCCTCTTACTGGGGAGGTGAAAGTTTGATACTTTTATCTGATGATGGCAAAAACGTTGTTACCAAAACCTCGCAGGCCTTTTTATTTATTTGGTCTTGTTACCTTGTGTTTCTAAAACCAAATAAATAGGGACACACTATTTATTTATTTGATCCCATGTGTGTTTCTAATGTATAATCCAAATTGTCCCTTTTATAAGGTAAAAATGTTGATACCAAGTGATGTTATTTATAATGAAGTTTGACTGAATACAGTAGAACCTCCCTGTAAAGGACAACACCTAATTACAGAGCCAAATTGTCTTTTAGGAAGAGGTGTCCTCTTACCAGAGAGTTGCTAAATAGTAAAATTGGTAATTTTGCAAATGAAAACTGTCCTTTGTAGAGAGGTGTCCTCTTACTGGGGAGTTGCTAAAGTCCTTTGTAGAGAGGTGTCCTCTTACTGGGGAGTTGCTAAAGTCCTTTGTAGAGAGGTGTCCTCTTACTGGGGAGTTGCTAAAGTCCTTTGTAGAGAGGTGTCCTCTTACTGGGAAGTTGCTAAAGTCCTTTGTAGAGAGGTGTCCTCTTACTGGGGAGTTGCTAAAGTCCTTTGTAGAGAGGTGTCCTCTTACTGGGGAGTTGCTAAAGTCTTTTGTAGAGAGGTGTCCTCTTACTGGGGAGTTGCTAAAGTCCTTTGTAGAGAGGTGTCCTCTTACTGGGAAGTTGCTAAAGTCCTTTGTAGAGAGGTGTCCTCTTACTGGGGAGTTGCTAAAGTCCTTTGTAGAGAGGTGTCCTCTTACTGGGGAGTTGCTAAAGTCCTTTGTAGAGAGGTGTCCGCTTGCGGGGTGTCCGCTAAAGGGAGGTACTACTGTACCAAGAAGGTAACTTCAGCGCCCACAGTCTTACCTTATTTTTGATCTTCCTGCGGACTCTCTTGAGGGAGCGTTCCTCCTGCTTGGTGAGGGGCAGTTTCTGGGGGATGGAGTATCCCTCCGCCAGGAGGAGTCTCTTCTCTTCCTCCGTCAGCACCAGGACTCCGGAGGTCCCCAGCTGTACACCACATGGCTTCACCGGAGTGCAAACATTGTCTTACTCAAACTTTCCCAACTTCAATTTTGAAAAAAGAGGGAAAAAATTAATGGCAAATATGGTGTATGCTCCTCATGTCAGAGGCAGCTATTTCTTTTGGAGCTAAGTCAGTGGCCTGCCACTGAGTAGTGCTCCCAGTCTTAATGACAAAGATAGATGCTATACTATTACAAAAAAATAAGACCTAATCCAAATAATTTATTAGTGTGTGACGTTTCGGCAACAGCATTGTCACCATCACCAGACAAAAGAATAAATTGAAGGAATGAAAGGAAGAAAAAATTGCAAAGAGTTTCTTTATTCTAAATGTTGGCGAGCTTTCAGGCGTTAGCCTATCTTCAGGCCGATTTCGCAAAAATATATATATATACAAATAACACAAAATCTAAACTATATATAAGGTGTACAACTAATCCTACCGCGCGCGCGCGGAAGTAAATTAAACAAATTGTAATAAAATAAATAAAATAAAATACATGCAAAAATATGCCGAAAACTTTAAATTAAAAATAAATTCTAAAAATTAAAAATAAATTCTAAAACTATGAAATTTGAGATACGCTAAAATTGCATAAAAAGGACTAAAATAAGTCTTGGCAATTACAATAAGGCAAAAAAATAAACAAACCGACTATGTATTTATACAACTAACATAATTCTATTCCAACTCTCCGGGTGAGAAACCATGAATTTAGCTATGGGATATATGAAGGTACTGCTGCGGTATATCGATCCTTCTATTAATGCTCTTTTTATCGTTCGAAATCAAGGATTCAAGAATAAGTCTATTATATTTAGAGAATATATTCCGGAAGTAACACTTGACATCTTGTAAGTTAAAATGATGGCCAGTAGAATCCTCATGTTGATAAATATCCTCCAGAGATATGGATTCCCAGCCTCATTTGTGATGAAACACACTTATAACGGGTTCCCTCCCCAAAACCGGCAGGTATATCGATCTAATTGCTATTTGCAGTATTCCCCTACTAATCAAAGGCTAGCAGAGGTATTGAAGAAATTTGGGATTAGGCCTATTTTTGTAGGCTCTCGATCCATCGGCCAAATAGTCAGACATCCAATTACGAAATCTCAGGTTAAGACAGAACCGAGTGACCAACAAAATGCAGTTTATTCATTATCTTGCCAACAATGTACCGCTTCTTACGTGGGGGAAACCGGCCGAACAGTCGGCACCAGAGTTAAAGAACATATCAGGAACGTAAGAAACCAAGATAGCAGATCTCTTATTTATCAACATGAGGATTCTACTGGCCATCATTTTAACTTACAAGATGTCAAGTGTTACTTCCGGAATATATTCTCTAAATATAATAGACTTATTCTTGAATCCTTGATTTCGAACGATAAAAAGAGCATTAATAGAAGGATCGATATACCGCAGCAGTACCTTCATATATCCCATAGCTAAATTCATGGTTTCTCACCCGGAGAGTTGGAATAGAATTATGTTAGTTGTATAAATACATAGTCGGTTTGTTTATTTTTTTGCCTTATTGTAATTGCCAAGACTTATTTTAGTCCTTTTTATGCAATTTTAGCGTATCTCAAATTTCATAGTTTTAGAATTTATTTTTAATTTTTAGAATTTATTTTTAATTTAAAGTTTTCGGCATATTTTTGCATGTATTTTATTTTATTTATTTTATTACAATTTGTTTAATTTACTTCCGCGCGCGCGCGGTAGGATTAGTTGTACACCTTATATATAGTTTAGATTTTGTGTTATTTGTATATATATATATTTTTGCGAAATCGGCCTGAAGATAGGCTAACGCCTGAAAGCTCGCCAACATTTAGAATAAAGAAACTCTTTGCAATTTTTTCTTCCTTTCATTCCTTGAATATCTAATTGCAATTATTTAGGATTTTATTGTGTATTATCTAAATGGAACTGTCTCAGATGGAAAAAGAATAAATGAGAAGAAGAGTCATTTATTTTTTTGTCTGATGATGGTAACAATGCTTTTTGCCGAAATGTCACGCACTAATAAATTATTTGAATTAAGTCTTATTTTCTTGTATTCTAATCTATATAATCCAAATTGTGCTTTATCATAGATGCATTCTACTTCACCCAGTCATTTATATTCCCTCATTTTTTTATGTCTTCTAAATATAGATTAAAATATAATACAACACAGGTTTCTGAAGATGAGTTTTATGTAATCTCTCAAGCTTTCGGGAATCCCTGTCCTTCTACAGGATTACATAGAATTAATAATTATTATTCAATAAGGCACAATTTGGATTATAGATCATAAAACAAGGTAATAAGACCAAATCCAAATAAATAAGTAGTGTGTGACATTTCGGTAACAGCGTTGTTACCATCTTCAGACAAAAGTACTGAATGAGAAATTTTACCACAGCATGTTTTAAATAATAACAGTTGATAACAGTAAATATTTAAAACATGCTGTGGCAAAATTTCTCATTCAGTACTTTTGTCTGAAGATGGTAACAACGCTGTTACCGAAACATCACACACTACTTATTTATTTGGATTTGGTCTTATTACCTTGTTTAAAAAATGTATATTAAACACAAGTTAATAAGACCAAATCCAAAATAAATAATAAATAGTGTGTGACGTTTCGATAACAGGGTTGTTACCATCTTCAGACAAAAAGTACTGAATGAGATATTTTACCACAGCATGTGCCTTTATCATAAAATGTATATTTAAAAATCCCGGGCAGAAATTGTATAATGCATGGATTGCCATCTATGAAGTTGAGATATTTCTGTGTATTGTTGTTCCTTATCAATAGAACATAATTTCAGGATAACACCCCCCACCATCAATCTCATTGTTAAGGTCCCTAATTGGGAAATTTGCTGTTGGATTTTTTTGCTAATACAGGAGAACCTCCAAATGAGAACACTCCTGCTAGAGGACACCTCTCTCTATAAAAGACAGTTTTCATTATCAAAATTCCCTTCGTTTTGGCAGTTCTCTGGTAAGAGGACACCTCTCTCTATAAAAGACAGTTTTCATTACCAAAATTCCCTTCGTTTTGGCAGTTCTCTGGTAAGAGGACACCTCTCTCTATAAAAGACAGTTTCCATTACCAAAATTCCCTTCGTTTTGGCAGTTCTCTGGTAAGAGGACACCTCTCTCTATAAAAGACAGTTTCCATTACCAAAATTCCCTTCGTTTTGGCAGTTCTCTGGTAAGAGGACACCTCTCTCTATAAAAGACAGTTTCCATTACCAAAATTCCCTTCGTTTTGGCAGTTCTCTGGTAAGAGGACACCTCTCTCTATAAAAGAGTTTCCATTACCAAAATTCCCTTCGTTTTGGCAGTTCTCTGGTAAGAGGACACCTCTCTCTATAAAAGACAGTTTCCATTACCAAAATTCCCTTCGTTTTGGCAGTTCTCTGGTAAGAGGACACCTCTCTCTATAAAAGTCAGTTTCCATTAACAAAATTTCCTTCGTTTTGGCAGTCCTCTAGTAAGAGGACACCTCTCTCTATAAAAGACAGTTTCCATTAACAAAATTTCCTTCGTTTTGGCAGTCCTCTAGTAAGAGGACACCTCTCTCTATAAAAGTCAGTTTCCATTAACAAAATTTCCATCTTTTTATATTATTCGGAAGTTCTCTGGTAAGAGGACACCTCTCTCTAAAGGCCACTTAGGCTCTAAGTGTTGTTCTTTAATCCAAATTGTGCTTTATCATTTTTGATAGACTTCAATGGACCTAAGAAGTTATTCTTCCTATGAGATGAAGAAATTGAATTTTGAAGTTTATATCAATGTTGATGCCATCACTTGAAGATTCTATTTTAAAGAGTTCAGGATCTGAAGCTCTAACTTTATTCTTTTGTCAGATGATGGTATCAACACTGTTACCAAAATGTCTCGCACTATTAATTTATTTGGATTAGGTCTTATGTAGTTATAATCTATAATCCAAATTGTGCTTTATCAGAGAGAGAGGTTGTTCTCTGTATGGGAGTAGGAAGTTGGCTGTTTATAATGGAATACCATCAGAGATTTATGTCTCACCTGTGTCTATCCTACCTCACCCAATTCCCATACCTCCATCAACCATATAAAAAATTCTTACACGCAAACAGTTTTTTTTTTTTTAATTATTATTATCCTTAGTACACATGATACAGGCCATGATAATCATAGTGGGGTAGGAGTTGGCTACTGCTTTTACTGTAAGTGCGCCACATGTCTACATTGTGAAAAGCGGTTCGATTTTTGCACTTACAAATGTGCCAGAGCCCCGTTTGGTTACTTGCACTCGCTGGTGGGGTTGGACTTTTTCAAGAATCGGGGGGGGGCCATTGGAGAAATGAGGAAGATAATGAGGAAGACACTAAAGGTGTTTATGGTGGTGGTGTCTTGTCCATGGATCAGATCAGATCGGTCTGTGCATCCTGATCACAATACCGCCAACAAAGGTGCCTTGTTCATATGGATGTCCTCTTCTGGATTGATGTCTGCCATATAGAGGGCAAAGGTGTTTATAAATCTTACTTATAATCTCAAAAAGTGCTCCAATGGCCCCCGATTCTTGCAAAAGTCCAACCCCACCAGCGAGTGCAAGTAACCAAACGGGGCTCTGGCACATTTGTAAGTGCAAAGTCGAACTGCTTTTCAGATGTGTAGACATGTGGTGCACTTACAGTAAAAGCAGTCGCTAACTACCCACCCTAATTATCATGGCCTGTACCAAGTGTACTTGGGATGAGTAAAAAAAAAAAATCTCAAGTCTCCATGGTGAGAGCCATGATAATCATGGTGGCTTGGAGCAGTAGTTATTTGACTTATAAGGTTCCTTGGTTTGATACTTTGCCCTTGAAGGTGATCTTATGTACAAGTCAGAGACTATTTTGTTTCATAAAACTATTCTTTATAAAGTATTTAAACCCTAGATACTGGCCGCCAAACATCAACATGTATAAGAAATGGAAGCACGGATGTTCCTTTTTAAATACAAAACAAACTTTATTACTGTCCTTACTGCGATGAAAAAAATATTGGAAGGGGTTGGCTCATCAGTGGTGAACCCTCCCAGCAGTTTCGCCAATTTAATCTACCAGACCGCTTCTTAGAGCTCTAATACTGTATTGGATGCTTATATATACTACACTGAATGGTGGAATCTTAGAAATGTTATTTAAGCAAACTATGGACATAAGCTACAGTATATAGAAGGCACATTATTCTATATACAGTTACGAGCGTCATCAATTCTTTTTCATCTCTGTCACCGTTTGCTTTTTTTTTTTTTTGGAATGGCGCTCTCCTATTGGTTGGCTACGATCACGCCACCTTTGCCCCCCCCCATCATGCCCCCCCCCCACTCGCTTTATTGTTTTGTAACTATTGTGTTGGAGCGGGTCGCTCCTTAAATAAATGCATATATTAGTTAATAACTAAATGGAATCCTCTCTTTCTTTTACCCAGTAAGAGACGCCTACGGAAGCCAACAGTACATAGACAGATAAAGCACATAGGCTATAGTTATTAACTAATATATGCATTTATTTAAGGCGCCAATTTATAATTGTAACAAATAGTATTTGAATAAAAACATTCAATCGGATAAAACACGGGCGTTGCCCGGGTCATTCGGCTAGTTGCCTTATAATCAACATGTATATTGAGACAAGAAAATAATACCTAATCCAAATAATTTAATAGTGCGTAACGTTTCGGTAACAGCATTGTTACCATCATCTAAAGTAAATGCTGTTACTGAAACTTCACACACTATTAAATTATTTGGATTAGGTTTTATTTTCTTATAGTTATAATCTATAATCCAAATTGTGCTTTATCAGAGAGTCAGTATATATAACTTACAGGTCTCCCCTCATATTCTGTAGAAGGATGCCTGTGGTTCAGTATATATTGGTGTATTTGAAAATAGAGCAATCCATAAATAAATTCTTTAATTAAAAAGGCATATATTGGATCAAAATATCATTTATTTTACCAATATTTCAGTTGGCTGAACACCAACCTTCATCAAGGTGTTATAACATATTAATGTGTGTCAACAACAAACTCAGTGCCACATCTGTTATAACACATGTTATAACACCTTGATAAAGGTTGGCATTCAGCCAACTGAAATATTGGTAAAATAAATGATATTTTGATCCAATATATGCCTTTTTAAGTAAATATTGGTGTATATATTTGAAACATTCTTGCCTTTGAGTAAATGTCTTAATAAGAAAAGTATCAGTTTTTTAAAGTTTATTCTAACAGCATTCCTCAAACTGCTCTATCCTTCCTATAAACATTACCTCTTTTATATATATATGCATTCTTATTTACATATTTTCAAGAGAGATGGAGATTGAAAAACTACTTTATTACATCATCCATTTAAGGTTAAATACAAAATTGAAAATAAATATAGATATAGAGTTATAAGGTACAAAATTTGGATTATTCTATATACAGTTACGAGCGTCATCATCTCTGTCACCGTTTGCTTTTTTTTTTTGGAATGGCACTCTCCTATTGGTTGGCTACGATCACGTGGCTACGATGGCGCCGCCACTACGCGAGACACTTTGTTTTTTACTTTGCCCCCCCCCCCCCATTCGCTTTTTGGTTTTTGTAACTATTGTGTTGGAGCGGGTCGCTCCTTAAATAAATGCATATATTAGTTAATAACTAAATGGAATCCTCTCTTTCTTTTTCCCAGTAAGAGACGCCTACGGAAGCCAACAGTACATAGACAGCTAAAGCACATAGGCTATAGTTATTAACTAATATATGCATGTCATAATTTATATAGTTAATGACAAGAGATATAATTTATTTTCATCAAAATAAGTATGTAAATATGTTACGCTTGTGTTAAAATGTAAATATGTAAATTCATCCATGTATAAAAGCTGGACAAAAAATAAAGGTGGCAGACATCGCGGGTGCGCTGTTCGCTAGGCATAATGGCTGCGCCTCTTCATTTGACCACGACATGCATTTATTTAAGGCGTCAATTTATAATTGTAACAAATAGTATTTGAATAAAAACATTCAATCGGGTAAAACACGGGCGTTGCCCGGGTCATTCGGCTAGTAGATTATAAACACAAGGTAATAAGACACCAAATCCAAATAAATAAATGGTGTGTGACATTTTGGTAACAATGTTGTTACCATCTTCAGACAAAAGAATGGTCATTTATCCTGAAGATGGTAACAACGCTGTTACCGAAACGTCACACACAATTTATTTATTTGGATATGGTCTTATTACCTTGTGTAAATATAGATAAATAAAACTATATAATGATAATCATTTAAAGAGAGATAGTACGGTGATAAGTGGTCTACAACGTTGGTTATCAAACATTATAACCTAAGATTAGTTTACGATGCACTAGCGCGCCATCTGTTATCAAATTATAAAACTATTTTAGAGGCGTAATATTCTTCTTAAAATAAAACAATTTCTACTGTCCTTACTGCGATGGAAAAATTAATATAAAAAAAAAATGCAATATAACAGCGGTATGGTAGATTAAACTGGCAAAACTGCTGGGAGGGTTCACCACTGATGAGCCAGGCCCTCCCTTTAATTTTTCCATCGCAATAAGGACAGTAGAAATTGTTTTATTTTAAGAAGAATATTACGCCTCTAAAATAGTTTTATAATAAGATTAGTTTGTCTGAAGATGGTAACAATGCTGTTACCGAAACATCACATACTATTTATTTATTTAGATTTGTGGTTTTATTACCTAGTGTTTATAATTTACTAGCGGATGTACCCGGCTTCGCCCGGGTTTTACCCGAGTAAAGGTTTGTCTAACGAACATTTGTTAAAACAATTCTCTATAAACTTATAAAAAAAAAAAAAAAAAGATATATTTTGATAATTTGAAACTCGTAAATTTGAATCTCTCGATAAAGTGAACATTTTTTCCCGGTCCCTTGAAAAATACTCGATAAGTTGAATAAAATCAATATTAATTGGTTCCCTCGGTAATTGGAAGTTAAAGGAATAGTATCTTGCCTTGGAATTGTATCATTATTCTTGTCTCAAATAAATTGCCGTGTCATCCTGAATTTTGTCTTTCCTAATTTTCTACATTACAAAATCATCGTATCATCATGATAATATTTAGAGCAGATTGTTGAATTATAACAGATAAATTAGAATATATATCTTGATTATTTTTAGGCGAAAAGTTATTTCAAAAATTTTATTTGCTAGAAACCTTTCCAGTACTATACTAAATAACTTCCTAAAGTTCCATGGCGTTCCAATGAGTGGTTTGGTCAGGTATAAAGGACAGACACACACACATTCATTTTTATATATATAGATTATCCACAAATTGTGCCTTACTCAGATTTTACAATAGCTGTATTCAATTAAAGGAGATTATTTAAAACATACAATTTTTTTGTTTAATAATGTGAGAAGTTTTCATGCAAGGACTTCTGCTCTATGCATAACTGTATTATACCTATGCAAGCTCAGAAAATCAAACTTTTTATCTATATTATTAACACTTTACTATACTTAATTCAAATCAAAATACTATATTTAATTTAATTCAAAACTTTACAATATAATTATACATCAAAATGTTTAAGGCTGTCCTTAAAGCTTTTGATATGTATTTTTGAAATATTCTTTTAATCTGTGCCCACTATTTTATATAATCCCTCTTTCTTAAAAATTAAAAATATATATATATTTAATAAATGAAAACTCTCTTATATTTGATATATCTAGAGCATTATCCATTGTGCTTTTTTTTGTTGTTGATGATTGGATGTCTAAGCCTTTGCAAGCGCTAAGCGAAACCAAAAGATTGACAGTAGTGAAATATTTATTTTTCATTTTTTACATTTTCTCATTCTTTTATAAATTTCTAAATTTGTACTCGTGTTTTTTAGTTTGAATTTCGATATTCTAATATGTATAGTGCAGTTATAAAAATCAATAGAGAAAATAAATCGATTGTAGATATTTTAATAGTGGATAAAAAAAGTTTAAAATGACCAGAAATATTTATTTCTTACCTTAATTACGGAAATTCCATCAAAATGAAGAACCCTCACAGGCATAATAATATCCTAAATATGAATTTGACAAAAAGTTATTTTTCGATAGAGCGGGTTTTTGTTTTTGTTTTTCCTGACCCTGAAATTTTTGGTCATTTTTCACAGAGAGAAAAATAATAAAACACATTTTTAAAAAATATAAAAGAATAAAGCCCAACTTTATTTCTATTGGTGTCATTTGCGTAATTTAAATGTTATAAATACAATTGAGAAAGTTTTAAAATATTATTAGAAAATAAATATAGCCATATATTGGGAATTAAAAATATTTATTGGCCAATATTTTGATTGGCGTCGTGGAGGCATAACGAATATTGGTACATAATTCTTTTTTTTTTTTTTTAATCAAGTATAAGCCAATTTTTTATTATATAATGATTTAAGAATGAATTGCTCTATTTGCAAACCAATATTATATGTATATATATTAATATTTTTTTACACCCTAAACCTATTCTAAAAAACTTCCAACAAGAAAAGTTCATTTTTATACTTATGATAACTTTTATATATTGTTCCCAGATCTAAATGATTAGACTCTTTTATACCAATCACTCTGTTTATATAAATTTTATGAACTCGTCGCTTGATACTTGTAAATCTGTAAATATTTAATTCCAAGTTTCAGTTTTTTTTTTTTTTTCTGTAATAGGTGCAAATATTTTAATATAGCCACGAAAGCGCTGTATAGTGAAAAAATAATATAAATATTTGCAACTAAAGTAATTCTAGAGCAATTATAGATATAAGCAAAAAATTTACCTGTTGTAAGCTGTTAGTAGACTGTCTAGGCTTGTGGATGGGCGAGTTGCTTGAATCTGTAGAAGATGATGTGGAAAATGAAGCTGGCTTATTTCCTGAAACATATAACGAAACACTTAGAAATATGGAAAACTTATGAATTTCCATAATATTTAAAAATCAATTCTCCTTATTTTAAAGTTAAGAATCCATATATAGAGTGCGTTGTAAAATACAATCTATCACTAAAATTAGAGATGAAATTATCAAATTAAAAAAAAATAATGATTTAATTTTGTAATATATTTATTACTATTTGTTTTTAGCCTCCGATATTTAGGAATTAAAGTACTCTGATATATCTAGGTTTTGGGTTAACAAGCCCTTTAACATGAAAACAACTTTTTAGCCTGAAAGCTAGAGAAATAAAATTGTGCAAAAATAAAAGTTAGCCCTGGATGCTTTTTGATATTGTTAAATTATAAGTCAGGGGATGAACGTTTATAGAAATATTCTTACGATATTTTTTAGCCCGAGGTTTAGGCTTAGGGGAGCTAGAAGAATCCAAAATGGCGGACATGGGGACCATTTGGTGCTCTTCATATTTTATTGGGAAGTTTATCTCGTAATCTTCTGGAACCTGGGAGGCTCCAAGAGGTGAGAGAGGCTCTTGTTTGATCCCTGGAGGCTCCTCAAAATCTGCATCACATATAGGCTTAACATGAAAGAGAGAAATTGTGATTTTTATATAAAACTGCTTTTGCGTCAAGTTGTGTTTATTTATCACTGAATTTTCGCACAATCAATAAAAACTTTCTTATGAGAGGTAAAAATACGGGTCAGGGTAGTCTTATGCTACTCATTCAAGAATTCTTTATGGGATGATGATCTAATATAGCCTGAATTTTGCCATTTTAAAGCAGCCCAGATAAAGATTTGAGAGAGAAAAAACCTTATTAATTATTTATTTTTCTTTCAAAATATGCATAAACAATGCATTACAGATTGTAAAAATATTCAAGCAGAAATTTTTCATCAATTAGGCGCTAATTGAGCAAGAGCTAAAAAAGAACCATATGATAACAATATTATAGCCGCGTATTCATTATTTTATTAACATACTATCAATTTTGATATTTACATATTCTGCTACTCTGTGAAATGCGGATGTAGCACTACTTGAAAAAAAAAGCAAATTGAAAAAAGAAAATCTCGAGTTCTTTATTTCATTGGCCACATTTTCAAATTGTAATTCGAATCGTTAAATAATAGTTAGGTTGTTATATATCATTAGTGAAAATATGAAATTATTGCAAAACTAAAGTCTTGAGCACTAAAGAAAGACAGACGATTGAAAACAATGGCGATATAAAAACATAAATGCAAGAAAATTTGATGAAATAGGAGCATCAAAAGAAGTACAAAATCACGAGGTGAAAGGTTTCTTGTAGGTTTGTTTTTATTTTTACGTTTAGAGCATTTCTGCCTTCAACAGGGGGGAAGGGGGGGGGGGGGGGGGTCGGAATAAAAATTAACCCTATAAGAGACTCTTTGCCTCATGATTTTTCTTATTCTTTTGATGATACTCCAAGTGAGTATTCAACCTATAAAGTTAATAGGAAAGCCAGAATATAAAAAATAGATATTACCAAGTCGTAAAATATTAGGAAAAAATGAGAAATATTAAGAAAATTCATAGAAGACAGGATTTCAGACAGTTCCAGAATCAAAGTGTCCTTTAGAGAGAGATGATCTCTTACGGAAAAGAAACTTAATAGTGAAAATTATAATTTGTGTAGAGAGGGGTGTCTTCTAGCTAGAGTATCATGGTGGTTCTAATGTGTGTGTATATATTGAATAAAAATAGGTTGTTATATAGGTGAAGTGTGTTTTTTTTATTGGTGAATAAATCTCAAGATTTGGAGTAGACAGATCCTTAATTTCTTTCTCCTCTTTTTGTTCATCCCTTCCTGTATCTCTCAAGATAATCTGTATAGAGAAGACTAAAGGCCATTAATAAAGAAGGTGTTGATTGATATCTGTCATGAAGGATGTATCATACCGTTATCGATGTAAAAGGAATCTTCAGACACAGCCATGGAGTAGCTATGTTCGGACTGGACAGCATCCGACATCATCCTGTCGTTGATGAGGACAGAACTCCATTCCAAGTCTTCCTCCATCTGCAACAGTCATTAGAAAGTTGAGTAAACAGCCTTTCACAGTAGAATCTTCTTAATCCTATTTACATAATACTAAAACAAGGATTAGCAAAATTCGTTTCTCTATTAAAAAAGCTAAAAAAAAAAAACGAGCGAATTTTCGAAATAATAAACGGCTCTTTTACTGCTCTTTTTGATCGATCAGATGAGGTAAATATAAGGCAGATTCTTAGATAAATTTATATAAGATCTCTATTTGCATATTTACAGTGGGAGAAATGGTTTTAATATTATCCATTTTAAAATGTATAATTCAATTTAAATTTCTACTAGTTTGCTTATTAAAAAAAACGGATCAACATAAAAATAGATCTTCCAGAAGCTTATCATCCTCTCTTGTCCTTTATTTAAACCTCCCACATGTTTATTTCAATAGCCCTAATCATGCGCCGTCTCGTGGTATCAGACTGCAGATTTAATATTTACTTTTCTCAAAAATCGGTTCTTCCGTTAATATCAACATATATAAATAGTTTAAAAACTTTCTTTTTTATATATATTTATTCTTTCCTACCATTTGTACCATAGTCCTTATAAGTCGCTCATCATTTCACGCCTGTTGAAGGGTTTTTACCCGAAAGCTTGCACCTATGCATCAATAAAAGAAACTCGTCTTCCTTCACCATGTTTTTTCGTTTAATATGATAGGCTGATTACAAAAATATTATAATATGGTTCAGATTAAAATACTATTAGTAACAAAATAGTATAAAAGCTGTTTGTCTAATTCCAATAATCAAAGTTTGGCGTGTAGAGTTTGCATAAAGCGAATGGTGCACACACGCGGGAGACTTAAAATTTTGATCCAATAATCGAAGTTATTTATATATATTTATATATATTTATATATATTTATTCTTTCCTACCATTTGTACCATAGTCCTTATAAGTCGCTCATCATTTCACGCCTGTTGAAGGGTTTTTTACCCGAAAGCTTGCACCTATGCATCAATAAAAGAAACTCGTCTTCCTTCACCATGTTTTTTCGTTTAATATGATAGGCTGATTACAAAAATATTATAATATGGTTCAGATTATATAGGAATAAATTAACACAAAGCAATAACGCGCCATCTATACACATAAAATAAAAGGATTTAAAAGCGCGAATGTTTCTTTTATACATAAAACGAACTTCTATATATATATAGAAATATTTTTACATCGCAGTAAGGACAGTAGAAGTTCGTTTTATGTATAAAAGAAACATTGGCGCTTTTAAATCCTTTTATTTTAATGTGATTTAATATGAAGCATCTGATTAATAAATTTTTATGTTTGACTAAGCATGACCTTTAGAGAGAGGTGTTCTCTTACTGGAGAGTTGCTAATTGGTAAAAACGGTAATTTTGACGATTAAAACTATCCTTTGTAGAGAGGTGTCCTCAAGTATATTGAGTGAAGAGATAAAATATATTTAGTCAAACATAAAAATTTATTAATCAGATGCTTCATATTAAATCACATTAAAATAAAAGGATTTAAAAGCGCGAATGTTTCTTTTATACATAAAACGAACTTCTACTGTCCTTACTGCGATGTAAAAATATTTCTATATATATATAGAAGTTCGTTTTATGTATAAAAGAAACATTCGCGCTTTTAAATCCTTTTATTTTATGTGTATAGATGGCGCGTTATTGCTTTGTGTTAATTTATTCCTAATGGCCTTGTCTTTATAGTTTGCTGAAGAACTTTGCTCGAAGCGAATATTTGAATGTAATTCTACTGTCCTATAAGCTTATGTCCATAGTTTACTTGAAAACCATTTCTAAGATTCCATCCTTCAGTGTTGCATATAAAAGCAGAATGATCCAATACAGTATTAGAGCTCTGAGAAGCGGTCTGGTGGATTAAATTGGCGAAACCGCTGGAAGGGTTCACCACTGATGAGCCAAGCCCTCCCAATATATTTTTTTCATCGCAAGGACAGTAGAAGTTCGTTTTATGTATAAAAGAAACATTCGCGCTTTTAAATCCTTTTATTTTATGTGTATAGATGGCACGTTATTGCTTTGTATTAAATCACATTAAGTTTGAAATTCTTTATGATCGTCCCCTGCCCCTTTTATATTGACTCATATAGTTCTAATTGTTAAATAGTAGAAGCTGAAATATTTATTTTTTTCTTTTTTAGTACCTATTTTAAGGACACCTTTTTATTAAAATATTTTTATTTATTAATTATTCTCAATTTAATCACCTAATCCTGTCCTTTTTAAACTTTTATACTATATTTTCTCATATATTATTCAATACATTTTAAAATATATAGCGATATAGGTTATTCAATGTAAATAAACACCTATTAAGACTATTTTATCTTTAAAAAATAATCTTAGAATCAGATTCCTTTGTTTACCATCTTAAATGCTAAGAGGCTATATATGTATAAAAAGGTCATTAATTCCTTTCTTAATTAGGCGTTTGTTTGTCTTCTCTCTCTGATTTTTCTGTTCATTCTTCTAACAGGTCAATTAGGCATCTGCTTCAGAATTGTCGAGCTTATTATAAAAGATAAACATGCTAAAAGGTAATGTAAATAAATAACCCTACAGAGTGGGTATTCCATTTTTAAAAGAACGATTTTGCAACGCTGTAGCTCGCGAAAGAAACGCGTGATTCGAGTGATGTTTTATTTATTCGAAAGAGCAAGCATTTATTTATATTTTATGAAAAAACTATTTTGAAATATTGGAAATGCCTAGAATTATGAGGGATTTTGTAAAAGGTTACGTTTTCAGGCTTACCGAGAAGAAATACTCCTTTACACAAATTATAAAAATTATGAAAGAATATTGCTATTACTATAAGTGCACAATTAGTCAAATAATGAAGGAAAATGAAGACAATTTTAATATCTAAATAATCTAAGCGTTAAAATTTCCATGAAAAGTGCCTGAAGAAACCTTTTAACTCTAGCCAAAAGAAAGATAAATGAAATGGTTGTTAGAGAGAATCCACCTTTTCAAAGGAATATTTCCACATTAGCCAACATACCACTTTCTACCGTTTACCGTATTATCAGGGGAAAAATCGGCTTAAAAATACGAAAAACGCTAAAGTTCATGTTCTACAGCCGCACCATATCGAGGAACGCAAGACCTGCAGCAGGACCCTTAATGAAAAGTACCTGGCAGGTGAAAAATGGAAGAATGTTGTTACACTGGATGAGGCATGGGTTTACCTCAATGATAGCAACCAACCCCGTGCCATTTACTACGCTAACTCTCAAATAAACACATTTCAGAACTGGGTCAAGAAATGTAAGGAAAGTTTTTCATGATCGTTGCAGGTTTCTGCTACAATGGGAAGCTTCCTATAAAGAAGGTGAACCCAAATGTCAAGATAAATTCGTAAATCTGCCAAAGACCTATCTTAGAACCATTATTCAACAATTAGTCCCATTTTTGTATCCAAGTGACTCAAGATCCGTGTGACTGCACCAGGATAAAGCCACGAGTCATACATCACGTTTAACACGTCAATACCTGGACGAAAAGATGGATGAAACCGGAATTTCGTACATCCCTTTTAAGCAGATCCCTGTAAAATTTTCAGACGCCATGTCTGGGGCCATCCCAGTGGATTTTTGTGTTTTTGCCGGCTAAAAACTGTTCTTAGATATAGAAAACCGAAGATGCTAGAGGGCTTCTAGAAAGTCGTTAAGGACTGTTGGGATGGTCTTGATCAAAATATTCTAAGACGAAGCCTTATTTCCTGGAAACATCGATACAGGGCTGTTGCTAAACGTCAAGGCTTACACATAGATAACAATAAGTTGCACAAACATTTGTAAATTATTTAGAATAAATCAATAAAATCGTTTTTAAAAATGGAACATCCTCTGTATTTAGCTGTTATTGTCGTGTCCAATGAAGAGCCTTAGATGTCTCCTTGCATCGCGACAATATTTTATAGTACCAATATCTGCATATTTACCTATATATTTGAAAACTAAAAAATACGGCATATTACAATAATGATATTTATACGGCCAAAAAAGCAAAACTAGAGGAATTATAAAATATTTGATCATAGATAAAAGCATTTAAATGTATTCATAGAAACATAGATTTATCCACAGAACAATCAACAACATTTTTTTTGGCAATTTAATTAAACTATTATAATTTTAGGCATTCCAAGACTTTTGCGAGATTCTTGGGAAAGTTAATTGTTCTAATTAAATGTAATTTAATTACACCTTTATTAGTAACATCATTAAAATGGAGATGTTGCCGAGTTTCTAATTTTATTTTCGTGAAATTAATTATCCATATATATAAAAAGGGAGTACCTGGATCAGAGCGAAAGAAAAAAAAAAAATTTTTTTCAAAATATTTCGATTGCTCTTTATCAAATTATTGCACAATAAACTTAAAGGTTAAGGGCCAAAGCCCGTAACTATGGTATACAGCTTGGCAACCACACCAAAATGCTCTGCAGTGAGGACCCGATTTGTACCTTCTGTAATTCAAAACTAAAAAATGAAATCACTCACTATATTTTGATTGCTCTGCTCTGAAAGAAGAACCCTTATGCTCAAAACTGGGCAACTCTGTGCTTCACTTCCATCAATAATTGACAATATGACCCAGAATAAGTATATTGCTACGGCGTTTTATGGTTTCCACAAGTCCATATCTCAGAAGAAGGCCAAGTGACACTCACTCCTCACTTTCTTACTGCTACTCTTTTTGTGTTGTTTTTCTTGCTTCCCTCTTTCTCTTTCTTGTTTTTTTTCTTTTTCTTCTGTCTATATCGTTGTTTCCTTTGTCTCACTGCTTTGTTCTTATGCATACCTTTGGTGAATCCTGTATAGGGTCAGTGACCCAAAATAAAGGCTTTTTGTTGTTGTTGTTGGTATACAGCTTGGCTTTTTGTCTGAATTTTACAAAACTGGTGTGGTGGCTTTATCATCACTAGTAAAGTTTTTTACCAGGGTGATGTACAGTACCATCGTTCTAATGTACAATTAAAGAGAGAGGTTCCTCTTATGATACAAACTTAAAGGAAAAAACAAAGAAGTCGGTGGACGAGTGGGTAACACCCTCGATTCCCGACAGCCATGAACCGGGATTGAATCCCACGTTAACATTTTGTTTAATATGTGAATAGCCTTCATATATTATTCACTGTTTCAATTATCATAAACTAGGTTGATCTTGTTGAGCGGTACCTAATAAAGTGATTTTGAACCAGTTGAAACTTAAAGGTAATTTACAAATTATTGTACGCCCCTTTTTTAATATAAATTTTCAATGGATCGGCTTTTGATTCAAACCATATTGTAGCGTAGAAATCAAGTCTTTGTATATCTGAAGATGTGAAAGTACGTATTTATTGATGACGTCACGGCGACTAGTCGACAAATATTAACAAATCAACCCAACTATCTACAACTAGAGAATATCGAGCAAGCAAGCTAGGTAACTAAATGATGATTTTACAAATATAAAATAATAAATCTTTTTCAAATATTTTCACTGAATAATTAAATTAAATAATAAATTATATTTCTTCGTCACAATATATATGTGTTTGGGCGCGTGAAAAATATATATTATTATAATTATATGTATATTTATAGAGAGAGGGAGAGATTGTGAAATTGAAACTACTTTATTTCAATGTCCATATAAGATTATATAAGGTTAAATACTAAATAAATAAAATGAGAGAGAGAATGTTTATTTTTATATATATTTTAATATGTTTTTGAATCATTCAGCAAATTGTTAACAGTTTATTACTCTGTGATTTGAAAATATTTCAAATCTTCAAAATTATTATTCAATATCAGCAAAGATTAAAATTTGCAATCTTTTTTTTTTTGGCAATTTGATTTTGTTGTATATATATATATATATATATATTAATTAATTGTTCCACAGAGTGTGTGTAAGCTCACAGGTAAATAGGCGCTAACCGAAAAGAGAAAGAAGTTCCTTTGTTTAATATTAGTTTCTCTTTTATATTTTGTTCTCTCTCTTGTAAATCAATAAATATAATGTTTAATTAATATTTTCTTGGAATCAGTTACATTAAAAATTCTAAGCAAATCAACAGATTTTCATGTTACATATTATCGAATATTATTATACTCGTATAAACAAATTATTACAATTTTTTCGATAGATTGGAATTAAATTTATAATTATCACAACATAGATTATTTTATAATATTCATTGTGAAAAATAAGTATTTTAAAATTATGAATTAGCTTGCGATGTGGTTTATTTTTATGATATACTGTATTTTAACTATTATATATTTTTATAATCTCTTTTTGTTTCGAAATATTTTATTTATAGATTAATTAAATTATTTGGGAGAAAACAATTTGCTTATTTCAAATCTCTAATAACGTTTCAATATTTTATCGGAGAACTAAACATAAAAAAATATATTTTTATATAATTAAAAAATATTATTTTTTTTTAAATAACATAAAAATATAAATTAGGTTTATTAAGTGTGAAATATTTTACCAGTCAACAAAATATTCTGTGACACAATGTATTACAAGTTCAGCACGTGGTTAAAAAAGGGAATAAACCCATTTTAAGAAACCGCTTTCAAACGATTCTATTCTCGTTCGCCTATTGGATGTTTAAAATAGCAGACGATCATCTGTGACACACGCGCACTTTTCAATTTATTTGCATAAATTTTCAAAGTCTATTCTAGTTGTAATTTGCTCTGTACAATACGCAAATAAAGATCCATTTAAGTTTAAATAAATTTCTCTGTTTTTGAGCGAATAATTTTGTATTTTAGCTGCCTTTTTTATTTTGGCGTAGACATTTTAAAAGACAAGCAATTAGTAGAGATAAATTACTACAGTAGAGTGAGTCTCCCATGAAAGACCATAGTCTAAAAACATGTCAAAATCTGGTCTCTCCTGAAGGTAGTGGTCTTTTGTCAAATCAGGCTAAGTTATGCGGAGTAAAACCGAAACAAAGTTTCTGATTCATCCTCTCCTTTCTCTCTATTTATTCATTATAAAAGGGGGTCGGTGGAAGGCTGGTTAAACCGTTTGGTTTTCGACCACTAGGACCCGGGTTCGATTCCCGCATTGGACACTTTTTTCTGTTTAGAAAAAAAATGCTCCAATGGCCCCCGATTCTTGCAAAAGTCCAACCCCACCAGCGAGTGCAAGTAACCAAACGGGGCTCTGGCATTTGTAAGTGCAAAGTCGAACTGCTTTTCACATGTGTAGACATGTGGTGCGCTTACAGTAAAAGCAGTCGCTAACTACCCACCATGATTATCATGGCCTGTACCACGTGTACTAGGGATAAGCAAAAAAAAAAATTCATTATAAAAATTCTATCATTTAAAATGTATTTAAATATTAATTTATTTCAACTAATTACATATTACATATTCAACCTTGCCTTTATAATTCAACAGAATCAACAAGTAATCCAGGGTTAGGTTTATTCAACTATTTATTATTTCTCTAGATTTAAAGCCAACAACATATGTGTGCCCTTCAACAGGAGCCCGATATATACACGTCGGCGAGTATAGTTGGCTGGACGTCATATTTCTAGTTCTCCTGTTGAAGGGTACACATATGTTGTTGGCTTTAAAAAGCTAGAGAAATAATAAATAGTTAAAGAAACCTGGCCCTGAATTGCTTGTTGAATTTGTTTGATTACATATTATATTCATTGTATTTTTATACAAATATATTACACGTATGAACAAAACTTAGGGAGTGGAAAGTCTTTGATGCTCATGATAGATATCGCAAGTCATCATTGGCAATATTCAGTTACTAAGTAAGGTTTTTTAAAATTTTAACTACCCAGATTTTTAGAATACATTCTGTCATCTCTCTTCTTTTCCATACAAAACAAATAAACCAAAAATTAAGAAGAAACAGAAAAAAAAGTAAGTAATTAGAAACATATGTACTTACATAGTTCATTTTGGACTGAAAGCTATTTACTTTGCGTCCTTTCATTTCCAGTAAAACGCTATATTTCACAACAGAGAATACTATATTCGTTTCAGGTAAACTATATCAAAATCTTCAGTGAGGGGGATTCAATATGCCATCTTTACAAAGAAAAAAATAGGAATGGAAATATCTCATTACATCTTTGGCTGCCAGTATATTAGCGAAGAAAGAGAGATGTTCTTCTCAAAAGTAAACGACAGCCAACTTACCTCAGTACAAAGTATTTTAACCAGCGCCAAGTCGAATGGTTGCTCTGTCCCTATACAACTTTTACAAACTGTGTAAGTAGGAACTTAGATTTATCGTTTTATCCTCCACTACATGATGGTGATTGATCATCGTGAGGATATCGTTGTAAGCTGGCAATGAGAGAGGATAATCTGTATAAGACTGGTGTCTTAATAAAGACTGTGTTTGTAACATATAGAGGACATACTACATGATGGTGATTGATCATTGTGAGGATATCGTTGTAAGCTGGCAATGAGAGAGGAGAATCTGTATAAGACTGGTGTCTTAATAAAGACTGTGTGTTTGTAACATATAGAGGACATACTACATGATGGTGATTGATCATTGTGAGGATATCGTTGTAAGCCGGCAATGAGAGAGGAGAATCTGTATAAGACTGGTGTCTTAATAAAGGCTTTGTGTATGTAACATATAGAGGACATACTACATGATGGTGATTGATCATCGTGGGGATATCGTTGTAAGCCGGCAATGAGAGAGGAGAATCTGTATAAGACTGGTGTCTTAATAAAGGCTTTGTGTATGTAACATATAGAGGACATACTACATGATGGTGATTGATCATCGTGGGGATATCGTTGTAAGCCGGCAATGAGAGAGGAGAATCTGTATAAGACTGGTGTCTTAATAAAGGCTGTGTGTTTGTAACATATAGAGGACATACTACATGATGGTGATTGATCATCGTGGGGATATCGTTGTAAGCCGGCAATAAGAGAGGAGAATCTGTATAAGAATGGTGTCTTAATAAAAGCTTTGTGCGTATAATTCGAAACTAAAAATTTGTCTTATCGTTGCCCATTTTGTCTAAAAAAAAAGATTCAGATAATTGTGAAATTAGGATAATTGGACTACATAATATTAGAATATGTTAGAGAATTATATTAACATATCTTACTATAAACTATGTAACTATGTGTACACTAGACGACACATTCTATGTACATAATAAACTAGACACACACTGGGGACAAGATTAAAGCTAAGCCTACCTAAGATATCCGCCTCCCCCTTTCTCTCCTAAAAAAGGAAACTCCCACGCTCTGACGTCATCCTTTCGATCGACAATGACGTCACTGGCTAGGATGTAAATATCGGTCACTGGGACGTTGCAAACAGCTGTTTATGTAGACTATCGTCTGACGTTTATTTACAAATTATTTTAACTATTTTTCCCTTATATTAAGCATAAATATTTGATGATAAGGCACAATTTGGATTATAGATTATAAACACAAGGTATTAAGACCAAATCCAAATAAATAAATAGTGTGTAAGACATGTGATAATAAGGCACAATTTGGATTATAGATTATAAACACAAGGTATTACGACCAAATCTAAATAAACAAATAGTGTGTAAGACATTTGATGATAAAGCACAATTTGGATTATAGATTATAAACACAAGGTAATAAGACCAAATCCAAATAAATAAATAGTGTGTAAGACATGTGATAATAAGACACAATTTGTATTATAGATTATAAACACAAGGTATTACGACCAAATCTAAATAAATAAATAGTGTGTAAGACATTTGATGATAAGGTACAATTTGGATTATAAATTATAAACACAAGGTAATAAGACCAAATCCAAATAAATAAATAGTGTGTAAAACATTTGATGATAAGGCACAATTTGGATTATAGATTATAAACACAAGGTAATAAGACCAAATTCAAATAAACAAATAGTGTGTAAAACATTTGATGATAAGGCTACACTATTCATTTGGATTTGGTCTTATTACCTTGTGTCTAAATATTTGATATTCAGTGGTACACACCTTGAGAATTCTCAAAAAAATAAATTCTTAAATATAATATTGTACTAAAAGATGTACCTCTCCCGAAGAAAAAAAATAATAAAACAGGTTTGAAATTTCGAAACTATTATAAACGCGTATGATTCTTTTATAAATTAAAAAATTTATACTGCCCTTGTTTAATGTTTAAAAGAATCATACGTGTCTATAATAGTTTCGAAATTTCATAACAGATGGCGCGCTAATACATCATAATAAACATGTTTACCGAAAAAAAGGCATAGTACACGTATCGTCTGTTTTCGCGGTGTTGCCAGATCAAAAATAATAAATTAAAATATTCGATTTTTCCCCATTTTCCTATATATTGTTACATCAATTTTAATGCGCCTTACATTTATTCAAAATATTCTATGATATTTAATATTTATTTAAAACAGAATATTTAGATTATCATCATTCCTTTTAATAGTTTCATTCCTTTTGTAATATTGTTATTGTACATATATCTTGATTGGTTATTGGAAGACTACGAGGAAGACCACGAATAAATAAACACAAAAACTTTGAAAGGTAATTTATTTTTATTTACTTTTATTTATTTACTTTTACTTTTATTTGCTTTGAATATGGAAACCCGCTCGGGAAACGTGTATAACACCAAGAAGGAAGAAACCAAAGGTCGACAACCCCGCAAAGCTGTAACTTGGTGCAACAATATCCATATTTCAAATTCTTCTGATAATCTCTGTCTTTTCTATCGACCATGTACATATACAAATTAAACTATTTAAGAAAAAAAAAAAGATATTTTCAACAATGATACTTAAGTGTTTTTCTACCGTGTCTATCTATGCAACTTTACAGACTAACAGGTAGTGCACAATGGACCTATTGTTAGGATGAAAATTGAATAATAATTACAACCATTGTTGGCATAATCATGTACAATTATGGAGCATATATAGAAAAAAAAACATTTCCTGCATAAAAAACGAACTATATAAATCTTTATAAATAACGTTAGACATCGAGATGGACAAATTAAGCGGGAAAAAAAGGTATATTTTGGTTATGCAAACTGAAAGTTGCTGATAGCTTGTGCCATCTATCGGGAAAAAATCAACTATTCGTTGCTTTTTAAAGTATTATTCCAAAATATTCATCCTTATTTTTTTTCTTTTAATTCATCAACCTGATCCCACGACAATTTCATATTTGTATTATTTTTCTTTTTTATATCAATAGACAAGTTTTTTTTTTGACACACGCGAAAGTACATGTCAGTAAGGGAAAAAAGAAAAAGATGAAAATAAGGAATTTGAAATTTTGATATTATCAACGCTATTTGATAAAAAAAAAAAAAAAAAAGAAAATCACTAAACGGATGATAACTAATATTATGAGGACCTGGCTCATCATTGGTGAACCCTTCCGGTTATTATGTTAGATTTAAACTGGCGAAACGCCGGGAGTGTTAATAATTGATGAGCCAGGCCCTCCTAATAAATTTCCATTTCTCATTTAGTGGTGGTTGTGTTTATATGTTTTCTAAAAAATAGAATAATTGTTGATAATGATAGATAATAATGATAATTATACTATTTTTCGGCGATAGATGGTGATATGTATCGTGTGTTTTGGCGGTGGTGGTGGTATATATCTCAAGTATGGCATGATAATCATGGTGGATAGTAAACGACTCTGCTTGTACTGTAAGTGCGCCACATTTATCATACAGTTACGAGCGTCATTCCTCATCTCTTAATCAGTTTTCGTCTCTGTCACCGTTTGCTTTTTTTTTGGAATGGCGTTCTCCTATTGGTTGGCTACGAACACGCCACCTTTGCCCCCCCCTCGCTCTGTTGTTTTTGTAACTATTGTGTTGGAGCGGGTCGCTCCCTAAATAATCAATTGTTAACAATACCTCATTATAGGTCCGCAAATATCGAAAATATAGGTATGTAGCTTTTGTACTATTAAGGTGTATATATGTATACTTTATGTATACATACACTATGCTGATGCAAACAAATAGATAATGCTAATAACAAACAATTATTTTTAAAATATCTTATCTAAATATATATCACTCGGGTAGATATGCACACGGGTCAATCCCGGGGCGAAGCCCGGGTCACCCGTCTAGTGTCTATATATGTAGAAAGCGCAGTTCGACAGTCGCATTTACAAGTGTGCCAGAGCCCCGTTTGGTTACTTGTACTCACTGGTGAGGTTACGGGGGGTCAGTAAACGAGAGATCTAAACCATTGGTTTTCGACTACTACGACCAAGGATCAAATCTCGCATTGGGCACTTTTTTCTAATTAGAAAAAATGCTCCAATGACTCCCTGTACACGCTTGTTCGGCGGTACATATACTAAAATTGGAACGATACAGAGAAGATTAGCATGGCCCCTGCGCAAGGATGACACGCAAAATCGTGAAGCGTTCCAATGACTCCCTATTCTTACAAAAGTACAACCCCACCAGTGAGTGCAAGTAACCAAACGGTGCTCTAGTACATTTGTAAGTGCAAAATTCGAACTGAGTTTTTCACATGTGTAGATATGTGGTACACTTATTGTAAAAGTAGTCGTTAACTTCTACCCACCATGATTATCATGTCCTGTATCACGTGTAATAGGGATAATAATTTATTATTTTAAACGCGTCCGTGGTTAGCTTTTCTTGATTTATCAAGAATGGGTATTTGGCCAATTCTGGAATAATTAAAAAATCAACGAGAATAGTTGATATTTATTCCGATAGATGGCGCAAGCCATCAGCAACTTTCAGTTGCACGATAAATAGATGCCTTTTTCTTAATTTATGCACCTTATCCCAGTACAATATTACATTTGTACTATTTTTTTCACAGGGATAATAATAATAACAACAGAGAACTTGTGAGGTTGGACTTATTAAAGAATCGGGGGGATGCTAAAACAATTTTTTTTTCAGAAAAAAAGTATCTAATGAGGGATTCGATC
>CP092868.1:21974483-22095203 GCA_030710605.1 Cordylochernes scorpioides
ACAAGATATTTAATGATATAAACAATTATAGTTAGGTGATATATGCCAAATGTTGTGGGAGAATTACACTCATGAACAAAACTTAAGGATGTTGTACCTTTCAGCATGTATATCGGGATTCAGACAATAACTCTGAAAGATATTACAGTGATCTTTATTGAAGACACACGAGATAACCAAGTGTGAACAAAACATAAGGAAGTTGTACCTTTTAACATGTATATCGGGATTGAGACAATAACTCTGAAAGATATTACAGTGACCTTTATTGAAGGCCAACGAGATAACCAAGTGTGAACAAAACTTAAGGAAGTTGTACATTTTAACATGTATATCGGGATTCAGACAATAACTCTGAAAGGTATTACAGTGACATTTATTGAAGACACACAAGATAACCAAGTGTGAACAAAACTTAAGGAAGTTGTACCTTTTAACATGTATATCGGGATTCAGACAATAACTCTGAAAGGTATTACAGTGACATTTATTGAAGACACACAAGATAACCAAGTGTGAACAAAACTTAAGGAAGTTGTACCTTTTAACATGTATATCGGGATTCAGACAATAACTCTGAAATATATTACAGTGACCTTTATTGAAGACATACGAGATAACCAAGTGTGAACAAAACTAAAGGAAGTTGTACCTTTTAACATGTATATCGGGATTCAGATAATAACTCTGAAAGATATTACAGTGACCTTTATTAAAGACACACGAGATAACCAAGTGTGAACAAAACTTAAGGTAGTTGTACCTTACAGCATGTATATCGGGATTCAGACAATAACTCTGAAGGATATTACAGTGGCCTTTATTGAAGACATACGAGATAACCAAGTGTGAACAAAACTTAAGGAAGTTGTACCTTTTAGCATGTATATCGGGATTCAGACAATAACTTTGAAAGATATTACATTGACCTTTATTGAAGACACACGAGATAACCAAGTGTGAAAAATATCTGTCTCCTTCAAAAAAGCAGACAAGTGGCTACCTTAAAGACTTTCAGTTTCCATAAGTTTTTGTACATATCCATGTAAACAGAAAGGCACCTTTCCCTTTAATTAGGCATTAGATCATACATACAATGTATAATGTTTATCACCCTAGTAAATATATTTACTGCTGATGATGAAGAATAAGCCCCAACACCAGTTTTGACAAATACAGACAAAAGGTCAACAACCTATATACCATGGTTTAGGGCTATTGCCCTCATCAGTACAGGGACGGCTTCGATTTCATAACATCCTACGGGAGAGGTTATAAAATTGGTCTAATTTACCAAACAGGTGTTTAAACTGGTGAAGTGACAAGGTCGATTCTCAGGCTAGAATACAACATGAAGTTGCGGCAGAATGATATCCATTTTATCAAAAAGACAACCTCTCCCTTTAATTATGCATTAAAACAATCCATAATTGTAATACAGTGGTACCTCGACATACGAGTTTTATTCGTTCCGCAACCTTGCTCGTATCTTGAATTACTCGTATCTCGAAGCAAAATTCCCATTTAAAATCACAGATTAATATCTTCAACACTACCGAACCGAACTCGTATCTCGAATTTCGCTCGTAACTCAAAGCAAAAAATCACTTGCTCGTCGGCTCGTATCTCGAAAAACTCGTATGTTGGGGCGCTCGTATGTCGAGGTACCACTGTATTTATATCCACAGAATAACTGGATAAAGATGAATGGATTAGGTCTTGTAACCATTTTGGACACCTACATGAATAATCAGAGAAGAAAATTCTAGGGAGAGGGGGGTAAACAGCGATAATAAAAAAAGAGAGATTGAAATGGAAACTACTTTATTACAATGTCCATATAAGGTTACATATACATACATATAAATCAAGAATGGGTATTTGGCCAATTCTGGAATAATTAAAAATCAACGAGAATAGTTGATATTTATTCCGATAGATGGCGCAAGCCATCAGCAACTTTCAGTTGCACGATAAGGAGATGCCTTTTTCTTAATTTATGCACCCCTTATCCCAGTACAATATTACATTTGTACTATTTTTTCATACATATAAATATATGTAAGAATATATATGCAATAAAACCTCCCTGCAAAGGACACCCTATTGCAGAGCCAAAGTGTACTTTGGGGAAAGGTGTCCTCTTACCGGAAAGTTGCTAAATTGTAAAAATGGTAATTTTGCAAATGAAAACTGTCCTTTGTGGAGAGGTGTCCGCTAGCGGGGTGTCTGCTGAAGGGAGATCTACTATATTTGCATAAATAAGAGAGATATGTAAATAGTACAAAGAACAACTACTTAAGAAGACTATATTTCTACACTATGAAGCCTGGAAAAAAACTGCAGACGATATAGATGTAAAATGTTCATTACGAAAGAGTATACAAAGAACTGAAACCGCCAAATAAGATGAAACGAAACAAACAAAAATAGAGAAAAATGTTACGAAAAGAAATGGCTTCTTGCGTATTTAATCAGTGAGTCAATAATTGTGTAAATATGTTACTTATCACTTTTCTTTTTGTGGTTTTCTACCATTCTGATGAAATTCCATAGTTTCTTTTTATGCAAATTTTATTTAGTAAGATCATTTTTTTCACAGAAAGCCTTTCTACACTCATGGACAAAACTTAAGGATGTTGTACCTTTTAGCATGTATATCTGGATTCAGACAATAACTCTGAAAGATATTACAGTGACCTTTATTGAAGACTCACTATATATACTCATGGACAAAACTTAAGGAAGTTGTACCTTTTATCATATATATCGGGATTCGGACAATAACTCTGAAAGATATTACAGTGACCTTTATTGAAGACACACTATATATACTCATGGACAAAACTTAAGGAATTTTTACCTTTTGCCATGTATATCGGGATTCAGACAATAACTCTGAAAGATATTTGACACACATTTTCTGATAAATATATATTATCCAAGTGTATGAGACCATTCCTTTCCCAATCTATCAAGTCAATCTCAAACACTCGTGAACTAACAGTGGCTATATAAAAAAAAAGAAATAAAAAAAAGACAAAAGATTCAACCTGTTTATCAAAGCTATTGTGTTGTACGCATGCGTGGAATTTCAAAGTACTTCCGGTGTCGGGTGCAAAAGGTTCATTGTTTTACCTACAAATGTGGGGCTCTGTTTGACGTGACAATAGACGCTGGTTCGCTTCCCGGCATAGCTATCTTTTTTTTTTTTTTCTTCCTTCTGTCTTCTAACAGATATGGTGAGGCAAACCCATCATCAAGGGTGTTGTTGGATGTGACAAGACTTTTTTTAACTCTTTTTTTTTTTTTTTAATATTTAAATCTTTTTTTTTGTTTGTGTTTTATTTCTTTATTTTAAAACACAATGGGAGGTCTGTGGATGAGTGATATCAACCCTCGATTTCCAACAACCACGAACCCGGGGATCGAATCCCTCATTAGATACTTTTTTTCTGAAAAAAAATTGTTTTAAACATCCCCCCGATTCCTCAATAAGTCCAACCTCACAAGTTCTCTGTTGTTATTATTATTATCCCTGTGAAAAAATAGTACAAATGTAATATTTGTACTGGGATAAGGTGCATAAATTAAGAAAAAGTCATCTATTTATCGTGCAACTGAAAGTTGCTGATGGCTTGCGCCATCTATCGGAATAAATATCAACTATTCTCGTTGATTTTTTAATTATTCCAGAATTGGCCAAATACCCATTCTTGATTAATCAAGAAAAGCTAACCACGGACGCGTTTAAAATAATAAATTATTATCCCTATTACACGTGGTACAGGACATGATAATCATGGTGGGTAGAAGTTAACGACTACTTTTACAATAAGTGTACCACATATCTACACATGTGAAAAACTCAGTTCGAATTTTGCACTTACAAATGTACTAGAGTCCCGTTTGGTTACTTGCACTCACTGGTGGAGTTGTACTTTTGTAAGAATAGGGAGTCATTAGAGCATTTTTTATAATTAGGAAAAAAGTGCCCAATGTGAGATTTGATCCTGGGTCGTAGTGGTCGAAAACCAACAGTTTAGATCATTCGTTTACTGACCCTCCCGTAACCTCACCAGTGAGTACAAGTAACCAAACGGGGCTCTGGCACACTTGTAAGTGCGACTGTCGAACTGCGCTTTCTACATATATAGACACTAGACGGGTGACCCGGGCTTCGCCCCGGGATTGACCCGTGTGCATATCTACCCGAGTGATATATATTTAGATAAGATATTTTAAAAATAATTGTTCGTTATTAGCATTATCTATTTGTTTGCATCAGCATAATGTATGTATACATAAAGTATACATATATACACCTTAATAGTACAAAAGCTACATACCTATACTTTCGATATTTGCGGACCTATAATGAGGTATTGTTAACAATTGATTATTTAGGGAGCGACCCGCTCCAACACAATAGTTACAAAAACAACAGAGCGAGTGGGGGGGGGGGGGGGGGCATGATGGGGGGGGGGGGGGGGGGGGGGAAAGGTGGCATGTTCGTAGCCAACCAATAGGAGAACGCCATTCCAAAAAAAAAAAAAAGCAAACGGTGACAGAGACGAAAACTGATTAAGAGATGAGGGATGACGCTCGTAACTGTATGATAAATGTGGCGCACTTACAGTAAAAGCAGTCATTTACTACCCATCATGATTATCATGCCATACTTTAGATAAATACCACCACCACCGCCAAAACACACGATACATAGTACCATCTATCGGCGAAAAATAGTATAATTATCATTACTATCTATCATCATCAACAATTATTCTATTTTTTAGAAAACATATCAACAACCACCACTAAATGAGAAATGGAAATTTATTAGGAAGGCCTGGCTCATCAATTAATAACCCTCCCGGCGGTTTCGCCAGTTTAAATCTAACATAATAACCGGAAGGGTTCACCAATGATGAGCCAAGTCCTCATAATATTAGTTATCATTCGTTTAGTGATTTTCTTATTTATTTTTTTTTTTATCAAATAGCGTTAATATATAATATCAAAATAACAAATTCTTCATTTTCCTTTTTTTTTCACCTCTCTGACATGTACTTTCGTGTGTGTCAAAAAAAAAAAAACTTGTCTATTGATATAAAATAATAATAATAATAATAATACAAATGTGAAATTGTCGTGGGATCAGGTTGATGAATTTAAAAAAAAAAGGATGAATATTTTGGAATAATATTTTTAAAAGAATAGTCGGTGGAGACAAGTAGGTAACACCCTCGATTCCCGACAGTCATGAACTGGGATTGAATCCTGCATTAATATTTTGTTTAATATGTAAATAACCTTCACTTATTATTCATTGGTGCAAATATCATAAACTATATTGCTCTTTTTGAACGGTACCTAATAAAGTGATTTTGGAACAGAATTTTAAAAAGCAACAATTAGTTGATTTTTCCCCCGACAGATGGCGCAAACTATCAGCAATTTTAAGTTTGCATGATCAAAAGATACCTTTTTTTGTTCTTAATTTGGCCATCTCGGTGTCTAACGTTATTTATAAAAATGTATATAGTTCGTTTTTTATGCAGGAAATGTTTTTTTTTTTCTATATATGCTCCATAATTGTACATGATTATGCCAACAATGGTTGTAATTATTATTCAATTTTCATCCTAACAATAGGTCCATTGTGCACTACTTGTTAGTCTGTAAAGTTGCATAGATAGACATGGTATAAAAACACTTAAGTATCATTGTTAGAAATATCTTCTTTTTTATTCTTAAATAGTTTAATTTGTGGAAGGTAGATGGTATAGGTACATGGCCAATAGAAAAGACAGAGGAAAGATTATTGGAAGAATTTGAAATGTGGATATTGTTGCATCAAGTTGCAGCTTTGGAGGGTCGTCGACCTTGGTTTCTTCCTTCTTGGTGTTATACACGTTTCCCGAGCGGGTTTCCATATTCAAAGCAAATAAATAAAAGTAAATAAAAATAAATTACATTTAAAAGTTATTGCGTTTATTTATTCGTGGTCTTCCTCGTAGGTCGTGATCCGCAGTCTTAGCCCTCTCTCGCTCCAATAACCAATCAAGATATATGTACAATAACAATATTACAAAAGGAATGAAACTATAAAAAGGAATGATGATAATCTAAATATTCTGTTTTAAATAAATATTAAATATCATAGAATATTTTGAATAAATGTAGGGCGCATTAAAATTGATGTAATAATATATAGGAAAATGAGGAAAAATCGTATATTTTAATTCATTGTTTTTGATCTGGCAACACCGCGAAAACAGACGATACGCGTACTATGCCTTTTTTTCGGTAAACATGTTTATTATGATGTATTAGCGCGCCATCTGTTATGATATTTCGAAACTATTATAGACACGTATGATTCTTTTAAACATTAAACAAGGGCAGTAGATATTGTTTAATTTATAAAAGAATCATACGCGTTTATAATAGTTTCAAAATTTCAAAACTGTTTATTATATTTTTCTTCGGGAGAGGTGCATCTTTTAGTACAATAATATATATACGATTTTTTTTTATTTATTGAGAATTCTCAAGGTGTGTACCACTGAATATCAAATATTTAAAAACAAGGTAATAAGACCAAATAAATAAATAGTGTAGTCTTACATCTCATGTCTTACACACTATTTATTCATTTAGATTTGGTCATATTACCTTGTGTTTATAATCTATAATCCAAATTGTGTCTTATCAACACATGTCTTACACACTATTTATTCATTTAGATTTGGTCATATTACCATGTGTTTATAATCTATAATCCAAATTGTGCCTTATCATCAAATGTCTTACATACTATTTATTTATTTAGATTTGGTCTTATTACCTTGTGTTTATAATCTATAATCCAAATTGTGCCTTATCATTAAATGTCTTACACACTATTTATTTATTTGGATTTGGTCTTATTACCTTGTGTTTATAATCTATAATCCAAATTGTACCTTATCATCAAATGTTTTACACACTATTTATTTATTTGGATTTGGTCTTATTACCTTGTGTTTATAATCTATAATCCAAAAATTGTGCCTTATCATCAAATGTCTTACACACTATTTATTTATTTGGTCTTATTACCTTGTGTTTATAATCTATAATCCAAATTGTACCTTATCTTCAAATGTCTTACACATTATTTGTTTATTTGGATTTGGTCTTATTACCTTGTGTTTATAATCTATAATCCAAATTGTGCCTTATCATCAAATATTTAGGCTTAATATAAGAGAAAAATAGTTAAAATAATTGGTAAATAAACGTCAGACGATAGTCTACATAAACAGCTGTTTGCAACGTCCCAGTGACCGATATTTACATCCAGCCAGTGACGTCATTGTCGATCGAAAGGATGACGTCAGAGCGTGGGAGTTTCCTTTTTTAGGAGAGAAAGGGGGAGGCGGATATCTTAGGTAGGCTTAGCTTTAATCTTGTCCCCAGTGTGTGTCTAGTTTATTATGTACATAGAATGTGTCGTCTAGTGTAGACATAGTTACATAGTTTATATCAAGATATGTTAATATAATTCTAACATATTCTAATCTTATGTAGTGTCCAATTATCCGAATTTCAATTATCTGAATTTTTTTTAGACAATATGGGCAACCATAAGACATTTTTTTAGTTTCGAATTACACACACAAAGCTTTTATTAAGACACTAGCCGAATGACCCGGGCAACGCCCGTGTTTTACCCGATTGAATGTTTTGATTCAAATACTATTTGTTACAATTATAAATTGTGGTCATGTGGCCTAGTGGTCATGGCATCTTCCCGGTAAGCGGAAGGTCGTGGGTTCGATTCCCATCCCTTGAAACTTTTTCATTTTATCCATTCTGACCAAAATCTATCCGTGAACTTCACACAGACAGAATAAGGCAATTATATAAGTAGATCAGTCTTATACAGATTCTCTTCTCTCATTGCCGGCTTACAACAATATCCTCACGATGATCCATCACCATCATGTAGTTGAGGAGAAAACGATGAATTCAAGTTATTTTCCCTACTTACTGCTTTGTAAAAGTTATATAGGGACAGAGCAACCATTCGACTTGGCGCTGGTTAAAATACTTTGTACTGAGGTAAGTTGGCTGTCTTTTACTTTTGAGAAGAACATCTCTCTTTCTTCGCTAATATACTGACATTCAAAGATTTACCGAAATATTTCCATTCCTATTTTTTTCTTTGCAAAGATGCCATACTGTATCCCCTTCACTGAAGATTTTGATATGGTTTACCTGAAACGAATATAGTATTCTCTGTTGTGAAATATAGCGTTTTACTGGAAATGAAAGGTCGCAAAGTAAATAGCTTTCAGTCCAAATTGAACTATGTAAGTACATATGTTTCTAATTACTTACTTTTTTTTCTGTTTCTTCTTTATTTGGTTTATTTGTTTTGCATGGAAAAGAAGAGAGATCACAGAATGTACTCTGAAAATCTGGGTAGTTAAAATTTAAAAAACCTTACCTAGTAACTGAATATTGCCAATGATGACTTGCGATATCTATCATGAGCATCAAAGACTTTCCACTTTTTAAGTTTTGTTCATACGTGTATATATATTTGTATCAAAATACAATGAATATAATATGTAATCTAACAAATTCAACAATCACAATCCAGGGTTAAGTTTCTTTAACTATTTATTATTTCTCTAGCTTTATAAAGCCAACAACATATGTGTGTCCATAAGTATGACTTACAGCTAACTATACTCGCCGACGTGTATATATCGGGCGAGTATAGTTGGCTGGAAGTCATACTTCTAGTTCTCTTTTTTAAGGGCACACATATGTTGTTGGCTTTATATATATATATATATATATATATATATATATATAGTGTAGAAACTATATAACAAAATTATAACAGTGATTCTAATTTTAAAACTTAAGGAGCAAACTGATAATAATGATAACTTATATCAGTTAGATTTGATTAGATTAGCAAGCTAAATCTAAATTAATTATAATAATAAATAGTTATTTAATTTTATAGTCCAGTTTTGTATTAAGATTATCTTCACTATTATGATCATTTAAATTCAAATTATAAAATTTGTAAAATGTTATTAATTTGTAGATAGAGAGAGAAAAAAAAATCCTTTACTTCTACTACATCCTCAAGTTAATTATATATTTATAATTAATAACAATAAAAATTAACAAAGTAACGTCTATTACATCGGCTTTTACACGTCATTCAGACATACTCTAATCCTATATATAGAATAATCGAAGAGAGAATATATATAATAGTTAGAAAAAAGAGAGAAAGACAGAACCATGCACTTTTAATCAAACTAATAATAAGGAAAAAAAAAAAAAGAGTTTTATAAAGAAGGTAGATAAGATTGTTAGTATATATATATATATATTTTTTATGATTTTATATTTTATCCTTTTTTTTTTTAAAAGATTTTTAAAGGTTTTTTTATTTTATAATATGATTATAAATAGTTGTATTTAGTAATATATCTATAGTATGAATTAACATTTGTTATAAGTTTGGATATTATGTTTTGAAACCCTAATGGTAGACCAGACATACACAAAAGACTTTAAATTGAAATGAATTGGAAAAAGAGATCTGCTGGAACGGGGATCTTCAGATAAAAATTCCAGCGACATTTCACCCCTTGGTGAAATGTCGCTGGAATTTTTATCTGAAGATCCCCGTTCCAGCAGATCTCTTTTTCCAATTCATTTCAATTTAAAGTCTTTTGTGTATGTCTGGTCTACCATTAGGGTTTCAAAACATAATATCCAAACTTATAACAAATGTTAATTCATACTATAGATATATTACTAAATACAACTATTTATAATCATATTATAAAATAAAAAAAAACCTTTAAAAATCTTTTAAAAAAAAAGGATAAAATATAAAATTATAAAAATATATATATATATACTAACAATCTTATCTACCTTCTTTACAAAATTTTTTTTTTTCCTTATTATTAGTTTGATTAAAAGTGCATGGTTCTGTCTTTCTCTCTTTTTTCTAACTATTATATATATTCTCTCTTCGATTATTCTATATATAGGATTAGAGTATGTCTAAATGACGTGTAATAGCCGATGTAATAGACGTTACGTTGTTAATTTTTATTGTTATTAATTATAAATATATAATTAACTTGAGGATGTATTAGAAGTAAAGGATTTTTTTTTTCTCTCTCTATCTACAAATTAATAACATTTTACAAATTTTATAATTTGAATTTAAATGATCATAATAGTGAAGATAATCTTAATACAAAACTGGACTATAAAATTAAATAACTATTTATTATTATAATTAATTTAGATTTAGCTTGCTAATCTAATCAAATCTAATTGATATAAGTTATCATTATTATCAGTTTGCTCCTTAAGTTTTAAAATTAGAATCACTGTTATAATTTTGTTATATAGTTTCTACACTATATATATATATATATATATATATATATATATATATATATATATATATATATATATATATATATATAAATCTAGAGAAATAATAAATAGTCAAAGAAACCTAACCCTGGATTACTTGTTGATTCAGTTGAATTGTAAAGGCAAGGTTGAATATGTAATATGTAATTAGTTGAAATAAATTAATATTTAAAATACATTTTAAATGATAGAATTTTTATAATGAATAAATAGAGAGAAAGGAGAGGATGAATCAGAAACCTTGTTTCGGTTTTAAAACTCCGCATAACTTAGCCTGATTTGACAAGTGACCACTACCTTCAGGTGAGAGACCAGATTTTTACATGTTTTTAGACTATAGTCTTTCATGGGAGACTCACTCTACTGTAGTATTTTTTCTCTACTAATTGCTTGTCCTTCAAATAGTCTACGTCCCAATAAAAAAAAAAAGGCCGCTAAAATACAAAATTATTCGCTCAAAAACAGAGAAATTTATTTAAACTTAGATAGATCTTTATTTGTGTATTGTACAGAGCAAATTAAAACTAGAATAGACTTTGAAAAGTTATGCAAATAAATTGAAAAGTGCGCGTGTGTCACAGATGATCGTCTGCTATTTTAAACATCCAATAGGCGAACGAGAATAGAATCGTTTGAAAGCGGTTTCTTAAAATGGGTTTATTCCCTTTTTTAACCACGTGCTGAACTTGGTAATACATTGTGTCACAGAATATTTTGTTGACTGGTAAAATATTTTTTACACTTTATAAACCTAATTTCTATTTTTTATGTTATTTTTTAAATAAAAATAATATTTTTTAATTATATATAAAATATTTTTTTTAATGTTTAGTTCTCCGATAAAATATTGAAACGATATTAGAGATTTGAAATAAGCAAATTGTTTTCTCCCAAATAAAAAATCTAATTAATCTATTAATAAAATAATTCGAAAAAAAAGATATTATAAAAATATATAATAGTTAAAATATATTTAAAATAGCCACATCGCAAGCTAATTCATAATTTTAAAATACTTATTTTTCACAATGAATATTATAAAATATTCTATGTTGTAATAATTATAAATTTAATTTCAATCAATCGAAAAAATTGTAATAATTTGTTTATATAATAATATTCGATAATATGTAACATGAAAATCTGTTGATTTGCTTAGAATTTTTAAAGAAACTGATTCCAAGAATTAATAATTAAACATTATATTTATTGATTTACAAGAGAGAGAACAAAATATAAAAGGGAAACTAATATTAAAACAAAGGAACTTTTTTTGTTATGGTTAGCGCCTATTTACCTGTGAGCTTACACACACTCTGTGGTAACAATTAATTAATATATATATATACAACAAAATCAAATTGCTAAAAAAAAATTATTACAAATTTTAATCTATGCTAATTTTAAATAATAATTTTGAAAAACTGAAATATTTTCAAATCACAGAGTAATAAACAGTTAACAATTTGCTGAATGATTCAAAAACATATTAAAATATATAAATAAGCATTCTCTCTCTTTCATTTTATTTATTTTGTATTTAACCTTATATGAAAATGAAATATTTTCAAATCACAGAGTAATAAAGTGTTACCAATTTTGCCATATGATTCACCCCTATATTAAAAATATATTTAAAAATAAGCATTTTCTCTCTTTCTCTTTTTATTTATTTTGTATTTAACCTTATATAATCTTATATGAACATTGAAATAAAGTAGTTTCAATCTCTCTCTCTTTCTATGAATATACATATATAATTATTATAATATATCTTTTTCACGCGCCCAAACACATATATATTGTGACGAAGAAATATAATTTTTATTTATTATTTTATTTAATTATTCAGTGAAAATATTTGAAACAGATTTATTATTTTATTTTTGTAAAACCATCATTTAGTTACCTAGCTTGCTTGCTCGATATTCTCTAGCTGTAGATAGTTGGGTTAATTTGTTAATATTTGTCGACTAGTCGTGGTGACGTCATCAATAAATACTTTCATATCTTCAGATATACAGAGACTTGATTTCTACGCTACAATATGGTTTAAGTCAAAAGCCGATCCATTGAAAATATTTATATTAAAAAAGGGGCGTACAAGAATTTGTATAATAATAACTATCATAAACGCGTATGATTCTTTTATAAATTAAACAATATCTACTGCCGTTGTTTAATGTTTAAAAGAATCATACGTGTCTATAATAGTTTCGAAATTTCATAACAGATGGCGCGCTAATCTACTTATATAATTGCCTTATTCTGTCTATGTGAAGTTCACTGTTTGAAGTTCACGGATAGATTTTGGTCAGAATGGATAAAATAAAAAAAGTGTCAAGGGATGGGAATCGAACCCACGACCTTCCGCTTACCGGGCAGATGCCATGACCACTAGGCCACATGACCACAATTTATAATTGTAACAAATAGTATTTGAATCAAAACATTCACAATCGGGTAAAACACGGGCGTTGCCCGGGTCATTCGGCTAGTACATCATAATAAACATGTTTACCGAAAAAAAGGCTTAGTACGCGTGTATCGTCTGTTTTAAAATAATTACCTTTAAGTTTGTACCAAAGGAAACATCTCTATCTTTAATAGTACATTAGAACGATGGTACTGTACATCACCCTGGTAAAAAACTTTACTAATGATGATAAAGAATGAGCTACAATACTAGTTTTGGAAAATTCAGACAAAAAGTCAACAACCTGTATACCGTAGTTACGGGCTTTGGCACTTAACCTTTAAGTTTATTGCTCAATAATTTGATAAAGAGCAATCGAAATATTTTGAAAAAATATTATTTTTTTCTTTCGCTGATCCAGGCACGCCTTTTTTATATATATGGATAATTAATTTCACGAAAATAAAAATTAGACAAAATAACTCGGCAACATCTCCATTTTAATGATGTTACTAATAAAGGTGTAATTAAATTACACTTAATTAGAACAATTAACATTACCTAGAATCTCGCAAAAGTCTTGGAATGCCTAAAATTATAATAGTTTAATTAAATTGCCAAAAAAATGTTGTTGATTGTTCAGTGGAGAAAATCTATGTTTCTATGAATACATTTAAATGTTTTTATCTATGATCAAATCTTTTATAATTCCTCTAGTTTTGCTTTTTTTGCCGTATAAATATCATTATTGTAATAAACCGTATTTTTTAGTTTTCAAATATATAGGTAAATATATGCAGATATTGGTACTATAAAATATTGTCGCGATGCAAGGAGACATCTAAGGCTCTTCATTGGACACGACAATAACAGCTAAATACAGAGGATGTTCAATTTTTAAAATCGATTTTATTGCTTTATTCTAAATAACTTACAAATGTTTGTACAACGTATTGTTTTCTATGTGTAAGCCTTGACGTTTAGCAACAGCCCTGAATCGATGTTTCCAGGAAATAAGGCTTCGTCTTAGAATATTTTGATCAAGACCATCCCAACATTCCTTAACGACTTTCTAGAAGCCCTCTAGTATCTTCGGTTTTCTAGATCTAAGAACAGTTTTTAGCCGGCAAAAACACAAAAATCCACAGGGATGGCCCCAGACATGGCGTCTGAAAATTTTTGCAGGGATCTGCTTAAAAGGGATGTACGAAATTCCGGTTTCATCCATCTTTTCGTCCAGGTATTGACGTGTTGAACGTGATGTATGACTCGTGGCTTTATCCTGGTGCAGCCACACGGATCTTGAGTCACTTGGATACAAAAATGGGACTAATTGTTGAATAATGGTTCTAAGACAAGTCTTTGGTAGATTTACGAATATATCTTGACATTTGGGTCCACCTTCTTTATAGGAAGCTTCCCATTGTTGTAGAAACCTGCAACGATCATGAAAAACTTTCCTTACATTTCTTGACCCAGTTCTGAAATGTGTTTATTTGAGAGTTAGCGTAGTAAATGGCACGGGGTTGGTTGCTATCATTGAGGTAAACCCATGCCTCGTCCAGTGTAACAACATTTTTCTATTTTTCACCTGCCAGGTACTTTTCATAAAGGGCTCTGCTGCAGGTCTTGCGTTCCTCGATATGGTGCGGCTTGAGAACATGAATTTTAGCCTTTTTACGTATTTTAAGCCAATCTTCTTCCTAATAATAAGGTTAACGGTAGAAAGTGGTATGTTGGCTAATGTGGAAATATTCCTTTAAAAAGGTGGATTCTCTCTAACAACTATTTCATTTATCTTTCGGCTGGAGGTTTCTTCAGGCACTTTTCATGGAAATTTTAACGCTTAGATTATTTAGATATTAAAATGGTCTTCATTTTCCTTCATTATTTGACTAATTGTGCACTTATAGTAATAGCAATATTCTTTCCTAATTTTTATAATTTGTGTAAAGGAGTATTTCTTCTCGGTAAGTCTGAAAACGTAACCTTTTATAAAATCACTTATAATTCTAGGCATTTTCAATATTTCAAAATCGTTTTCTCATAAAATATAAATAAATGCTTGTTCTATCGAATAAATAAAACATCACTCGAATCACGCGCTTCTTTCACGAGCTACAGCGTTGCAAAATCGTTCTTTTAAAAATGGAATACCCACTCTGTAGGGTTATCTATATTTACATTACCTTTTAGCATGTTTATCTTTTATAACAAGCTAAACATTTCTGAAGCAGATGTCTAATTGATCTGTTAGAAGAATGAACAGAAAAATTAGAGAGGGAAGACAAACAAACGCCTAATTAAGAAAGGAATTAATGACCTTTTTATACATAGATAGCCTCTTAGCATTTAAGATGGTAAACAAAGGAATCTGATTCTAAGACCATTTTTTAAAGATAAAACATTCTTAATAGGTGTTTATTTACATTGAATAACCTATATCGCTATATATTTTAAAATATATTGAATAATATATGAGAAAATATAGTATAAAAGTTTAAAAAAGTACAGAATCAGTTGATTAAATTGAGAATAATTAATAAATATAAATATTTTAATAAAAGGGTGTCCTTAAAATAGGTACTAAAAGAGGAAAAAATAAATATTTCAGCTTCCACCATTGAACACAATTAGATCTATATGAGTCAATATAAAAGGGGCAGGGGACGATCATAAAGAATTTCAAACTTGATGTGATTTAATATGAAGCATCTGATTAATAAATGTTTATGTTTAACTAAATATTTTATCTCTTCACTCAATATACTTGAGAACACCTCTCTACAAAAGATAGTTTTAATCGCCAAAATTACCGTTTTTTACCAATTAAAAACTCTCCAGTAAGAGAACACCTCTCTCTAAAGGTCATTTCGACTCTGCAATTCGTTCTTGTCCTTTTAAAAGAGGTTCTATTGTATAAGTAACTTCGATTATTGGATCAAAATTCATGTCTCCCGCGTGTGTGCACCATTCGCTTTATGCAAACTCTACACGCCAAACTTTGATTATTGGAATTAGTCAAACAGCTTTTATACTATTTTGTTACTAATAGTATTTTAATCTGAACCATATTATAATATTTTTGTAATCAGCCTATCATATTAAACGAAAAAACATGGTGAAGGAAGACGAGTTTCTTTTATTGATGCATAGGTGAAAGCTTTCGGGTAAAAACCCTTCAACGGGCGAGAAATGATGAGCGACTTATAAGGACTATGGTACAAATGGTAGGACGGAATAAATATATATAAAAAAAGAAAGTTTTTAAACTATTTATATATGTTAATATTAACGGAAGAACCGATTTTTGAGAAAAGTAAATATTAAATCTGCAGTCTGATACCACGAGACGGCGCATGATTAGGGCTATTGAAATAAACATGTGGGAGGTTTAAATAAAGGACAAGAGAGGATGATAAGCTTCTGGAAGATCTATTTTTCTGTTGATCCGTTTTTTTTAATAAGCAAACTAGTAGAAATTTAAATTGAATTATGCATTTCAAAATGGATAATATTAAAACCATTTCTCCCACTGTAAATATGCAAATAGAGATCTTATATAAATTTATCTAAGAATCTGCCTTATATTTACCTCATTTGAGCGATCAAAAAGAGCAGTTAAAGAGCCGTTTATTATTTTGAAAATTTGCTCGTTTTTTTAGCTTTTTTAATAGAGAAACGAATTTTGCTAATCCTTGGTTTGGTATTATGTAAATAGGATTAAGAATATTCCACTGTAAAATGCTGTTTACATAACTTTCTAATGACTGTTGTAGATGGAGGAAGACTTGGAATGGAGTTCTGTCCTCATCAACGACAGGATGATGTCGGATGCTGTCCAGTCCGAACATAGCTACTCCATGGCTGTGTCTGAAGATTCCTTTTACATCGATAATGGTATGATACATCCTTCATGACAAATATCAATCAACACCTTCTTTATTGATGACCTTCCGTCTTCTCCATACAGATTATCTTGAGAGATACAGGAAGGGATGAACAAAAAGAGGAGAAAGAAATTAAGGATCTGTCTACTCCAAATCTTGATATTTATTTACCAATAAAAAAACACACTTCACCTATATAACAACCTATTTTTATTCAATATATAGACACACACATTAGAACCTCCATGATACTCTAGCTAGAAGACACCCCTCTCTACACAAATTATAATTTTCACTATTAAGTTTCTTTACAGTAAGAGATCATCTCTCTCTAAAGGGCACTTTGATTCTGAAACTGTCTGAAATCCTGTCCTTTAGAGAGAGTTGTAGAGGTTCTACTGTATGTATATGTTGTATATATATTAATTAATTGTTACCACAGAGTGTGTGTAAGCTCACAGGTAAATAGGCGCTAACCATAACAGAAAAAAGTTCCTTTGTTCAATATTAGTTTCCCTTTTATATTTTGTTCTCTCTCTTGTAAATCAATAAATATAATGTTTAATTAATAATTATTGGAATCAGTTTCATTAAAAATATTCTTAGCAAAGTCAAAAGTATAGATAGTATTATGGGATATATTGTAAGATGTTGTATTCTCCTACAGAACAGTACAGTACACTGTATGTCTCGTATGCTAAAGCGATTTATCAGCAGCAGACCATTTGGATAAAAACAAACTACATTAACTTCCAACAAGATTGAATTTCCTATGAATTTTCTTAATATTTTTATTTTGCCTTAATATTTTACGATTTGGTAATATCTATTTTTTTATATTCTGTGGCTTTCCTATTAACTTTATAGGTTGAATACTCACTTGGAGTATCATCAAAAGAATAAGAAAATTCATGAGGCGAAGAGTCTTTATAGGGTTATTTTTTATTCCCCCCTGTTGAAGGCAGAAATGCTCGAAACGTATAAATAAAAACAAACCTACAATAAACCTTTCACCTCGTGATTTTGTACTTCTTTTGATGTTCCTATTTCATCAAATTTTCTTGCATTTATGTTTTTATATCGCCATTGTTTTCAATCGTCTGTCTTTCTTTAGTTCTCAAGACTTTATTTTTGCAATAATTTCATCTTTTCACTAATGATATATAACTACCTAACTATTATTTAACGATTCGAATTACAATTTGAAAATGTGGCCAATGAAATAAAGAACTCGAGATTTTATTTTTTCATTTTGCTTTTTTTTTCAAGTAGTGCTACATCCGCATTTTACAGAGTAGCAGAATATATAAATATCAAAATTTATAATATGTTAATAAAATTATGAATATGATGCGGTTACATTATTGTTATCATATGGTTCTTTTTTAGCTCTTGCTCAATTAGCGCATAATTGATGAAAATTTTCTGCATGAATATTTTCACAATCTGTAACGCATTGTTTATGCACATTTTGAAAGAAAAATTAATAATTAATGAGACTTTCTCTCTCTCTCTAATCTTTATCCTGACTGCTTGAAATGGCTAAATTCAGGCTATATTAGATCATCATCCCATAAAACATTATTGAATGAGTAGCATAAGACTACCCTGACACGTATTTTTACCTCTCATAAGAAAGTTTTTATTGATTGTGCGAAAATTCAGTGATACATAAACATAATTTGATGCGAAAGCAGTTTTATATAAACAATCACAATTTCTCTCTTTCATGTTAAGCCTATATGTGATGCAGATTTTGAGGAGCCTCCAGAAATCAAACAAGAGCCTCTTTCACCTCTTGGAGCCTCCCAGGTTCCAGAAGATTACGAGATAAACTTCCCAATAAAATATGAAGAGCATCAAATGGTCCCCATGTCCGCCATTTTGGATTCTTCTAGCTCCCCTAAGCCTAAACCTCGAGCTAAAAAATTTCGTAAGAAAATTTCTAAAAACGTTCATCCCCTGACTTATAATTTAACAATATCAAAAAACATCCAGGGCTAACTTTTTTTTCTGCACAATTTTATTTCTCTAGCTTTCAGGCTAACAAGTTGTGTTCATGTTAAAGGGCTTGTTAACCCAAATCCTAGATATCAGAGTACTTTAATTCCTAAATATCAGAGGTTAAAAACAAATAGTAATAAATATATTACAAAATTAAATTTGATAATTTCATCTCAAATTTTAGTGATAGATTGTATTTTACAACGCACTCTATATATGGATTCTTAACTTTAAAATAAGGAGAATTGATTTTTTAAATATTACGGAAATTCATAAGTTTTTCCATATTTCAAAGTGTTTCGTTATGTTTCAGGAAATAAGCCAGCTTCATTTTCCACATCATCTTCTACAGATTCAAGCAACTCGCCCACCCACAAGCCTAGACAGTCTACTAACAGCTTACAACAGGTAAATTTTTTGCTTATATCTATAATTGCTCTAGAGTTACTTTAGTTGCAAATATATATATTATTTATTCACTATACAGCGCTTTCGTGGCTATATTAAAATATTTGCACCTATTACAGAAAAAAAAAAACAATCAAAACAAACAAACTGAAACTTGGAATTAAATATTTACAGATTTACAAGTATCAAGCGACGAGTTCATAAAATTTATATAAACAAAGTGATTGGTATAAAAGAGTCTAATCATTTAGATCTGGGAACAATATATAAAAGTTATCATAAGTATAAAAAAGAACTTTTCTTGTTGGAAGTTTTTTAGAATAGGTTTAGGGTGTAAAAAATATTAATATATATACATATAATATTGGTTTGCAAATAGAGCAATTCATTCTTAAATCATTATATAATAAAAAATTGGCTTATACTTGATAAAAAAAAAAAGAATTATGTACCAATATTCGTTATGCCTCCACGACGCTAATCAAAATATTGGCCAATAAATATTTTTAATTCCCAATATATGACTATATTTATTTTCTAATAATATTTTAAATCTTTCTTAATTGTATTTATAACATTTAAATTACGCAAATGACACCAATAGAAATAAAGTTGGGCTATATTATTTTATATTTTTTAAAAATGTGTTTTATTATTTTTCTCTCTGTGAAAAATGACCAAAAATTTCAGGGTCAGGAAAAACAAAAACAAAAACCCGCTCTATCGAAAAATAACTTTTTGTCAAATTCATATTTAGGATATTATTATGCCTGTGAGGGTTCTTCATTTTGATGGAATTTCCGTAATTAAGGTAAGAAATAAATATTTCTGGTCATTTTAAACTTTTTTTATCCACTATTAAAATATCTACAATCGATTTATTTTCTCTATTGATTTTTATAACTTCACTATACATATTAGAATATCGAAATTCAAACTAAAAAACACGAGTACACATTTATAAATTTATAAAAGAATGAGAAAATGTAAAAAATGAAAAATAAATATTTCACTACTGTCAATCTTTTGGTTTCGCTTAGCGCTTGCAAAGGCTTAGGCATCCAATCATCAACAACAAAAAAAGCACAATGGATAATGCTCTAGATATATCAAATATATATATATATATATATAAGTTTTCATTTATTAAATATATATATATATTTTTAATTTTTAAGAAAGAGGGATTATATAAAATAGTGGGCACAGATTAAAAGAATATTTCAAAAATATCTATCAAAAGCTTTAAGGCCAGCCTTAAACATTTTGATGTATAATTATATAGTAAAGTTTTGAATTAAATTAAATATAGTAGTTTGATTTGAATTAAGTATATTAAAAGTGTTAATAATATAGATAAAAAGTTTGATTTTCTGAGCTTGCATAGGTTTAATACAGTTATGCATAAAGCAGAAGTCCTTGCATGAAAACTTCTGCCATTATTAAACAAAAAAAAAAATTGTATTTTTTAAATAATCTCCTTTATTTGAATTACAACTATTGTAAAACCTGAGTAATGATAAGAGGCACAATTTGTGAATTATAGATTATAAACACAAAGAAATAAGATCACAAATCTAAATAAATAAATACTATGTGATGTTTCAGTAACAGCATTGCTACCATCTTCATTATTAGTTTTATTTATCTATATTTACACAAGGTAATAAGACCATATCCAAATAAATAAATAGTGTGTGATGTTTTTGGTAACAGCCTTGTTACCATCTTCAGGTTAAATGACCATTCTTTTGTCTGAAGATGGTAACAACGCTGTTATCGAAACTTCACACACTATTTATTTATTTGGATTTAGTCTTATTACTTTGTATGGAGGGTCTGTGGAAGGCTGGTTAAACCGTTTGGTTTTCGACCACTACGACCCGGGTTCGATTCCCGCATTGGACACTTTTTTCTGTTTAAAAAAAAAAAAAATGCTCCAATGGCCCCCGATTCTTGCAAAAGTCCAACCCCACCAGCGAGTGCAAGTAACCAAACGGGGCTTTGGCACATTTGTAAGTGCAAAGTCGAACTGCTTTTCACATGTGTAGACATGTGGTGCGCTTACAGTAAAAAGCAGTCGCTAACTACCCACCATGATTATCATGGCCTGTACCACGTGTACTAGGGATAAGCAAAAAAAAAAAACTTTGTGTTTATAATCCAAATTGAACCTATCACTCTTATCTATATATTTATTTTCAATTTTGTATTTAACCTTATATGGACACATTGTAATAAAGTAGTTTTTCAATCTCCATCTCTCTTGAAAATATGTAAATAAGAATGCACATATATAAAAGAGGTAATGTTTATAGGAAGGATAGAGCAGTTTGAGGTGAGATATGCTGTTAGAATAAACTTTAAAAAACTGATACTTTTCTTATTAAGACTTATATATACACCAATCTTGGAAGGGTGCTCTAAACCGTTAATTTTCGACCGCTACGACCCGGGTTCGATTCTCGCATTGGGCATTTTTTTCTGATTTAAAAAAAAAATGCTCCAATGGCCCACTATTCTTGCAAAAGTCCAACCCCACCAGCGAGTGCAAGTAACCAAACGGGGCTCTAGCACATTTATTTGTAAGTACAAAGTCGAACTGCTTTTCACATGTGTAGACATGTGGTGCACTTACAGTAAAAACAGTCGCCTTCTTCTACCCAGCATGATTATCATGGCCTGTACCACGTGTACAAGGGATAATAATAAAAAAAAAAAATCTTTAAATAAAAAGGCATATATTGGATCAAAGTATCATTTATTTTACCAATATTTCAGTTGGCTGAACGCCAACCTTTATCAAGGTGTTATAACATTTTAAAGTGTGTCAACAACAAACTCAGCGCCACATGTTATTGACACACTTTAAAATGTTATAACACCTTGATAAAGGTTGGCGTTCAGCCAACTGAAATATTGGTAAAATAAATGATATTTTGATCCAATATATGCCTTTTTAATTAAAGAATTTATTTATGGATTGCTCTATTTTCAAATACACCAATTTATACTGCACCAAAGGCATCACAGAAGATGTGGGGAGACCTGTAAGTTATATATACTGACTCTCTGGTAAAGCATAATTTGGATTATAGATTATAAACACAAGGTAATAAGACCAAATCCAAATAAATAAATAGTGTGTGACGTTTCGGTAACAGCATTGTTACCATCTTCAGACAAAAGTACTGAATGATAGTGTGTGACGTTTCGGTAACAACATTGTTACCATCTTCAGGCAAAAGTACTGAATTCAGTACTACATTCAGTACTTTTGTCTGAAGATGGTAACAACGCTGTTACCGAAACGCCACACACTATTTATTTATTTGGATTTGATCTTATTACCTTGTGTTTCTAATCCAAATAATTTAATAGTGTATGTCATTTCTGTTACAGCATTTACTTTAGATGATGGTAACAATGCTGTTACCGAAACGTCACACACTATTAAATTATTTGGATTAGGTCTTATTACCTTGTCTCAATATACATGTTGATTATAAGGCAATAACATATATACTGTAGCTTATGTCCATAGTTTACTTAAATACTATTTCTAAGATTCCACCATTCAGTGTAGTATATATAAACAGAATCGTCCAATACAGTATTAGAACTTTGAGAAGCGGTCTGGTAGATTAAATTGGTGAAACTGCTGGGAGGGTTCACCACTGTGATGAGCCAAGCCCTTCCAATATTTTTTTATCGTAGTAAGGATAGAGTAGAAGTTAGTTTTATATTTAAAAAGAAATATTTGTGCTTCAATGCTTCCACTTCTTATACATGTTGATTTTGGCGGCCAGTATTTAGGGTTTAAATACTTTATAAAGTTTTATGAAACAAAATAGTCTCTGACTTTTATATAAGTCTACCTTCAAGGGCAAAGTTTTAAACCAAAGAACCTTATAAGTCAAATAACTACTGCTCCAAGCCACCATGATTATCATGACTCTCACCATGGAGACTTGAGATTATTTTTTTTTACTTATCCCTAAGTACACGTGGTACAGGCCATGATAATTAGGGTGGGTAGTTAGCGACTGCTTTTACTGTAAGCGCACCACATGTCTACACATGTGTAAAGCAGTTCGACTTTGCACTTACAAATGTGCCAGAGCCCCGTTTGGTTACTTGCACTCGCTGGTGGGGTTGGACTTTTGCAAGAATCGGGGGCCATTGGAGCACTTTTTGAGATTATAAGTAAGATTTATAAACACCTTTGCCCTCTATATGGCAGACATCAATCCAGAAGAGGACATCCATACGAACAAGGCACCTTTGTTGGCGGTATTGTGATTAGGATGCACAGACCGATCTGATCTGCTCCATGGACAAGACACCACCACCATAAACACCTTTAGTGTCTTCCTCATTATCTTCCTCATTTCTCCAATGGCCCCCCGATTCTTGAAAAAGTCCAACCCCACCAGCGAGTGCAAGTAACCAAACGGGGCTCTGGCACATTTGTAAATGCAAAAGTCAAACTGATTTTCACACATGTGTAGACATGTGGCGCACTTACAGTAAAAGCAGTAGCCAACTTCTACCCCACCATGATTATCATGGCCTGTATCATGTGTACTAAGGATAATAATAATAAAAAATTGATTGCTGCATGCAAGCATTTTTATTGTTGATGGAGGTATGGGAATTGGGTGAGGTGACACAGGTGAGACATAAATCTCTGATGGTATTCCATTATAAACAGCCAACTTCCTACTCCCATACAGAGAACAACCTCTCTCTATGATAAGGCACAATTTGGATTATCTATATATATAAAAATCAATGTTTGTTTGTTTGTATGTTCGGTATACAAATTCACAGTAGTTCACTAATTCAAACCGAAATTTCGATACATAGGTAAAAAAATACGGGGAAGACGATAGGCTATTTTAAAAAATATATAAATCAATTATTAAAACTATACATTCAAATTATTCTACTTAGCTCATGAACAGCGCCCTCTATCAAAGATTAGATTAAATTATGCTGATGCAAACAAATAGATAATGCTAATAACAAACAATTATTAAAAAAATCTTATCAAAATATATATCACTCGGGTAGATATGCACACGGGTCAATCCCGGGGCGAAGCCCGGATCACCCGGCTAGTAGATTATAACTACAAGAAAATAAGACCTAATCCAAATAAATTAATAGTGCGAGACATTTTGGTAATAGTGTTGATACCATCATCTGACAAAAGAATAAAGGGAGAGCTTCAGATCCTGAACTCTTTAAAATAGAATCTTCAAGTGATGGCATCAACATTGATATAAACTTCGAAATTCAATTTCTTCATCTCATAGGAAGAATAAATTCTTAGGTCCATTGAAGTCTATCAAGAAAGATAAATTTGGATTAAAGAACAACATTTAGAGCCTAAGTGGCCTTTAGAGAGAGGTGTCCTCTTACCAGAGGACTGCCAAATAGTATAAAAAGATGGGAATTTTGTTAATGGAAACTGTCTTTTATAGAGAGAGGTGTCCTCTTACCAGAGGACTGCCAAATAGTATAAAAAGATGGGAATTTTGTTAATGGAAACTGACTTTTATAGAGAGAGGTGTCCTCTTACCAGAGGACTGCCAAATAGTATAAAAAGATGGGAATTTTGTTAATGGAAACTGACTTTTATAGAGAGAGGTGTCCTCTTACCAGAGGACTGCCAAATAGTATAAAAAGATGGGAATTTTGTTAATGGAAACTGACTTTTATAGAGAGAGGTGTCCTCTTACCAGAGGACTGCCAAATAGTATAAAAAGATGGGAATTTTGTTAATGGAAACTGACTTTTATAGAGAGAGGTGTCCTCTTACCAGAGGACTGCCAAATAGTATAAAAAGATGGGAATTTTGTTAATGGAAACTGACTTTTATAGAGAGAGGTGTCCTCTTACCAGAGGACTGCCAAATAGTATAAAAAGATGGGAATTTTGTTAATGGAAACTGTCTTTTATAGAGAGAGGTGTCCTCTTACCAGAGGACTGCCAAATAGTATAAAAAGATGGGAATTTTGTTAATGGAAACTGACTTTTATAGAGAGAGGTGTCCTCTTACCAGAGGACTGCCAAATAGTATAAAAAGATGGGAATTTTGTTAATGGAAACTGACTTTTATAGAGAGAGGTGTCCTCTTACCAGAGGACTGCCAAATAGTATAAAAAGATGGGAATTTTGTTAATGGAAACTGACTTTTATAGAGAGAGGTGTCCTCTTACCAGAGGACTGCCAAATAGTATAAAAAGATGGGAATTTTGTTAATGGAAACTGTCTTTTATAGAGAGAGGTGTCCTCTTACCAGAGGACTGCCAAATAGTATAAAAAGATGGGAATTTTGTTAATGGAAACTGTCTTTTATAGAGAGAGGTGTCCTCTTACCAGAGGACTGCCAAATAGTATAAAAAGATGGGAATTTTGTTAATGGAAACTGACTTTTATAGAGAGAGGTGTCCTCTTACCAGAGGACTGCCAAATAGTATAAAAAGATGGGAATTTTGTTAATGGAAACTGACTTTTATAGAGAGAGGTGTCCTCTTACCAGAGGACTGCCAAATAGTATAAAAAGATGGGAATTTTGTTAATGGAAACTGACTTTTATAGAGAGAGGTGTCCTCTTACCAGAGGACTGCCAAATAGTATAAAAAGATGGGAATTTTGTTAATGGAAACTGTCTTTTATAGAGAGAGGTGTCCTCTTACCAGAGGACTGCCAAATAGTATAAAAAGATGGGAATTTTGTTAATGGAAACTGTCTTTTATAGAGAGAGGTGTCCTCTTACCAGAGGACTGCCAAATAGTATAAAAAGATGGGAATTTTGTTAATGGAAACTGTCTTTTATAGAGAGAGGTGTCCTCTTACCAGAGGACTGCCAAATAGTATAAAAAGATGGGAATTTTGTTAATGGAAACTGTCTTTTATAGAGAGAGGTGTCCTCTTACCAGAGGACTGCCAAATAGTATAAAAAGATGGGAATTTTGTTAATGGAAACTGTCTTTTATAGAGAGAGGTGTCCTCTTACCAGAGGACTGCCAAATAGTATAAAAAGATGGGAATTTTGTTAATGGAAACTGACTTTTATAGAGAGAGGTGTCCTCTTACCAGAGAACTGCCGAATAGTAAAAAGAAGGGAATTTTGTTAATGGAAACTGTCTTTTATAGAGAGAGGTGTCCTCTAGCAGGAGTATTCTCATATGGAGGTTCCCCTGTATTAGCAAAATAATCCAACAGCAAATTTCCCAATTAGGGACCTAAACAATGAGATTGATGGTGGGGGGTGTTATCCTGAAGGTATGTTCTATTGATAAGGAACAACAATACACAGAAATATCTCAACTTCATAGATGGTAATCCATGCATTATACAATTTCTGTCCGGAATTTTTAAATATACATTTTATGATAAAGGCACATGCTGTGGTAAAATTTCTCATTCAGAATTTTTGTCTGAAGATGGTAACAACGCTGTTACCGAAACGTCACACACTATTTATTATTTATTTTGTATTTGGTCTTATTACCTTGTGTTTAATATACATTTTTAAAACAAGGTAATAAGACCAAATCCAAATGAATAAATAGTGTGTGACGTTTCGGTAACAGCGTTGTTACCATCTTCAGACAAAAGTATTGAATGAGAAATTTTACCATAGCATGTTTTTAAATAGCTACTGTTATCAAGTGTGTAAACAAGATAACAGATAAGAAGAAGATATTTATCTGAGAAACACAGAATATTATTCTTAGAATTAAAAGTGGAATTATAATTGTTTTTTTTTCCCACTTTTAATTCTAAGAATAATATTCTGTGTTTCTCAGATAAATATCTTCACTTCTTATCTGTTATCTTGTTTACACACTTGATAACAATAACTATTTAAAACATGCTGTGGTAAAATTTCTCATTCAGTACTTTTGTCTGAAGATGGTAACAACGCTGTTACCGAAATGTCACACACTATTAGTTTATTTGGATTTGGTCTTATTACCTTGTTTTATAATTATTATTCATTCTATGTAGAAGGAATAGAGATGACCGAGAAAGCTTGAGAGATTACATTAATAAAAATAAACTCATCTTCAGAAACCTGTGTTGTATTATATTTCAATCTATATTTAGAAGATATATAAAAAAACGAGGGAATATAATTGACTGGGTGAAGTAGAATGTATCTATGTTAAAGCACAATTTGGATTATATAGATTAGAATACCAGAAAATAAAGACTTAATCCAAATAATTTAATAGTGCGTGACATTTCGGCAAAAAGCATTGTTACCATCATCAGACAAAAGAATAAATGAGAAGAAGAGTCATGATGGTGACAATGCTGTTGCCGAAACGTCACACACTAATAAATTATTTGGATTAGGTCTTATTTTCTTGTAATAGTATGCATCTATCTTTGTCATTAAGACTGGAAGCATTACTCAGTAGCAGGCCACTGACTTAGCTCCAAAAGAAATGACGTCTCTGACATTAGGAACAGATGCCATATTTGCCATTAATTTTTTCCCTCTTTTTTTCGAAATTGAAGTTGGGAAAGGTTGAGTAAAACAATGTAGCACTCCGGTGAAGCCATGTGGTGTACAGCTGGGGACCTCAGGAGTCCTGGTGCTGACAGAGGAAGAGAAAAGACTCCTTCTGGCCGAGGGATACTCCATCCCCCAGAAACTGCCCCTCACCAAGCAGGAGGAACGCTCCCTCAAGAGAGTCCGCAGGAAGATCAAAAATAAGGTAAGACTGGGGTGAAGCTACCTTCTTGGTACAGTAGTACCTCCCTTTAATGAACACCCCTCTAGTGGACACCTCTCTACAAAGGACTTTAGCAACTCCCCAGTAAGAGGAAACCTCTCTACAAAGGACTTTAGCAACTCCCCAGTAAGAGGACACCTCTTTACAAAGGACTTTAGCAACTCCCCAGTAAGAGGACACCTCTCTACAAAGGACTTTAGCAACTCCCTAGTAAGAAGACACCTCTCTACAAAGGACAGTTTTCATTTGCAAAATTACTATTTTTACTATTTAGCAACTCTCCGGTAAGAGGACACCTTCCTAAAAGACAATTTGGCTTTGCAATTAGGTGTTGTCCTTTACAGGGAGGTTCTACTGTATTCAGTCAAACTTCATTATAAATAACATCACATGGTATCAACATTTTTATCTTATAAAAGGCACCATTTGGATTATAGATTAAAAACACACATGGGACCAAATAAATAAATAGTGCGTCCCTATTTATTTGGTTTTAGAAACACAAGGTAACAAGACCAAATAAATAAAAAGGCCTGCAAGGTTTTGGTAACAACGTTTTTGCCATCATCAGATAAAAGTATCAAACTTTCAACTCCCCAGTAAGAGGACACCTCTCTACAAAGGATTTTAGCAACTCCCCAGTAAGAGGACACCTCTCTACAAAGGACTTTAGCAACTCCCCAGTAAGAATACACCTCTCTACAAAGGACTTTAGCAACTCCCCAGTAAGAGGACACCTCTCTACAAAGGACTTTAGCAACTCCCTCTCTCCTTCCCCCTCTTATTACCTTGTGTTTTAAGAATGTGATTTTTTTTCCCTGATAAAAAAAAGTCCTAATACAATTTGGATTATAGATTAGAAAATTGATTTGAATATTTGGTCATGTTACCTTAGGGTAATAAAAATGCCCAAAAACAGGTTTGACTATAGCAGCCTTTTTGACTGTTGACTTGGTAAATATGCAATTTTGTTTCAATCCTAGCTAAGGATTCTCTATCTCAAGAAACTAACGGAAGCCTTGGTGTTGCAGCTGTCGGCACAGGAGAGCCGTAGGAAGAAGAAAGAACACGTGGAAGGACTGCAGAGAAGGTGAGACTACGACATATTGATGCTACTTTTCCCCTCCTCCTCCATTCATTTGCTCCTCAAAAAAATACAAGGTATCATGATGCTGTTTTTTTTTTGCTTATCCCTAGTACACGTGGTACAGGCCATGATAATCATGGTGGGTAGTTAGCGACTGCTTTTACTGTAAGCGCACCACATGTCTACACATGTGAAAAGCAGTTCGACTTTGCACTTACAAATGTGCCAGAGCCCCGTTTGGTTACTTGCACTCGCTGGTGGGGTTGGTCTTTTTGCAAGAATCGGGGGCCATTGGATCATTTTTTTAACAGGAAAAAAAAGTTCAATGCTGGAATCGAACCCGGGTCCTAGTGGTCGATAACCAAACAGTTTAACCAGCCTTCCACCGACCCCCATGGTATCAACCAAAGCTACACCCCATTCCATCAGAGCTCGAAGAACATGGACTCCTGGAATTTGTATAATCTTTACACAAGGAGATAAGAAACAACAAAATCAATGTAATAAGACCAAATAAATAAATACACTCATGGATAAAACTTAAGGAAGTTGTACCTTTTAGCATGTATATCTGACAATAACTCTGAAGGATATTTACAGTGACCTTTATTGAAGAAACACCAGATAACCAAGTGTGAACAAAATTGCCTCTGTCTTCTTCAAAATAGATAAATGGATAAATAATGACATCAAAGACTTTCCACTTCCTTAAGCTTTGTTCATGAGCATAGTGGTAACATTTCGGGAATAGTGTTTTTACAATCATCAGACAAATCAGTATTGAATGAGAAAAAAAATCATAGCCTGCTTTTAATAAATACAGTAAAACCCCTCTATAGAGAAACCCTGGAAGCTTTATTTTATAATTTTGACTATATAGCAACTCTCCACAGTAAGAGGATACCTCTCTATAAAGGACACTTTGGCTCTGCAATTAGATGTTGTTCTTTACAGAGATGTAGTTAAACTGTAGTATATATATTTCATTGTACTCTGCATCGGTGGCAGAGTCACCTTGTCCATTAATCATTGGTCATAGCATTTATTTATTAATTGTGTGTACTCAAGGTAATAAGACGGCAAATCCAAATAAATAAATAGTGTGTGACGTTTCAGTAACAGCGTTGTTACTATCTTCAGACAAAAGTACTGAATTTGTGCCTTATCAATTGTGTGTACTGTGCACCTTTGTAATTGACAGGATGTCAATACAGTCGAACTTGGATAATTCGAACCCCAAGGGACCATAAAAAAATTCAAAATATTCAAAAATTCGAATTAAAGATGTTAAATTATTTATATAGGAAATTCTAGGGACCAAGATAAATATTCGAATTAAAGAGTTTTTCGAATTAAAGAAGTTCAAATTATCCAAGTTCTACTGTATATCTTTATAAATTGTCAAATAAGCAGTTTTTTTTTTTAGATAGCAGAGTGCTATCTAGTGGAATCAACTAAGAGGTGGCTTTAAAACCTATAATAGAATGATGGCAACCCCTATTGTATAGATTTATCCATTAGAACACCACTCTCCAACAATCCCGACTGTTTGATCCAGGTTCCAGGAAGTGGCAGCTGAAAGAGATCACTACAAGAAGAAAGTCAAGATTCTGGAGACCTCCACCAGGTAAAACCAGAGTTGTAAATATCTCCTTTCTTGTAGAAATATGTATTTATGGTGTACTAGCGTGCCATCTGTTATGAAAATTCAAAACTATTTTAGATGCGTAAGATTCTTTTTGATATTAAATAATTTCTACTGCTCTTACTGCAATGGAAAAATTAAGGGGAGGGCCTGGCTCATCATTGGTGAAACCTCAATGTATTAAACAAACATGTATTGGCAATGTGTTTCCAAAGAATTTCTTTCATCAGCCATTTCTAAGAATGATGAAAAATTGTCCTTTCGTCTTCACACTCACTCCCCCCCCCCCCCCCCCCCCTCTTATTTTTTTCTGGCACATTGGTCACTTTTCAGGTAGAGTAGAACAATCTCCATGAGAGGATACTCCTGTTAGAGGACTCCTCTCTACAAAGGAGTTTCTATCCCCAAAATTACCATTTTTACTATTTAGTAACTCTCCAGTAAGAGGACACCTCTCTACAAAATACAGTTTCAATCTCCAAAAATACCATTTTTATTATTTAGTAACTCTCCAGTAAGAGGATACCTTTCCTAAAGGACAATTTGACTCTGCAACTAAGCATTGTACTTTACAGAGAGGTAGTTCTACTGTACAACATTTTCAGTGCTTCTACTCCTTCTTCCATTTGTATGATCGGCACATAGCAGCACTTTATAAATTCCTTGACCTGTTGTGGACACACCACTATCTTTAGCCACTCTGTTTATGGGGGACTTGTTTATTACATGCTCTGTCTTCCTGTCCTCAATGAATTTGTAATACACAAGGTGTCTCTCAAGTTAATAGTAAAAAAATACAGTTCATCCCGTCTTCTCCATGGTAGTACAACAACTTCTTAATTTCTGATTCAGTACTTTTGTCTGAAGATGGTAACAACGCTGTTACCGAAATGTCACACACTATTTATTTATTTGGATTTGGTCTTATTAACTTGTGTTTAACAACAACAACAACAAAAAGGCTTTTATTAGAGCCCATTGCCCTGTATGGATTCGCCATACAACAACAAAATAATACAGTAATTTTTTTCTCCCTTTCCCCATGTGCACGTGAGCCTTTGTTTGAAAAGGGATTTATTTACACATCTGTTCTAAAACTTTCCTCACTACCTCTTTTGTGTATGAATCTATTTACAATTGATCTGTAGAAATTATAGAGTTCTATTGCTATATTTTTCTTTTCTGAAATAGTTCTCAGCGTCTTCAGTGGGTTGCTAAATCTCCAGAAGGTGTTTTTAAGAGTTTTTTCTCTGTGGTAGTACTAACATTTTATTATATACACAACACCTAATTACAGAGCCAAAGGGAGAGGTGTCCTCGTACCATAGAGCTGCTAAAAGGCAATTTTGTGCAAAAAAAAAGAAAACTGTCATTTATAGAGAGGTGTCCTCTAGAGCAAGTGACCTCTCATGGAGTATGTTCTACTGTAATATATGATTTTATTTTTTTTTTGCCAGGAGAATATTGATCTACATTCATGAACAAAACTTAAGGAAGTGTCACTGGTCGTCTATTTTTGAAGGAGACGGAGGCAATTTTTTTCACACTTCTCGTGTGTCTTCAATAAAGGTCACTGTAATATCTTTTAGAGTTATTGTCTGAATCCCGATATACATGGTAAAAAGTACAACTTCCTTAAGACTTGTCCATGAGTGTATAAAAAGAAAGGCCAGATGGTTTTAAGTGTTTATTTTGTAGGAAAGATAAGAAAGAAGAGATTTTGATGGAAGAGGGGGCTTTTCTTTTTACCAACAGTTGAAGGTTGCTATCTACCCACCATGTTTCACCATAGATTGTACAATGTGTAATTGATGTTTTTTTTTTTAAAGCAATGTTGAAAAGCAATGGTTCAAACCACTCTTCATTCCACCATCCCCCTCATGTTGAAGTAAAAAAAAAACACAATTGTGCATAAAATTGTAAACTTCATTTGAACCTAAAATGTCATAGAGGGATGATCAACCCAGTCTATCATTAAGTAAAAGACATCTCTTGATTGTGAAACTAAAAGTTGATAATGGCTTATGAGTCAGAATCTTCTTCTTCTTTCTTATCTCCACCCAAATCACACTAAGGTATCAAGCTTGTAAAGCTTGAGAAACTGCGCTACGGCCGATGCAGCATAGTGGGGAGATTTGACAACCATCATGACTGGGTGAAGTAGAATGCGTCTGCCTTTGTCATTAAGACTGGGAGTACTACTCAGTGACAGGCCGACTTAGCTCCAAAAGAAATGGCCGCCTCTGACACGAGGAACAGACGCCATGTGCAGCCGCTCCTAACATGGAGTACAAACGCTGCTCATCTTTTATCCCTGGATCAGGAGCCCTTACAGGGTACTATCAGCCGGGCCAGCTGAGCCCAGGTTTTTTAGTGAGCTTGTTACTGCTCCCTCTCCTCCTTTTTCATCCGGGCTTGGGACCAGCAAAGGCGGAGTTGTCAGATTAATTCTGGCAAATAGACCAAGCCATCAGCAATTTTTAGTTGCACGATCAAGAGATGTCTTTCTTTTTTTCTTAACTTATCCACTTGATCCAAGTACAATTGTCTTTGCCATTTTTGATAAGTATATTGTGGGGTCTTTGAAAAAAGTTTGGTAGAAAGTGTTTTTTTTCAGTGTATTTGTGTGTTTGATTGAATGTCTGTCAGTTGTGTCCTGTATGGATATTTGAAATGTGTTTTTTGTTTTTTTGTTCAAAGGAGATACAAGTATTTATATTTGAATCTGCTGCTAAGGAATAAATCTAAAAACTCAGATGTAAGTATCAGCTAATAGCTATATCTCTCATTTTATATAAAATTAGAATTTCTTATTTTATTTGAGAACTTTTGTTTTATGGAAGATGGTAGGGTATGCAATGTACACTTCTTTAAATGACATCCCTTAGTTTTGAAAACTGTTTGTTTTGATTTGTGTGAGTTGTGTGTGACTTAGGGTTCAAAACTTTATCTAAAAAGCCCCTCATGGTGAAAAGATAATTTTTTTTTTTTGCTTATCCCTAGTACACGTAGTACAGGCCATGATAATCATGGTGGGTAGAAGTAGGCCACTGCTTTTACTGTAAGTGCACCACATGTCTACACATGTGAAAAGCAGTTCGACTTTGCACTTACAAATGTACCAGAGCCCCGTTTGGTAACTTGCACTCGCTGGTGGGGTTGGACTTTTGCAAGAATCGGGGGCCATTGGAGCATTTTTTTTTAACAGAAAAAAAGTGTCCAATGCGGGAATCGAACCCGGGTCGTAGTGGTCGAAAACCAAACGGTTTAACCAGCCTTCCACCAACCCCCAAATAAATGTTAATAATTAAATGTTTCGGTTATTGTGTTTTATACTGAAACATCACAAAGAGTTCATTTATTTGGATCTGGTCTTTTAAACCTTCATTTTTTAATCTATATAATCCAAATTGTACCCTATCATTCATCTCAATAAAAGGTATCAATGAAGAAAATATGCAGTTTTTCAACCTAAACAGTTATAAACCCATCTTTTTAGCAGCCACATAAAAGGGTATCAAAACAAAAATAGTTAAATTCGTCAGTTTTCTGATAGCTGACTTATATAGGGGAGGGATGTCAGCTAAGGTATACCTTACCATAGGAGTGTAGGCTGTTTATGCAAATTCTATGAGATGGATGTGTTTTTAAATACCATTTTGTTACATGAGACTGCAATAGAGTCTCCCAATGAGAGACCATAGCTTAAAAACATAGCTATACCTGGTCTTTCCTGGAGGTAGTCCCTTATCAGAAACCCTGTATCAGTTGAAAGACGTTTTCATGACCTGACATAACAGGGTGTCTGATAAGCAACCATCACCCTAGGAGAGACATGATTTAACCATGTTCTCACCTGGTCTATCATGAGAGACAACTCTGTACTACTAATAAAAACTTTTAAATTATTATTACTATCATTATTTTTATTTTCTCTCATCAAAGTCTAGATGAGTTTTGTGTGACTGTGTTGTTGTTTCTTATCCCCTTGTGTAAAGATTACATGAATTCCATGAATCCATGCTCCTTGAGCTGTTTTATGATAAGCAGCGGCCTCTCCCAAAGGTCCTGTTTAGTGCATATAATGCAAGCCAATTGTGTGACTGTACTTACTAGGTAACCGTAAGCCTTTAGCTTTTCACTTCACTCTGATTACCCCCATTTCATTGTCATCGAAGGAGGTGGGAGGATGTAGTCTAAAAATTCAGCCATCTTCCATCCAGGGAACCCCCATTCTCAAAAGCCTATCTCACCTAACCTATTCATTTAAGGTACAAGGTAACTGTAGGTCTTTAGCTTTTCACCTCCTTCACTCTGACTTCCCCCCATTTCATTGTCGTCGAAGGAGGTGTGAGGACAAAGTTTTAAAATTCAGTCATCTTCTGTCTAGTGACCCCCTCCCCCCATTATTGAAAGCCTATCTCATCTAACCTATTCAAGGTAACTGTAGGTCTTTAGCTTTCACCTCCTTCACTCTGACTTCCCCCATTTTGTTGTCATTGAAGGAGGTGTGAGGACAAAGTTTTAAAATTCAGTCATCTTCTGTCTAGTGACCCCCTCCCCCCATTATTGAAAGCCTATCTCATCTAACCTATTCAAGGTAACTGTAGGTCTTTAGCTTTCACCTCCTTCACTCTGACTTCCCCCATTTTGTTGTCATTGAAGGAGGTGTGAGGACAAAGTTTTAAAATTCAGCCATCTTCAGTCTAGTGACCCCCCCCCCCCATTATTGAAAGCCTATCTCATCTAACCTATTCATTTAAGGTAACTGTAGGTCTTTAGCTTTTCACCTCCTTCACTCTGACTTCCCCTCATTTTGTTGTTGTCAAAGGAGGTGTGAAGTCTAAAAGTCAGCCATCTTCCATCTAGTGATGACCATTCTTTCAAAGCCTATCTCACCTTACCTATTCATTTAAGGTACAAGGTAACATATGTAAGGTTACTGGTGTGAATGGACTTATGTAAGAATGGTTCATCCTAAATACTGTTTTATTATTGCTGTTGTTTCATTTTGTACAGTTTCATGAGTTCATGTTCCTTCAAGCTATTTTATTATGTATTATAAGGCGATAGTGTGCCATCTATATATAAAAAATGGAAGCATTGAAGCACGAATGTTTCTCTTTTCAAATATAAAACTTCTACTGTCTTTACTGAGATGAAAAAATATGGGGAGGGCTTGGCTCATCAGTTGAAGGTTTCACCACTAATAAGCCAAGCCCTCCCAATATTTTTTCATCTCAGTAAAGACATTAGAAGTTTTTTTTTTATTTGTGAAAATAAACATTCGTGCTTCAATGCTTCCATTTATTATCTTATTATGTACAGGACCTTTGGGAGAGGCCGCTGCTCATCATAAAACAGCTCGAGGAGCATGAACTCATGGAATTCGTGTAATCTTTACACAAGGGGATAAGAAACAACAACAACATCTTATTATGTGTGTAAGAATGGTGTCCATGTGCTGTTTCATTAAATGTATATATATATAGTGTGGAGGGATATGTTTGAACCACAATAAACACAAGGTAATAAGACCAAATCCAAAGAAATAAATAGTGTGAGACGTTTCGGTAACAGCGTTGTTACCAAAACGTCACACACTATTTATTTATTTGGATTTGGTCTTATTACCTTGTGTTTATCATTCAGAACTTTTGACTGAAGATGGTAACAACGCTGTTACCGAAACGTCACACACTATTTATTTATTTGGATTTGGTCTTATTACCATGTGTTTATAATCTATAATCCAAATTGTGCCTTATCATTTGAACCACAATGTTTGCCTGGCAGGCTTTTGCTTGCTCACTTGGAGAGACTGAGATCTCTGCAGAGGTTCCTTTTGAGGAGACAGTCCTGCAGTTCTGACGAACAAAAGGTGAGTATCTCTGGAATTGTATACAGTAGAATCTCTTTGAACAACACCTGGTTGAAGTGGCCTTTAGGGAGAGAGGTGTCTTCTTATACCAGAGTGTTGTTAATTAGTATATATATATAAAAATGAATGTTTGTATGTTTGTTTGTTTGTATGTATGTATGTATGTATGTATGTATGTATGTATGTATGTACAACAAAATCGATTTTTATTAAGTCATAAAGAACGACGTTACAATTTTAAGAGTTAGTGGGGGAGGGGGTACAATTAAAATCTACATTGATGAAAAATTTATAAATATCGTATTTTGTTCTGTTTAAAATGCGACGTAATTCGATCTTTTCCCCTTCGAGGATGAATTTAGAAGGATTGAACCTGTATAGAGGGTCGATGTTTCGGCATTCTTTAATAGCGTTGTCGATAAATGGTTTCGTCAAAGCGCATTCTGTATAGCGATGCTGGATATCTGGGGGTCCGCCGCAGGCGGTGCAGGAAGCTTTTCCATTTCTTGTAGGGTAAGGTAGAGCTCTCAGCTTCAAACACCATGCGATGTCGTCGTATATATTAATTCTTCTGTGCCAGCAAGGCGCAGTGTCGAATGTCCACTTGGCCGCTTTTTCTTCAGCGTACCTCAAATTAAAATAGGACGATATGATTATTTGGCGTAGCGCGCTGCTTCTGAACCGTGAGAAGAGGCGTGATTTGTACGTAATGGGAAGGTGAACGCAGGAAGGATGGTTGTTTGGTTTAAAATTCATAATTTTCGTTTCATTGTAGAACGTAGTGATTCTTTGAAAATCGTTCCGAATGTTTCACGTGGCGTGGTAGAATAAATCGTTGATATCTCGTATTTCACCGTTTAAATCCAAAAAGTCTTTCAGACGTCTCAGGCCTCGTGCATTGAAGATGGCAGGATTTTGCATATAAAGGCCGTGTAAAAGGCGGCATTTTAAAAGCACGATGTGTAAAAAGTCGTTTTTCGAGAGGCTTTTAAAATCGATATGAAAGTTTGGCGCGATGTTTTTCCAGCTTGATAGAGTCTGCTTTCGTCGTGGCGATAGAAAGCTGTGTAAATCGTAGTTAAACAGATTGTAGTAGTTTGTCGAATTTTTGTTTATAAAAAGAAAATCGTTTTCGTTTTTTTCCCCGTTAATAGACTTTTGTATACGTTTTAGAATAAAGAGGTCGCGCTGAGTAGCCAAGTGCAGCAGGCCGTGGCCACCCCTCACGGCGGGCAGGCAGTTTATTGACGAGGTCGTCCAAGTGGTTTCATTATAGAGCGCGTCATCTAAGTCCTTTTGTAGTTCGTTTAATGTAGAATCGCTTGGTAAGATGGCGTTTATCATGTAGGTAAATTTTGGTATAAAGTTCGCATTTAAAAATCGCGTCTTGAGGTGGAGGGGGAGCGTTAAAATGTTTTGTTTTGCAATTACGGCTGAATGGCGGAGGTAGGAACGAAGATTTTCAGTTTGCATTTTTAAGGGCGTTTTGGAATTCTCAAAATGTATACCGAGGATATCAATTGTGTCGTTCCGCATTTCTATATCTTCTGGCCTATCGGTCCTGCTGCTCCAATTGCCGCACCACAACCCCTTACTCTTTTTAAAGTTAATAGCGATGCCGGAAGTTTTCTCGAAGTTTTTAAAGCAGTTATAAATACGCTTAAAATCAGTTTCGTCTTTTAAAAATAAGATAAAATCGTCGGCATATGCATATATCTCGGACGTAGAGCTGAGGTTTCGACGAAGATGATGTATGAGAGACGTCGTGGCGAATGAAAAAAGCAGCGCGGACAAGCCGCAGCCCTGACGCACGCCTCTATTTACGTCGAATTCAGGAGAGCACTCGCCGTTCATGTCGATTTTTATTTTATTTCCACTAAAGACGATTTTAATCCATTTCAGGAAAATATCGGGGATATCGAGTCTTTCAAGCGTAGCGATAATAAACGGTCTGTTAATCGAATCGAACGCCTTCTGTAAGTCGAGAGTTACGATTGCGAGGGGCGTATTAAATAAATTCGATTCGTAAATGTTTTTCTCAATTTCGGGGATGATATCGAATATAGAACGGCCGGGAATGGCGTACTTCTGTTCTGTTGGTATCATGCGCGCAGAGTACGGCTTGATTTTTGAGAGTAAAATTTTCGATAAAATTTTATAGTCCGTGTTCATAGCGGTGATCGGGCGCCAATCGTTCAGAGTTCGTGTATTAGGAGTTTTCGGTAATAGAAACATCTTACCAGCGCTCATGTGGTCAGGTAGGGAGTTTTCTAAATGCGCTTCATAAAAAATTCCGAGTAAAGAGTCGGCGGCGACGTCACAAAAATCTTTATAAAATTCGGCGGGGATGCCATCATCGCCGGCCATCTTTCTATTCGGTAAGAGCTTAATCGCGTTTAAAATGTCGTTTTTCGTTATAAAATTTTCTTCGTTGAAATGAAATTCGATATCGAGGCGCGGAATAATATTTACATAATTTCTAATGTCTTCTAAAATAATCGATTCATCTGCCTTCGTTTTATTTTTATAAAAGGCGAAAATATAGTTTAGGATAGCGTCGTTGTTGTTGAGGAATTCATTGTTGTCATTGTAAATAGCAGTAATTGCGGGTTTGAGGCGTCTAAATTTCGTAAGAGTGTATTTTTGACAGACTTCCGCAGTTTCTAAAATTAGTTTTTTCAAGCATCTCCAATGTGCCTTCGCGCCAATATGATTAAAATTCGTAATGAAGCTCTCGTGTTCGTATAAAAATATTTCTTTGAAGATATGAGAGTTAAAAATTTTCGAGTCGATGTTCTTTTTAAATATTTGCGTATTCTTTGTTCGTTATCGCGTGATAATGGCGTTGTGGTCAGATAAGTCGTATGCAATAGTTTCGCATTTAATAAGATTAGGTGTAAAACTTGTCGAGCAATGTATATAATCTATTCTGGTTCTAAAAGGCGTGTTATGGATGAGAGCTTCATGCGTAAAACCGTTAAGTCCAGGATTAACATGTTTAAAAATATCGATAAGATTGTTTTTTTTATTAAAATCCGAAAGTAAGTTGAATTTTCGACGAGAGTCTGTCTTGCCCGGTTTGTCGCGAATGTTAAAGTCTCCCAATATGAACGTCGCGGTATCTCTAGGGTAATCGTCCAAGTAGTTTTGTATTAATTGTAAATCGTTGAATGCTTCATCGGGATCGTGAGAGAGGTGTACATTAATAACAAGTACGATGCTCCTGTTCATTAAAATCTCTATTGCGCATATTTTCCCGTTCTTTAGTGTTTTAAAATTTGCGCTAAAAATCGAGCGATGTATTAAAAATAGTTGTCCGCCGCCGCGAGAAATAGGTACATTTACATAGATATCAAAAGCTGTTAAGTCTTGTCGCGTATTGAAAGTTTGAGTATTTGTTTCTTGAATTGCGTATATTTCTGCTACGTTTATCTTCAACCATTCTTTTAAAAAATCTTGTCTATGTTTGTTCGAGATTCCCCGGGCATTCAACGTTAAAATTCTTAAAAAATCATTATTTACAGCATCGCAGGATGGCTCGCAAGAGTCCAACATCCTATAAACAAAAGAATGAAAAGAGATAAAAAAGATAAAACAGTAAAAAATAAGTAAAAGAGTAAAAATTTGCGTTAGTTTTAGAATGAATGTATTTACAACAAAATCGAAAGCGAGAAGAAAGCATATAAAAGTAGAAAGTGAGAAATAAAGGATAGAGAAACGATGTAAAAGAGAGAGATAGTACAAACAAAAGTATGATGATCAAAAGACTCCGTCAGTTCTCTTCCATCGTTCCATCTTTCCATCGAGAAAGAAGGGGGGAAATCACATCTCATTCAAAGTCTCAAGTATTGTTCTAGTTCTTTGTATTTTGGCGTTTAGAAGCTTTCTTTCATCGCCTTTTATTTTACCTTTGGTTTTTCTTAGTTCAAGGAGTTTTCCCAGGTAGAGAGGAATGTCCTGCCCAAGGTCGGGGTATTTCTCAAGTTGTTCCTTTATCTTTGTTTCCCTCGAGAAGCCAGTTCTTTTAGAAATGTCGGCGATTGCCTTCTCAACTCTTGGGTTTGGCCCCGTTTCGTAGTTCTCAAGTTCTTTGTCCAGCTGCGATGATGTCATTGATGTTTCTGAGCCGCATATTGATGTTTCATCATTATCGAACTCGCGCTCCGAATCTGGGGGGAGGAAAAGGGTCTCCGCCATTGGAAGTTCTGTCGTAGGCATTTCACCTTTGAAGATTTTCTCTTTTCTCAGGATTGTCATCTGGGAATTGTCGATTTCGGTGTCCATTTGCTGGTCTAAGGAGGATGATTTTGACCTCTTTCCACCTTCGTTCTCCTCATTCAGGCTTCTTTCCTCGTTCTCTGAGGCCTCGAGGGTCCTCTTCTTAGCTTGAGGGTCCTTGGGTTCCAGGGTCGGCTCTCTCTCTGTCGTTGATGACAAATCAGGTTGGGGTAGGGGCCTCAAGGCCTCTGAAAAGGTTCTAGTGATCCCTGATCTAATATTCGGGTCGAATGGGCATTGCGTCTTGATGTGTCCGTGTCGTCTGCAACCATTACAGATCACGTCCTCTCCAATAAAAATTTTAAAGTTTTGACCCATATAATTTATGGAAATGATGGCTGGCATTGATGATTGCTCTTTAGTTTTGAAGACAACCTCCCTCCTTAGTGAGGAGAGATGTTTTAGGAGGGGATTCTCTGTGGGGAAGGGAAGAGGCCGGATGCTGATGACTTGCCCGTAGGGTTCAAGGGCCTTTTCGATGTCCCTGTCCTGTATGAAGGACAGAACGCCGGAGAGAATATATTTCTTGGAAATTTTGAAAAGAGGCGTAGGGAGGATTGTTTCATTTCTCACCTTAAACCCTTTGGTTATGAGCTTTTCAGCAAGTTGGATATTCGCCACCGAAACAATGGCTTGCCCGTTAATTTTCCCGATGGAATGAATGTTATCATACCCAACTATCTCGGCGATTCCAATTAGGTGTTCTTCCGCCGTAGCGTCTTGGAACGATTTGAATTGAATCGTTGCCTTAATAGCGCTACACCTCTTTTCGTAGGTGTCTTTTCTCTTTTCATCAAACTTTTTTCGTTCTTCCGAAGTGAATCGTACTTTTTGGTTTTGCATATTTATGACTTTTTCTTCGTTTGTAGATTGGTGTGGTAGTATTTGAGAAATGATATGCGAAGTTGATGGAATGGTTGAATTATGAGCGATTGACGAAGATGTAGATGAGGATGAAGCAACGACCGGCTTGGACGTTGCCATGGCAATGATGCAAAGCTACAACTTGTAGCTTTGCTAATCTATGAAAATTAGAAAAATTTAAAACTTGATGAAATTTTATGAAAGATTAATTAAAATGATGCCTGAATTAAGGCGAACAAGATGAAATAAATTAAATTAAACAAAATTGATTTTAAGAAGCGACAAAGGCGAAAAACACAGAGCTCGCGCGACGCGTGGCCGCACGGTCGGTGTATGTATGTATGTATGTATGTATGTATGTTTGTTTGTTTGTATGTCGGTATACAAATTCGCAGTAGTTCACTAATTCAAACCAAAATTTCCATACATAGGTAAAAAAATACGGGGAAGACGATAGGCTATTTAAAAAAAATATATAAATCAATTATTAAAACTATATATTCAAATTATTCTACTTAGCTCACGAACAGCGCCCTCTATCAAAGATTAGATTAAATTATGCTGATGTAAACAAATAGATAATGCTAATAACAAACAATTATTTTTAAAAAAATCTTATCTAAATATATATCACTCGGGTAGATATGCACACGGGTCAATCCCGGGGCAAAGCCCGGGTCACCCGTCTAGTTAGCAATAAAAACTATCCCATGTAGAAGAGGGTGTTCTCTAGAGAGAGTATCCTCTCATAGTGGTTCTACTGTATATAGTGTTGTGACAAATAGTACAAAAGTGAATATGTACTTGGATCAGGTAGATAAATTGAGAAAAAAGGGCATTTCCTGATTGTGTAACTTAAATATTTGGCCTTTTCTGGAATAATTCAAAATCAACAATTAGTTGATATTTATTCCGATAGATGGCGCAAGTCATCAGCAACTTTTAGTTGCCCAATCAGGAAATGCCCTTTTTTTCTGTATATAGTCTTGTTTAATCAATTCATATAACTCCTCCTTTGCCGGTCCCAAGCCCAGATGAAAAAGGAGGAGGGGGAGCAGTAACAAGCTTGCTAAAAAACCTGGGCTTAGCTGGCCCAGCTGATAGTACCCTGTAAGGGCTCCTGATCCAGGGATACAGGATGAGCAGCGTTTGTACTCCATGTTAGGAGCAACTGCACATGGCGTCTGTTCCTCATGTCAGAGGCGGCCATTTCTTTTGGAGCTAAGTCGGCCTGCCACTGAGTAGTGCTCCCAGTCTTAATGACAAAGGCAGACACATTCTACTTCACCCAGTCATGATGGTTGTCAAACAGAAACCATCAAGGGTCACAACTTGATACCCTAATGATTGAGTAGAGATAAGAAAGAAGAAGAAGAAGATCAATTCTTATAACTCCTCTATATAAAGAACAATACCTAGTTGTGGGAGTTGGTGGACATGTGGTCTAAACTGTTGGTTTTCTACTTTTACAACCTGGGATTGAATCCTGCAATGGGCACTTTTTAATATTGAAAAAATTCTCCAATGGCCACCAATTATTATCCATCTCCACCAGTAAGTTCAAATAATCAAACAGGTCTCTGGCATCCTTGTAAGTACTGTTGTGTTCTGTACCTAACAAAAATAGCACTTGACGAACACTATACGGTATAAGCCATTTATTTCTATAAATAAGATACCTTCACTCTCCTCTTACACTCTATATACATCCAATCATTTTTACATAATTAATTTTCTATCAGAAAATTAATACATATCTACATATATGCTGCATTTTTTCTTTAAGAATAAAATTTGCATATGGAATCATTACAAGTACAAAAGTCAAACTGCTTTTCATATGTGTAGACACGTGGTGAACTTACAGTAAAAGCAGTTGCCAATCTCTACCCACCATGATTATCATGGCCTGTACCATGTGTACTAGGGATAATAAATTAATAAACCTAGTTGAATTGCCAAAGTGTCTTTTTAAAGAGCTGCGCCATTTTACTGGAGAGTTGCTAGATTATAAAATAGGTAATTTTAACAATGAAAACGGTCACCTTTGTAGAGAGGGGTTCTCTAGCGGGAGTGTGTTCTCTCATGGAGTATGTTCTACTGTATATATAACCTTACCAAATTTATAAACTAGATTACCCCCTCTTTTTATTCTAGGTCTTTGCCCCATTATGTGAGAATAATGGTATTTTTCACACACAAGACAATGAAAATTCGAAACTATTATAGACACGTATGATTCTTTGGAAAATTAAACAATTTACTGCCCTTACTGCAATGGAAAAATTGATGGGAAGGCCTGGCTCATCAGTGGTGAACCCTCCCAGCGGTTTCGCCAGTTTAATCTACCATACCGCTGTTATATTACATTTTTTGATCTTCCTTTTATAGCGATACTGATACTAGAAATTGTTTAATTTTCCGAAGAATCATACGCGTCTATAATAGTTTTGGATTTTCATAACAGATGGTGCGCTAATGCATCATAACATAAGACTCATTATTTAAGAAGAAATAGGACTATAGGGACTCTACAGTAATGGACTGTCCATAAAGGATTCTTTCCCCCTTGTAGCTTATTGATCCCCTTTAATGTAAACCTAGAATGGAATAATGTTGGTGGGGTTAAATCCTCACCACTGTAACATTATAAAGTTTCTTGATAAATCAAGAGAACCAACTACACTCATGGACTAAACTTGAGAAAGTTGTTCCTTTTAGCATTATATTGGGATTTAGACAATAACTCTGAAAGATGATAAGGCACAATTTGGATTATAGATTATAAACACAAGGTAATAAGACAAAATAAATAAATAGTGTGTGGCGTTTCGGTAACAGCGTTGTTACCATCTTCAGACAAAAGTACTGAATGAGAAATTTTACCATTTTAAAATTTCTCATTCAGTACTTTTGTCTGAAGATGGTAACAACGCTGTTACCGAAACGCCACACACTATTTATTTATTTGGTCTTATTACCTTGTGTTTATAACTCTGAAAGATATTACAGTGACCTTTATTGAAGACACACGAGATAACCTAGTGTGAATAAAATTGACTCTGTCTCCTTAAAAAAAAAAAGACTGAGTCCATCAAAGACTTTCCACTTCCTTAAGTTTTGTCCATGAGTGTATATGAGTTTCAGGCTGTTGGTCCTTATCAGCCTGGTGCAGGCTATTGTACTTCTACAACCCTAGTCTTAGAGGCTTCCTGAAAAAAAAAAAAAGAAATTAATATTTTAGACTGAATTTGCATAGGCACGCATATACATATGTTTATTTAAAAAGGCATATATTGGATCAAAATATCATTTATTTTACCAATATTTTGATTCAATATATGCCTTTTTAATTAAAGATTTATTTATGGATTGCTCTATTTTCAATATACATATGTATGAAAAGAAAAATAAAATGTAAGAAAAAAAAATAGGAGGCAGTTAAAATGAATGAAATTACATACCCAATTTTTGTTTCTCTTTTAATACCTAGAAAGTTTATGTTGTGGTGGTGATGTCCAGATACAAGGAGGTGGCTAGCTTCAGCTCTTCATTGCTCTTCATGGTAAGTTTTACCCATGTTATTTCTATTGTTGAGAGGCTGTGAAAGGTGCAGGGAGTTATATAAAAGGTCTCTGTAGAGAGATGATATATCATAAGAAAACCATTTGCCAAAAATAATAATTACACACCCACATATAGTCTTATACATATTTAACTCTGCAAATAAATATTAAAAAAGGAAAAGATAATCACATTTAACGGTATTGCTTAAATTTATATATATAGGAAAACTTAATAAAAATAATCAAGCTCATAAATAATAAATTGGTCTGGGTAAATCCAAGGAAAAGAAATTTCTCTTATACATGGATTTACCACAGAGTCTTTGCAAATGGAATAAGAAAGAGAGCAAACTCTAATCACATTTAATGGGTAAATCCAAGGAAAAGATACAAAATAAAAAATATATAATGACATATTTTATCGTTAGATGGCCATTGAATTTATTTATTTATTTTTTTTGCTTATCCCTAGTACACGTGGTACAGGCCATGATAATCATGGTGGGTAGTTAGCGACTGCTTTTACTGTAAGTGCACCACATGTCTACACATGTGAAAAGTAGTTCGACTTTGCACTTACTAATGCCAGAGCCCCCGTTTGGTTACTTACACTCGCTGGTGGGGTTGGACTTTTGCAAGAATCGGGGGCCATTGGAGCATTTTTTTTTTCTTTAAACAGAAAAAAGTGTCCAATGCGGGAATCGAACCCGGGTCCTAGTGGTCGAAAACCAAACGGTTTAACCAGCCTTCCACCGACCCCCATTGAATTTATAGTTATAAGGGAAGGCAATTTATTAGCAAAGAAGAAAAGGTTGGTAGAGTTGAGTCCTCCTAGGGTAATGTGGTGGGGGGGATCTGGTCCCCAATGTTGAGGATCACCTTGTGGTGGCCGTGGATTGATACCTTCATCATTGGGAATATTCTTTCATCCTCTGGGGAAGCCTGTTGCTCCACATGTTGGAGAACAACTCTACGGACAATAAGGTAATAACACTAAATCCTAATAAATAAACAGTGGTAAGGTAACAGCGTTGTTACTGAAACATCACTCACTATTTGTTCATTTGGTCTTATTACCTTGTAGTGTTCTAATCTATAATCTAAATTGTACCTTATCAACTCAATGGACAGATTAAACATGTGAGCCCAAATGTGACTACAATAGGTTGGCTGAACAGTCAGTCCACACATCTACCTCACTTGCCCAAAATGTAGTTTGGTACCTGCAGCTCCAGAACACATTTTGGCTTGTATTAGATGTACTAAACAGTACCTTTGGGAGAGGCCGCTGCTCATCCTAAAACAGCTTGAGGAGCATGAACTCATGGAATTTGTGTAATCTTTACACAAGGGGATAAGAAACAACAACAACAACACAGTCAGTCCATGGTCAAATTACAATGTTTTATTATCTCTGTGACAGCTGACAATAATTTGGATTGAATAATGGTTAGAGTGTAATGGAAGCTGCTTTAATCTCTTAACTTTTGGTCATGAAATTCCCTGTTAAAAAGTTTGTATTGATTAATTTAACCATCTCAATTTGAACTTTTTTTTTACCTTGTTAACATCCTCTTTGGAATTGAACTATAATCTACAATTTTTTGATTTTAAGAAAAAAAATTGTTTAACATCTCTTTATAATCACAAGGTAATAAGACCAAATCCAAATAAATAAATAGTGTGTGACATTTCTGTAACAGCGTTGTTACCATCTTCAGACAAAAAAGTACTGAATGAGAAATTTTACCACAGCATGTTTTAAATAGTTACTGTTATCAAGTGTGTAAACAATTAAAAACATGCTGTGGTAAAATTTCTCATTCAGTACTTTTGTCTGAAGATGGTAACAATGCTGTTACTGAAACGTCACACACTATTTATTTATTTGGATTTGGTCTTATTACCTTGTGTTTATAATCTATAATCCAAATTGTACCTTATCATCTCTTTATAATGCATCTGAAATATTTCTCTGTATTTAAATGTGTTGTTGTGTGTTGCAGTTTTCAACGCTCATTTTTATCTCACTCCCATCTCCCTAAACAACCCAAATACTCGTCCTTTTTCTTCACTCTCAAAAAGAAAAGAAAGAAAATCTCTATTTTTAACTCTTCTCTATTTTTTTTCTCACTCTTTCTCAACTTCTCTATTTTAAAAAAAGTCGAAACTCTATGAAAGTAAAACTAAATGATAGGGAAATATATACAGTCAAACCTTCTTTAATTCAACACCCCCCCCCATCAGAGATATCGGTTGAATTAAAGTTAAATGATTTGATTAAAAAATTTACTGCTAGTAATAAAATACAATTTTTGGATTTTATAGATTAGAACTACAAGATAATAAGACCAAATCCAAATAACATATATTTTAATTCTTTCTAAAAAAATCATTTTGTTGTTGTTTCTTATCCCCTTGTGCAAAGATTACACAAATTCCATTAGTTCATGCTCCTCAAGCTGTTTTATGATAAGCAGCAACCTCAAAAAATCATTTTAAAACAGTATAGAGGTTTTCCACTTCTAATTCTAAGAATAATATTTTAGGTTATCTTAGAAAACCTTTTTCTTATATGCTATCTTGTTTACATACTTAATAACAGTGATTTAAGAACATGCTGTGATATTTTTTTCTCGTTTATTCTTTTGTCTGATGATGGTAACAACCCTGTTACCTAATGGTCACACACTATTTTTTGGTTATTTGGTCTTATTACCTTGTAGTTGACTGCTAGTGTAGTAGGCTTGTCTCTACAATACGTACTAAACAAAGTTATAATCACTTCTGTTTTTTAACATTAGGTAAATCAATCATTACTTTTTTGTCTGATGATGGTAACAATGTTGTTACTGAAACATCATATACTCTTTATTTATTTGGTCTTATTACCTTGTGTTTCTAATCTATAATCCAAATTGTACCTAAACAACCCACACACACAAAAATCTTTATTAAGACACACAGGTCTTACAGAGGATTCTCCTTGGGGTTACAAAACGGAGAAACCCATGAAAGTGGGAAATATACAAAGGGGTAAAAATGGAGAAAGATTATATACACATGATAAATATATACAGATTATTATTTGAATGATCCTATGGAAAATAAGAATATGGATTTGTAAATATGGATGGAAGAAGTGGGAGAGCGAAAAGAGGAAAGAAAACTGGTATTTATTGTACCTAAATCAGTATTGTTTGTTTGTTTATTTGTAAGATAATGCCACCTATCAACATAAAGATAGAAATGTAAGAAACATTCAAGGTAATAAGGCTAAATCAATAAGTTGTACCTAATTTTATTAAATTTGGTCTTGTCTTATATGTTTTTAAATCTCCAAATATGTACCTTTATCAAAGATAGGAACAACAAAATTGTATCCTACATACTATATGTATCTTCCATTGCTACAAAACTTTGGTTACATCTGGTCAAAAATGTTTAAAATTTTACCAAGCTAGGTCACTCACAGAATAATTATTCACTCTGTATATTATTTATTTATTTGTTATATAAATTAAGTTTTTTTCTACTTTTGACCTTAGTTATTGGTATTAAAAATTAAAAGTTTTTTTTTATATTAAATGGTTATGAATATATATTTTTAAGATTATCTTTTTTTTTTACTGTGTTGCAAAGAGAAGTTCCCAATTATTGAGGTTCTTGACTGTATATATGTATTTTTTTTTACCTAGTTTCTATTTTTTTTTGAGCTCTCTAATTTTGTTGTTTGATTAGTGTTTTTATTTTATATAAGCTTGTTCTTTATGTTTTTTATACTTGTGCTAATCATTTTCTCCCCCCATTTCATTTATTTTTGTATATTTATTTTTTCTTTTCTTTGTTGTAAATAGATTGTTTCATTTATTTTACATGACAATTAAATGATCATTTATTTATTTATTTCATATATTTTTGTTACCTAGAGGTTTGTTTCTTGTGTGTTTTTACAGTATTGGAGCTATTTTTATTGTTTGTATTTTTATATGAATGATGGCTTATTTTTGACAATTATATATCTATATTTTATATATATAGAATAAAATTTTAATTTTAATCAGCATTGGTCTTTTTTATTTTGTTCTTTTTTTTATTATTGTATTTTTTTTTCTTATCCCTAGTACACGTGGTACAGGCCATGGTGATCATGGTGGGTAGAAGTTGGCGACTGTTTTTACTGTAAGTGCATCACATGTGAAAAGCAGTTCGACTTTACACTTACAAATGTGCCAGAGCCCCGTTTTGGTTACTTGCACTCACTGGTGGGGTTGAACTTTTGCAAGAATCGGGGGCCATTGGTGCATTTTTTTTTTTAAATCAGAAAAAAGTGCCCAATGTGGGAATCGAACCCGGGTCGTTTAGACCAACGGTTTAGACCATCCTTTCACCGACCCCTATTATTGTGCATAAAAGAGGTATACCTTTCTTTCCCTTTTTCTGAAAAATATATTTTCTTCTAAATGATGCATTTTCATTGGTATTTTCTGTGTTGTTGTTTCTTATCCCCTTGTGTAAAGATTACACAAATTCCATGAGTTCATGTTCCTCGAGCTGTTTTATGATAAGCAGCGGCCTCTCCCAAAGGTCCTGTTTAGTGCATCTAATGCAAGCCAAAATGTGTTTCTGGAGCTGTAGGTGCCAAGCTACGTTTTGGGCAAATTGGGTAGATTTTGTTATTATTTTCTATCTTCAATTGCATGAGATGGCCTGTTCTAAATCATTTTTAGTATTGAAAGCACATAATTATTTTGGGGATAAGGTCACTCAATACCAACTTTAGAAAATTCAAACAAATGGAACAATCTGGTTTTCATAACAATACCAAAAGCTACAAGAAAATAAGACCTAATCCAAATAATTTATTAGTGTGTGACGTTTTGGCAACAGCATTGTCAGCACAATTTGGATTATATATTTTAATACAAGAAAATAAGACCTTATGCAACAGCAATTGTTGTTGCCGAAACGTCACACACTAATAAATTTTTTGGATTTGGTCTTATTACCTTGTGTTTATAATCCAAATTGTGCCTTATCAAATGGAACAACCTGTTCAATAAGGTGGTGTTAATAAACAAAGAACATATACAACAAAACTACATGAAAAATAGCACAATAAGGAGATTGTACTGGGATCAGATGGATAAATTAAGAGAAAGACATATTATGTGATTATATAACTGAACAAGAAATGGAAGCATTCAAATATGAATGTTTCTTTTAAATATAAAACACATCATAGTAAGGACAGTAGAAGTTTGTTTTATATTGTCGCAGAGATAAATAAAGCAAATTTGGGAATAATTAATTTATTATAAAGGTGGGTATTTACCTTTTAGTTCTCCAATAAAACTATATACAACAGGTATTTATAGGGAGAGAGAGAGTCAGATGATAAAAACAACTAATCCCAAGGTAAAGATAATAATAATGAGAGTGGTCAGCCACTGAGGCGTCTCGTTTTCCTTATTTACATATAAGATTCTGAGAACCCCTCACACCTGTGGTCCCCCGTCCGGGGTCCAGGGATGATTGACAGGTGTCCCATCTGGATGGAGCTTCTTGGCAATATTTAAAAGAAACATTCGTGCTTCCATTTCCTATATGTAGATGGCATGTTATCACCTTATAATACAACTGAATGTTGATGATGGCTTGCACCATCTATCATTAATCAAGAAAGAGTATTAGGCCTATTTTGTAACAATAAAAAATTAACGATTAGTTGCTATTTATTCTGATAAGATTGCTCCCCCATTACCTGCTTAATTGTACAGCCCTTGATGCAGAGAGGAAGGCCCTATATCAACAAATTAAATGTACCAACATTTCACCCTACGTATTGCTTTAAAAAATATCAGCAAACAAATCTAAGGCAATAGCTTACTATAAATTTTTTAGATCATCATTATGTAAGGACCAGTCAACAAGTGAATGACTTTGAGATGAAGAGTAAAGCCAGTTCAATTTCTATGTAAATAACACAAGATGATTATTACCTTACCCAATTGGGAGAATCTGTATGGGGCAAGTCCCTAATAAAGGCTTCTGTGTGTGTATATTCTGATAGATTGCGCAAGCCATCAGCAACTTTTATTTGCATAGTCAGGAGATGTCTTTCTCATAACATACAGCAAAGTTTATTTAGCATGTGTTTACTGCTTTCCAACATAAGCTTTCAAACTACATGAATCTCTATTCTTCAATTATCTTACAGTATGTCTTTTACATATCTTGTATTGTAAGTTGTCTGAAGAAAAGAGTGGAAGTGTTATCTCTAACCACTTAATAATCATCTTATTTGCATAATGGAAAGCATAAGAGTGAAAAATAAAAATTTATTTTTTATTACAATATCATTAAAACACAAGTTTTCAAACCACACAATTCTTCTACATGTTTAACTCTAGTGTATATTGCAAGAAAGTCTATATATATATATGAAAAAGAAAAAGGCATCTCCTTATCATGCAACTTAAAGTTGCTGATGGCTTGCACCATCTATCGGAATAAATATCACATATATATATATTAAAAAACGAAATAATTTTTTTGGTCTCAATGGTTCAGCCTATTCCACGCTGACGAGCGCCAAAAAGCGCGAAACGCGTTCGTGGATGGCTTTTCTTGATTTATCAAGAAATTGGGTTGGCCAAATATCAGGGAACAGGTTATATCAATGTTTAGTTGATTTCTGTTCCACCAGATGGCGTTCTGCCTTCTGTAAAGCACATGTGCTCCTGGTCAGGATATGCCATTTTTAATATTGATTTCAACACCTGATCTTTTTATCTTTTATTTTTTTATTTCGTTTTTTAATGTGCTAAGCGTATTTACGCAAGTTTGGCCTTAAATACCCATTTCTTGGTTTTTCAGGAAGCCATTGGGATCAAAAAATCTTTTTTGGTCTCAATGGTTCAGCCTATTCCACGCTGACGAGCGCCAAAAAGCGCGAAACGCGTTCGTGGATGGCTTTTCTTGATTTATCAAGAAATTGGGTTGGCCAAATATCAGGGAACAGGTTATATCAATGTTTAGTTGATTTCTGTTCCACCAGATGGCGTTCTGCCTTCTGTAAAGCACATGTGCTCCTGGTCAGGATATGCCATTTTTAATATATATATATATATATATATGTGAAAATATAGTACAAATGTGTAATTGTGTATTAAATGCCTTTTTCTTGATATATATGTTTGAGAAATATTATTTGGCATATAGCTTCATATTAATCTGGAGACTTCCAAAAGCTCACCTTTGTCGTGTTGTTTGGTGTTTGTTTACAATAAAATAATTGGTACTTATAGAATATTTTTGTCTTTCATTATATCTCTAATGAATTGGTATCAGGGGTAAGAGCAGTATTCATATTCTCTTCTAACTTTCGACTTAAAATAGGAAGAAATGTTCCTCAATCATCAATTTTAAACAATCAGTTTCTCACCAAGACTTTCAATCATGAATTATCTCACATATTCTTTAGACTTATCGTCTTTTTATTCAATAATCTAAAAATATACACATATATGCATACATACTGTACATATCCCTCCCCTAGTTTCTCTCTATTTGTCCCAATAAACTATAGGGTGATAAATCCTTATTTGTACAAAAGCATAGATCGAGAAGCAAGAAAAGAGATTGAAATTACTTCTATTATAGCGTTCATATAATAGTATATAGTAATATAGGGCTAAATACAAGATGAATAAATATGAAAAAATATGATTATATAAGGATAAATATGGATAGATAAATATAAAATATGAAATTGATAAATATACATAAATGAAATATATACAAGGTCTTTATACGGGTTAGACTCCGCCACCAATGGACTGTAAGAGTTCTTTCCCACAGAGTGGGCAGGTCGATGTGATGGCTGGTGTTACCCACCTCAAGACCAAGATGGTACTTGTAGATGGTAGCCTTCGCTACACTTTTCCTCGCCTCGGGATGGAGGCCGACGCCGAACAGCCATGCTTGCAAATCCAGGGGCTCTTTGTAGGAGACGAACACCTCCCAGAGCAGGGGTCGCACGGCTCGACAATTCCAATATCGCTGGACCTACAGGTGGCACGCCTCGAGGCAGGATGGGGTAGGGTGTGGAGGGCCAGTCGTAGGGCGGCATCTGCATCGTGCCCCGAGAAGCAGTTGCGACGCAGGTCGGCCTAAGGGATGGAGCGGCGCACATCTACGGTGGGGATCCACCAGGATGCGCCTGCAGCCGTGCCCGGCGCGCGCTCTGGCTGGTTAGGCGGGTAATTGGCGTTGTGGAGCCCCGTAGAACGATGGTCTCCGCCTCGTACTCCCCATGATTGCTGGCGTTTTCGCTGGAAGAAGACCTCCAGGTGCTGCGCTTCCAGAAGCGCGGCCCGCGTTGAGCGCGCTAGGGCAGGGGCGCTATCGGAGTATTCACCGTCAGTGATGGCAGAGCGCAGAGTTTAGTTGATCTTTATTCCACCAGATGGCGCCCTGCCATCTAAAAATGCTCGAGTGAATGTCCATGTGAACGGTCAATTCAACTAAACGTTGATTCCGGTTTGTTCCATAATATTTGGCCTACTCATTTCTTGCTAAATCAATAAAAGCCAACGTCGTAAGCGTTTCAGGCTTTTGGGCCTCGTCAGCGTATAGTGGAGGCTGTACCTCAACGACCAAAAATTTGGCCAAGAGGCTTCCTGAGAAATCAAGAAATGGATAGATAAGGCCAAATCGGCGTAATATCATTTAATCATGTGAAAAAAGTAAGAAAAAAAAATAGAAAAAGGTCAGGTGTTGATATTAAAAATAAAAAGGGCATATCCTGACTGCTCACAGTACCCTTTTGCCTGACTTTTTAAAAAACTTTATAAGAAATTTAAACTATTTTTGACGCGTATGATTCTTCTCCTTAAAAAAATCAATTTACTACTGCCCTTACTGCAATGATAAAATAATAGGAGGGCCTTTGCTCATCAGTGGTGAACCCTCCCAGCGGTTTTGCCAGTTTAATCTACCAGTGAAAAAGAAACGAATCGCGCATGCGTGAATGAAATAGGAAGAAATAAAAAGGACACCATCGCGCTTTTAAATTTGATGATAAATGTTTTGTTTTTTTTCAATATCACAAACAAAACAATATTTTGTATAAATTTTTATTAGGCCAAAAATTACACGAAAACCAATACGTCAAACACATATACTAGTTTTTAAAACTTTATCAACATCAGGCAGTTGGTATACATTGGGAGAATATGGATGGATGAAATAATATATATATTTACGATTATATATAAAAGTAAAATACGTTAAAATTTGTCATGCTAGTGAGAAGAAAAACATGCATAAAAATATTTTGGCAAAATTTTAAAAAACCATTAAGAAATATCTTCAAACTATTTGCATTTTTTTTTTTTGGCTTTTACTTTGACCCCTTCTATTTTTCAAAATCAAATGCGCTTTATATAAAAAGCGCACTTTCTTATTAAAAGTATACACTCTATGAATTGTAATATATATTTTCAAAAATTATTTATATATATTTATATAAATATTTAATTAAAAAGGCATATATTGGATAATATATATATATATATTTACCAATATTTCAATATATATATATATAGAAAAATGGAAGCGATAATGAGTTGGAATTAATCGGTTAATTTTAATTTTCTATAATAATTAATCGTATATATATATTTTGAGAATATATTTTTCTCTGTTAAAGGTTGATAACAATAATTAAAAATTGTAAAAATATTTATAGTAATAACGAAATTATTTAAACTAATTAATCAATTTATAGAGGCTGAAAATAATTTTATTAGTTTTAACTGTATAATGTAATGCCTGATATATAGCTAGCAATGAATATGTATATATATGTTTCTATGAAAATGTTAATCTGCAAGACGCAGGTTATCACCATCCCTTTTTGATTTGTTTTTGTCACTTTTGGCGGTTTGCAAATAAACAACAAAAGATATATCAGACATTATAAAGACAATAAAGATTTTCTGATAATAAGAAAGTACAAAGATATTGCAATGCCTACTATAAACTAATAAGTTTTATTTTTTGTGAGAAAAAGCTTATAGTCAAATTTAAATATATCAAAAATTTAAATTATAGAACATTTATTTTTCAAAATATATAGTCTTTATTAAAATTTATATTAGAAAACAGTTACACATTTAAAAAATAATGTTAATGTTTTTTTTAAAATAACATGTTAATAATAAAATCTCAAAAACATTTAATATATAACACAAAACTTTTAACATTAATTAAAAAAAATAACATTATCATATAAAACATTTATGTATAACGAAATGAACATAATTATATATATGGATACGATTTTTTGAAAAACAAATATATATTAATATATTCTAAAAAATATGTATAGTTTGATATTGATTTGATATTTCGAGAGATATCCTTCTAGAATACATTAATATTTCTCTCAAATAGATAAACATTTTCTATAAAAGTTATAATATATATATAAAGATTATATAATATATAAAGATAACTTTTTTTTTATACAATTTGTAATTACATACGAAAAGGTTATGTTTTAAAAGTGAAATTCTTTTAGTTTGATTTAAAAATCTAAATAAATCGTTTGCGTTTCAAAAAAAAAAATGTTTAGAAATATATATATCTTTATAAAACCCCTGAGATTTCGTATAAAATACAAATTATGAATTCTATAAAAGCAAAGTATAAAGGCATTTTGTTAATATATCAAATAGCATGCAGAGAAATATTTAATATACTTTATAACGCTCAGCAAAATATTTTTTAAATTATATTTTAAATAGTTTTTGTATATAATTTTGTCTATAAATAGAATTACACATTTGGTTAAATATTTTTGATTACATATTTTCTTTTAAAAATATATATTAAAAAATTGAGAATAACACAAACACTCCATTAAAAATAAACAAAAGATAATATATATATCGTTTAGAAAATTACCTATTAAGATTTTATTTTTAAAATGTAGTTTTAAAATATTGGAATGTTCCAAATAACTAAAAGAGTTTAAAGAAATATGCCATTTCGTATAAAATTATTGAATTTAGATAACATTTCAGGCAATAATAAAATTAAATAGCATTTTCAGAAATGTATATTTTTGCAATATTCTTGGTCAAAAAGTATTCTTTCATAGAATACTTTAATATTTCATATATAATAGGTAACATCTATATAATATATATAACTAAATATATATTATATATAATATTTTATTGTTATGTTGTAAAAAGTATTTCATATGATTTAATAATTCCAAATTAAAATCTTAAATTTTTAAAAGCACATACTGTATATGAAAAATTATATAAGATGACAAAAATTCACAAGAGAAAATAAAAAAGTGATTGAATAATGATATTAAAACGAGATTAACTATTAAAATAAAGAAAACAAAAATCCACATATGGGAACATATAAGATGAAAAATATAATTGGTTGTAAATAGTTCATAAAACATTTATACCATGAGTTAAAGCAAAGCAAGAAGTTCTAAGGGCAGGGTTGTCAAGCATGTTACGTCAAGGCACACCAAAGGAAATCATACACGGGCTTCACCATGTTGGCGAATTAAACCAAAAGAAGATTTTCTTCTCTTGTTTCCATCCATCATCTCAATTTCCTGTCTCCTGAGGAATTCAGCGTCCACTTCTTCTAGCTCGTGTCTGGAGAGATGGTCCACAATGCCTGCTCCAAAGGCATCTCCCATTACGTTGATGGAAGTCCGGATACGGTCTCTGTACATTCAGAAAGTTTATATAAATACAATTGAAATGAAAGGATTTAAAAGCACGAATGTTTCTTTTATACATAATACAAACTTATACTGCCCTTACTGCGATGAAAAAATATATTGGGAGTGCTTGGCTCATCAGTGGTGAACCCTCCCAGCGGTTTCGCCAATTTAATCCACCAGACCGCTTCTCAGAGCTCTAATACTGTGTTGTTGTTGTTGCTGTTGTTGTTGTTGCTCTAATACTGTATTGAACGATTCTGATTATATACGCAGCACTGAAGGATGGGATCTCAGAAATGGGTTTCAAGAAAACTATGAACATAAGCTTATAGGACAGTAGAATTACATTCAAATATTTGCATTTGCATAATTCTACTGTCCTATAAGCTTATGTCCATAGTTTTCTTGAAAACCATTTCTGAGATTCCACCCTTCAGTGCTGCGTATATAAGCAGAATCGTCCAATACAGTATTAGAGCTCTGAGAAGCAGTCTGGTGGATTAAATTGGTGAAACCGCCGGTTCACCACTGATGAGCCAAGCCCTCCCAATATATTTGACATCGCAGTAAGGACAGTAGAAATTTATATTCTGTATAAAATAAACATTCGTGCTTAAATCTTTTCATTTCATATACAATTTACAAATCAATAAAATGCATTAGGTTGGTGTGTAAATTCGTGTCATTATATATAAATTTTAGAGAACGATAAACATAATTAAAATGTATGAAAAATAAAATAAAAAGTTAATATATTTGAGCCAAAACAAAGTGCCAATGAATCGCCTATGTTTTTTTTTTATAACATTAATATTGATGTTCCTAGCGTTGAACCTGTTTCTGACTATATATATAAGCCGTTACATCTTGACTTGAAAACACCATCTTACAAGATTTTCAATTTACACCATTAACCTCTCTTGAGCAGCTTTGGTGGCTACAGTTTCCTCTCGTATGAACGAAAGCAGAATACAATTAGAGTATCAAGAGAAGCTTACTAAAAATGCATTCCATTTGGATTAACTTAAAACAAACATATTATAAAATATTACTAATACGTTGTAGTATTTATATATACTTGGTTGTTAAACCAAGAGTAGATTCTAATCTAGGATATCGATAATAATCATAGAGAAGAGGTAATAGCTAATAATTATAGTTATCAATATTAAAAAAGGCATATCCTGACCAGGAGCACATGTGCTTTACAGAAGGCAGAGCGCCATCTGGTGGAACAGAAATCAACTAAACATTGATTCCCTGATCAGGGAACAGGCTAAATCAATGTTTAGTTGATTTCTGTTCTACCAGATGGCGCTCTGCCTTCTGTAAAGCACAGGTGCTCCTGGTCAGGATATGCCATTTTTAATATTGATTTCAACACCTGATCTTTTTATCTTTTATTTTTTTCTTTCGTTTTTTAAATTATAGTTATAGGTTTGGAAAAATATTTCTTGTGCTTAATCAGGAACAAAATATAATGTATATATTGTTATTTATATACACTAGATCTGCCATCTAAAAAGCACATGTGCTCGTGGTCAGGAAATGCCTTCTTTATTTTTAATATTTTAGTATGTAGATATTAATGTAATAAAGATTCCTTCTCGCTTTTACACTTTGACAAAATAAATAAGAAATCTAGGGTTTGGCTTCTTTTGATTTTATTTATTTTTTATTTTTATACAATAGAAATAAATAAAAAGAAACCTAGCCCTAGATTCATTATTGATTTTTGTCAAAGATATTAATATGACCTATCGTATATATAAATGATTTTTAATCGAAAACATATATAAATAAAAATAGCACATGACTAATTCCCCAATCAAATTAATAAAGATTTTTCTAGAACCACTGTCCTTTTCCCCAAAACATATAAATTAGCAAAACGAAATTTGAAAATATATACCGCATGTGTTTCTTTTCAACGAAAAATCAAAATTTATTTCAAGGAGAAATAACGATCATTTCTAACCTTAAGGATGAGGTATGAAAGAATGAATTGTGAAGAGTAATGATAAACGGAAAAATAAAAGTATCCAGGGATGGGAATCGAACCCACAGTGTTTCGCTTGGCAGGCAGATGCCATGTCCACTAGGCTACCCTGGACATATTTTTCCGTTCGTAAATAATACATATAAATTAGCATTTTGCCTATGAATTGACAATACTGAAGTGTGCTATCCAAGAAACCTCGAGTAGGAAAGATTGATGTCAAAGATTGACATATCGCTAGATAAGAAGAAGCTGTCTGTCGGTAGGACAAGATAGGATGATAGAAACGTCACACAAGTTATCCGTAGAATATTCGCAAAATCTACAATTTGAAAATGGGAGAGCATAAGTACAAATATGGAATATACATTTACGTATAAACCAATTAAGTTATATGATTCAAATATTTCAAAACATAGAGCTTGTTTCTTTTTTTTTTTTTTATCTTTAAAAATATATTTATTTAATATTATCTTATTTCTATATATTGTCACAAAGTATTTTAATTCAACTATTTTGTAAATATGTAAATGTTCTAACTAGTTTTTCTATTAATTCTTTCTCTTTTTTGTTTGGATCTATGTAAATATTTGACGTCAATTGTTGCGCCTTCTAATATGTAAATTTTTGAGAATTAGTTTTTATTATTAGGCTGACTGTCTAGAGTAAGCTAGGATAAAGCATATAATTGTTGTCGGCTTTTTCTATTTGACAGTGTGTTGAATAAAACTTACTTTTGAGTTTGCTTCGTGATTCCGTGGCTTACCAGCGACAGAATTAAAGAAAAGATCGCCACAATTTGGTGGAGATGCTGGGTAAAGCCTTGAAAAAATAATAAAGAAAAACGGCTGATCCCATAAATTTAAGAAGAAGTCTCAGATTGAAGGGTTTACCACCCGAGCCCGAACTTCATCAAACAAGTCCAATCATGCTAAAGAGCGAATCGGGAGAAGAAACTCCAGCTCAAGTCCCCTCAGCATACTTCTCGTTGCAGCAACCAAAATGCCCTTCTACCTTTTCCGGAGATGGAAGTGAAGACGCACAGAGGTGGTTAAAAGATTACAAGCGCATAGCTCAATATAACAGATGGGACAATCCTATGTGTTTGGCGAATGCCATATTCTTTTTGGCCGGAACTGCACGGCAGTGGTATGAGAATAATGAAGATGTTCTAACATCCTGGGAGGTTTTTCAGAGGGCTCTCGGCGAAACCTTCGGACAACAGGAAGAAGAGATAAAGAAGGCTGAGGGACTTCTGAAGATTAGAGCACAGAAGGCAAACGAATCCTCTGAATCTTACATTCAAGACGTGCTTTATTTGTGCCAATTGATTGATCCCCGGATGGACAATGAAACCAAGTTAGGACACTTAATGAAAGGAGTGGCGGAGGACGTATATCAAATACTGATTGCCAGGGACGTTGATAATGTGGAACAGTTCTTGAGTCAGTGCAGAAAAATAGAATTATTAAAGAAACGAAGAATAACGACAAAAAAATTTGAGAGACTCCCAAATGTGACCTCCATGGCTTGCGAGGAAGACGAACTTTCTTCTTTGATTAGAAGGATCGTCCAAGAGGAAGTTCAGAGAGCCTTTGCTCAGCCCATGCATACCACAGATTCCCTAGAGGAAATAATAAGGGAAGAGGTAAAGAAGAATCTGGCACCGATTTCCAGGACCACTACAAGTCCTATGATGAAACAACCTAGACCAGCCCCAACGTATGATCAAGCTGGAAGAACTTTTTACAACTCTTCCGCTAGTTTGCCCAAAGCCCGGGAATGGCGTACACCGGATGACAGACCAGTATGCTTCCATTGTGGGCGACCTGGCCACGTCGTCAGGTATTGTCGAGAGAGGCGACAAATATTCGCCAATGTTCGCACAAGAAGAGATGCTAGAAGACCAGTGACATTGGGAGACTATATGCCAAATGCGGACGGAACGGGTTCATGGTCACCCCCCAATCGTGGACTTAGGAGTGACTCCCCCTACCCAGGGAGAGGGCGATCCACAGGACGTCGAACATCAAGATCGCCTGCTAGGATGAACAGCCGCTCATCTTCAAGAGGAAATGAGGGAAACTAGATCCCGCGACCTGCGTAGGAGGTAAGGCCGCACAAATTTCAAATCCTCCGACGACGACTGTTGCCAAACTAAAGAAGAACTTTATAACCGTAACTATAAATGGAACTGAAGTACTAGCCTTGGTGGACTCTGGAGCTGACTATTCAGTTATATCAGAAGATTTCCGTTGCCGCATAAGAACCCCTATGTTATCGAGTAAAGGACCAATTATAAGGGTAGCTAACTCCAAATGCGTCAGGGCTTTAGGAAAGTGTGTCTTAAGAATTAAAGTAAATGAACTAACCCAACCATTCGAGTTCCTTGTACTTTCACAGTGCAGTCATTGTGTGATCCTTGGCTGGGATTTTCTCAAACTAACTCAGGCTGAGATTAACTGCGAGCACGATGAACTCTACCTGAAGGACGCCCCGATGAAAGAGGAACCCCATCCAGTGGACACCTTTCATACCTTGAAGGATAACATTATTCCACCTAACTCAATCAAACAGATAACGGTTGTCTGTAGCGACGTCCCGGGAGTTCAGGAAGTTGCTATTACGTGTTCTAAGGGTCTAACGTTGGAAAAGGAAATAGTTATTCCTGCCTCTATTGTTAGTCTCAACCACGGAAGGGGCAAGGTTTGGGTGGTGAATGGGACTAACTATGCTAAGATCATCCCTGAAGGTATGAAAGTGGCTGAATTATCTATTATAGACAACAGCTATGTATGCTGCTTGGATGGAGACGACGATTATCTTAACCAGAAAGAAGACAAGTGCAGCACACAAAACACTGGAGACTTGGATAGGCTTGTGTCTCTTATGGATACTGACTTATCCCATGAAGACAGGAACCGACTACTTAATGTCCTTAGGAGGTTCATAGGCGTATTTGAGCTCCAGAAGGCAGGCCCAAAAAGAACATCTTTGGACGTTAAACATCGCATTGACACAGGAGATCATGCTCCTATTAGGCAACGACCCTATCGAGTGTCGCCTTATGAAAGGGGCGTTATTCAAACAGAAGTGGACAAGATGCTCAAATCAGGAATAGTAAAACCATCGGATAGTCCCTGGTCATCTCCTGTCGTTTTAGTTAAGAAAAAGGATGGAACCTGGAGGTTCTGCGTGGACTACCGCCGCCTAAATAAAATAACCAGAAAGGACGTATATCCGTTACCCAGAATTGACGACACCCTCGACTCTTTAAAGGGAGCTTCTGTATTCTCTACCATGGACTTGAAATCAGGGTATTGGCAGATCGAAGTTGATGAAGCTGACCGTGAAAAGACTGCTTTCGTAACCCCAGACGGCCTCTTCGAATTTAAAGTGATGCCCTTCGGGTTGTGTAATGCCCCCGCGACCTTTGAAAGAATAATGGACAACCTTCTACGTGGACTTAAGTGGAACATCTGTCTCTGCTATCTGGATGACATCATAGTGTTTTCTAAAACAATGGAAGAGCATATACTGCGATTGGAAATGGTGCTGAACTGTCTTTCAAAAGCAGGTCTCACACTTAATTTGGAAAAATGTCATTTTGGATCTAGACGTATGAAGGTTTTGGGGCACTTAATAGATGGAGATGGGATTTATCCGGACCCAGACAAAGTAGAAGCAGTGAGGAATTTTCCAAGACCAAAGAATGTATCCGAAGTCAGAAGCTTTTTGGGTCTCTGTTCCTACTATCGCCGATTCATCAAGAGCTTTGCTGACATAACAGGGCCGCTGAACGAATTACTAAAGAAAGGAAAACAATTCAGTTGGAATGACAGACAAGAAGATTCGTTTAATAATTTAAAATCGGCATTGACTTCTGAACCTGTATTGGGCCACTTCGATGAGGCCGCGCCAATTTACGTCCATACCGATGCGAGTGGCTTTGGTATTGGTTCTGTTTTGGTACAGCTAAGGGATGGGTGTGAACAGCCAATTGCATATGCATCCCGAACACTGTCCAAATCGGAGAAAAACTATTCAACAACGGAAAAGGAGTGTTTGGCCGTGGTCTGGTCAATCAGCAAATTTCGACCTTACTTGTTTGGGCGCCCTTTTTCTGTTGTGACCGACCACCATTCTTTGTGCTGGTTAGCGAATTTGAAAGACCCTTCTGGACGTCTCGCCAGATGGGCTCTGCGCCTCCAAGAATATGAGGTCGCTGTCTGCTATAAAAATGGTCGCAAGCACAAGGATGCCGACTGCCTTTCTAGAAGCCCTCTACCAGATACTGCGGAAGAAACAGAGGAAGATATACTTTGTCTGGCAGTGTTGTGTGATGTTGAAAAGGAGCAGCAACGAGATCCATCATTAACAAAAATAATCGCAAATTGTGGAGACCCGAATTATAAAAGATTTGTCATTATCAACAACATACTTTACAAGAAAAATTATGATCCCTTGGGACGACCTTGGTTGCTGGTGGTTCCGAGGACTTTACGTCTAGAGGTCCTTAGATCATCCCATGATGCCCCTACAGCCGGACACCTTGGATTTGCCAAAACGTATGACAGAATACGCAGGAGATTCTTTTGGCCTGGTCTTTATAGAAGTGTTCGTAATTATGTTGGACATTGTAGGGAATGCCAACGGCGCAAGAAAATACCCCAACTACCCCCTGGAAACCTTAAGCCTATAGCCCCTGTTTCCATTCCCTTCCAGAAGATAGGCATGGACTTGCTGGGGAGATTCCCTCCGACTAGGGATGGCAACCGCTGGGTGATAGTTTGTACAGATTACCTTACGAAATACGCGGTAACAAAAGCCATACCGACCGGAGGAGCTGTTGAGGTTGCGAAGTTTATGGTGAACGACGTTGTCCTCAAGCATGGAGCTCCTCGAGAACTGATTACGGACCGGGGACGATCATTCCAAGCCAAAGTCGTCAACGAACTAACAAAAATGTGTGGAATGTCGCATTACTTTACAACGGCCTATCACCCCCAAACCAATGGCTTGACTGAACGATTAAATAAGACCCTGGTTGACATGCTCTCGATGTACGTAGACGTGGACCAAAAGAACTGGGATTCTGTTTTACCTTTTATCACCTTTGCCTATAATACAGCAAGGCAAGAAACTACCGGTTTCTCACCCTTCTTTTTGGTACATGGTCGAGAGGCGGAGACAATGCTGGACGCTCTGTTTCCCTACCAGCCGGATTATGAAGAGGACGAGCATATAAGTCATTTGATGATGGACGCTGAAGAAGCACGGCAGCTAGCCCGCTTACAAACACTCAAAGCGCAGGCCATAGATAAAGAACGTTATGATTCAAGACATAAGCCCGTCTATTACGACGTCGGCGACCTTGTTTGGGTCTTCACACCGGTGCGCAAAGTTGGCTTATCAGAGAAGCTCCTAAAGAAATATTTTGGTCCATACCGAATAACTAAGAAATTATCAGACGTCAACTACGAAGTTACAACGGTGGATGAATCTCGGAGAAAAGCCAAGTACAAAGATGTTGTACATGTCTTACGAATGAAGCCTTACAACGATCCAGAAACCCAGAACGATGAATATCTGGAGACTGTGTGTGTTTCTACGGATGAATTTAAACATCGGGACGATGTTCTTCCGAAGAGGGAGTAATGTCACAAAGTATTTTAATTCAACTATTTTGTAAATATGTAAATGTTCTAACTAGTTTTTCTATTAATTCTTTCTCTTTTTTGTTTGGATCTATGTAAATATTTGACGTCAATTGTTGCGCCTTCTAATATGTAAATTTTTGAGAATTAGTTTTTATTATTAGGCTGACTGTCTAGAGTAAGCTAGGATAAAGCATATAATTGTTGTCGGCTTTTTCTATTTGACAGTGTGTTGAATAAAACTTACTTTTGAGTTTGCTTCGTGATTCCGTGGCTTACCAGCGACAGAATTAAAGAAAAGATCGCCACAATATTACTTAAAAATAGGACATTTAGTACCATCTCTTTATATATTTAACGAATCAAAATAACTTATTCATCAGAGGAAGAATGAATGAAGAAGGAATATAGTAGGAGAAGAGTAGGAAAAAATAAGTAAATAAGAAAGAAAAGCTAAGAGGAAGAGGTAAAAGAAGGGAAGAAATGGGTAAAAGAAGAAAAAAACAAAGGAGAAAGAATATGTGATATATGAAATAAGGAATATTGGGAAGGAGAATGGGAAAAACAAGTAAGAAGAATGAAAAGTAGAAAAAGGAAGAATCAGGAATGAGAGGAAAGGTAGAGGAAGAAGAAAAATTAAGATTGAGTAGGAACAAGGGATTGGTTAGGGGTACAGGAACCATTCTTTGGCGTTCGTCGCTCCAAGATAGAGAGAACCCGGGTTATGTCTAATTTCTCTCTTTTACCGAAGAAGGAAAAGAAGGGAAGAAATAAGAAAAGAGAGTCGTACAACAATCACTCATTCGGAAAGAATAAATGAAAAGCAAAAAGGGAAATACATACAGGAGTTATTCAACAGAGATAAAGAGGTCAAGAAAGGGTGAAGGGAAGAAAGAATCAGAATCAGTCGGCCAGAAATGATAATGTACAAGAAAGCAGGTACATACAGGAGCAATTCGTCCATAGAGAAAGAGATAAAGGGAAGAGTAAGGAAATGATGCAATATACAAGAATCAATCGCCCAGAAAGAGTAAGAGAAAAGAAAGGAGAGACATGCAGGATCAATTCGTCCAGAGAGAAAGAGATAAAGGAAGGGTGAAGGGAAGAAATAACGCATCTTACAATAATCAGTCGCCCAGAAAGAATAAAGGAAAAGAAAGCAGGCACATACAGGAGCTAAATGTCCATAGAGAAAGAGGTGATGGGAAGGAAAAAGTAACGATGCATTTTACAAGAATCAGTCGCCCAGAAAGAAGGAACATACAGGATCAATTCGTCCAAAGAGAGAGAAGTGAAGGGAAGGAAAAAGTGAAGGAATTATGTATCTTACAAGAATCAGAAGAAATAAAGGACAAGAAAAGAGGAACATACAGGAGTTATATGTCCATTGAGAAAGAGGTGACGGGAAGGAAAAAGTGAAGAAATGATGCACCTTACAAGAATCAGTAGGAATAAAGGACAAGAAAGAAGTACATACAGGAACCAGTCGACCGCGATGATGACAGAGATGTCGGCCGTAGGCAGGTTGACGGCTGTCAGGACCAGCAGCATAGTGACCAGTCCAGCACTGGGCACGCTGGCGGCTCCGATGGATGCCGCCGTGGCAGTCAGAGAAATGGTGATCACTTGGCCAGCAGATAGATAGATGCCGTTCATCTGGGCGATAAAGATGGCGGCCACGGCCTCGTACAACGCCGTACCATCCATGTTGACCGTAGCTCCCACGGGTAGCACGAACCGGGTTACACGTTTGTCAATCCCCAGGTTCTCTTCCAGACATTTGAAGGTGATTGGCAGTGTAGCAGCGCTGGACAAACCATACATTAACGTATAGGAAAACTTCGCCTTTGCTTGTCCCAAGCAGGATTGAAAAGGAGGAAGGGGAGCAGTAACAAGCTCGCTAAAAAACCTGGGCTCAGCTGGCCTGGATGATAGTACCCTGTAAAGGCTCCTGATCTAAGAACACAGAATGAGCAACGTCTGTACTCCATGTTAGTAGCAGCACCACATGGCGTCTGTTCCTCATGTCAGAGGCGGTCATGGTAGAGGAGACCATGGTTTCGGGCTAATGGCCCTCGTCAACCTATAAGAGATAATAGAGATAAAAGATAATAAAAGATACAAAATTTTAAAAAATGAAAAGACTGGTATTTACATATGATATATGCATACGTAAAAGATCTTTTGTTTTATTAAAAATTCCTCAGGTGAAGAATGAAGGTTATTATTTACAGTATTCATAGAAAGCTAAATACAAAACAAAATACAGTTTTACCTTGAATCATGAAAAAGAAGAATGTTTATCACAGAACAACGTATACAAGTAGAGCAATAAATAATTTGCATACCTGGAAGCAGTTCCCAGGGCAGTAACCCAGGCCTGCACCATGCCCTTGAAGAAGGTGAGAGGATTCTTGCGGGTGAAGATGTAGTAGATGAGAGGCAGGGTGATACAGGAATGGATAAGAAGTCCAGTTATGACGGTGGCCATGTACATCCCGAGCTGTTTGGCCATGAATGCCAAGTTGGTGATGCTCAGAATTTTCTCGATGATGAGAGACATGATACCGATTGGAGAATACCTGGAACACAGCGAGCATTCTGAGGATAAACTTGAGTAGAGCGATGTTAGTCTAGAGGATGTGTCTTTTTCTACAAATAGAACATACGTCCCTAATAAAACTACCATCAACAATCTACAGGAAATCATCAAGATTCCTCCATAATTCCAACCTAACAAGCAAAATTCAAGATATACATATTAGAAACATATCGGTGTATTTGTCATAACAACCCATTTTCAATAAATGCATTCATGGACAACACTTAAGGAATTTGTACTTTTTAGCATGTATATTGGGATTCAGATATAAGCTCTGAAAGTAATTACAGTGACCTTTATTGAAGACACACTATATACACTCATGGACAACACTTAAGGAATTTGTACTTTTTAGCATGAATATCGGGATTAATACAATAACTCTGAAATATTTCAATGACCTTTATTGAAGACACACTATATACACTCATGGACAAAACTTAAGGAATTTGTACTTTTTAGAATGTATATCGGGATTAAGACAATAACTCTGAAATATTTCAATGACCTTTATTGAAGACACACTATATACACTCATGGACAAAACTTAAGGAAGTTGAAGTTTTTAGCATGTATATCGGGATTCAGACAATAACTCTAAAAGATATTGCAGTGATCTTTATTGAAGATACACTATATACACTCATGGACAAAACCTAAGGAATTTGTACTTTTTAACATGTATATCGGTATTCAGACAATAACTCTGAAAGATATTACAGTGAACTTTATTGAAGACACACTATATACACTCATGGACAAAACTTAAGGAAGTTGTACTTTTTAGCACGAATATCGGGATTAATACAATAACTCTGAAAGATATTACAGTGACCTTTATTGAAGACATACGAGATAACCAGGTGTGCACAAAATTGCCTCTGTCTTCTTCTTCAAAAAACTGGCGATATAAAAAACCTTCCACTTCCTTAAGTGTTGTCCATGAGTGTAGTCGTGGCTATCGAATAATCAACAAAAGGATGACGATGAACAAGGATATAGAACACGTACCACATGACAATGATAACAATCCTCATGATAACTTCATTAAGAACGGTGAAGAAACCGGTCATGATCTCAGCATCGGATCCCATTCGGCTCAGAATGATGCCAAACGCCACGCAGAAGATGATCAGACCTGCACACATCACTCTAACATTAATACACAAAAAACTTTATTCCCGGAATGTGAAAAACATAGTACAATGATCTGGCAAAAGAAACAAAGGAAAGATAGTTTGATAACCTTCTAGAATGTAGTCTGCGGTATTTGAAAATGAGGAAGAGAAGAACAGAATTGAGAAGAAAGGGATGAAATGACATTCAACTCTTAAAAACACCTTCTGGAGATTTAGCAACCCACTGAAGACGCTAAGAACTCTTTCAGAAAAGAAAATATATAGCAATAGAACTCTATAATTTCTACAGATCAATTGTAAATAGATTCGTACACAAAAGAGGTAGTGAGGAAAGTTTTAGAACAGATGTGTAAATAAATCCCTTTTCAAACAAAGGTTCATGTGCACATGGGGAAAGGGAGAAAAAAATACTGTATTATTTTGTTGTTGTATGGCGAATCCATACAGGGCAATGTGCCTTAATAAAAGCCTTTTTGTTGTTGTTGAAATGACATTCCAAAATAACTAACATGCGCTTTTATTAATTTCCTACGCGACAATATTTACAGTGAATGAAAACATTAAGACGTAATTTACACATCAATCAAACTTCTACTGTCCTTACTACGATGAAAAAATATTTATAGGGCTTGTGGCTTGTAGGGGACATGTAGATTAGTCTTTGGTATTTCTGTGTTATGCAAATTTTAATTGTTTAAAAAAAATCATATTTGTTTGTTGCAAATATGCGAAAATTTTATTGTCTAATTTATATATATAGTTCCTATTTGATTGAATTATTAGTTAGTTAGTTATTATTGTCATTCTGCCTCTCATGCTGTTGGTTTGCCTGACCAAAATAGCCATAGCGGTGTAGCCATAGTCATTCTAATAAAAGGCTTGATTTTATAAAGAAATTATTTATGTGAGTGTAATTGCTTAACCACCACATAAACTAGTAAGCCGGACAAAGAATCTCTACATAAACTGGTGAGCCGAACAGAAGAACAAGCACGACGAACTGATAAAATGAAAAGTGAAGAAACGGAAATAGTTGAGACCTATAAGGTAAATATTAAACTTCCACCTTTCTGGATTGAACGACCTGATATATGGTTCCATCAAGTAGAGGCTCAGTTCTTGATAAATAATATAAAGACAGAAAATACGAAATTCAATTATTTGATCGCTCAATTGGACCCAAAATATGTCGAGAACATCTGGGATATAATTACCTCTAAAGAAATAAATAAATATTCAGAGGCAAAAGAGAGACTTCTGAGAATATTCAAAGATGGCGAATCTAAAAGAATTCGAAAACTCTTATCAGGAATCGAACTAGGTGATCTAAAGCCTAGCCAGCTGTTGCAGAAATTGAGGTCATTAGCAACAGAGGACTTATCCAATAAATTTATAAAGACGCTATGGCTCGAAAAACTTCCACAGGCAATTCAGCAAATTTTGATAATTAGCGAGGAAGAGCTCGACAAATTGGCAGTAATGGCAGATAGAATAGCCGAATTAAACCCCAAGGCGGATATTTACGAGGCAGCTAAGCCGGAAAATGAAACAAAAATGTTATTAAAAAAATTGAATCTCTGGAACAGAAAATAGAAAGTATGAAAATGGAGCATCAAGGTAGATCTCGTGACCGAAGTTCACGTGATTATCGCTATAATGCGCGCTCCCGTTCCCGATCTAAGGGCGGATATAATCCAAAAGGACCATTCTGCTATTTCCACTATAGGTATGGAAAAAAATGCCTACCTGGAAAATGTAAAAAGCCATGTGATTGGGTCAATGCGGAAAAACTCCAACCAGCAGTAAGTGGTGCGACGCACTCGGCTGCTGGACAGAACATACGTCGCAATAGCCGTTTATTCGTAAGTGACAAAAAAACTGGCATGCGATTCTTGGTGGATAGTGGAGCCAATATTTCATTAATACCTTACAAAGGAAAACTTGGGACCACCCTGAACGATTTCAAGCTCTATGCAGCCAATGGAACGGAAATTTCCACGTACGGTACTCAAATATTATCTTTAGATCTTGGTCTACGGCGACGATTCCAATGGCCATTTGTAATAGCTAAAACCAACAGGGGTATACTTGGATCAGATTTTCTAAATAATTTCATAATTAATCCTCGATATTAATAGAAGACAATTGATTGACGGTATAACAAACCTGACAATAAAAGGTGATATCTGCTCAATCTCTGAAGAGACTTTTAGCTCTTATAGAACAACATCAAATTTTTCTAAACTATTGGCTAATCACCCAGATATTACGAGGCCCAACGTAGGAATAATGAAGGCTAATCACGATGTGAAGCACTTCATAATAACAAAAGGACCGCCAGTGTTCTCTAGAGCTCGACCATTGGATCCAAAAAGATTAAATGAAGCTAAACAAGAGTTCCAATTTATGCTCGAGCATGGAATAATCAGGCCATCCAAATCACAATGGGCTAGTCCACTTCACCTGGTCACCAAAAAAGACGGCACCTTAAGGCCTTGTGGTGACTACAGAAAACTAAATTCTCAAACCTTGCCTGATCGCTACCCAATACCTAGATTGGAGGACTTTCAGCATATTTTAAGTGGAAAGATGATTTTTTATAGAATTGATTTGTTTAAAGCCTATTACCAGATCCAATTGCCGAGGAGGACAAGCCTAAAACAGCCATAATAACTCCATTTGGACTTTATGAATTCAACGTCATGAGCTTTGGCCTTAGAAATGCACCAGCTACGTTTCAGCGTTTTATTCATGAAGTACTTCGTGGCTTGGATTTTACATTTCCCTATTTGGACGATATAATAGTGGCTTCAGAAACTCATGAAGAACATGAAACCCATTTAAAATTGGTTCTCGAGAAACTACAAAACTATGGATTGCGCATAAACATCGCTAAATCTATCTTAGGAGTTGACCAATTGGAATTTCTAGGGCACTGGATAACAAATGGAGGGTCTCAACCGCTTCCATCAAAGGTTCAAACAATTCTAGATTATAGACTGCCAACGACGAAACGGGAATTGCGTACCTTCCTAGGTATGGTAAATTTTTATCGTAGATATCTTGAGAATGCAGCTTCTACGCAGGCTCTTCTTCATGATTATCTGAAGGATTCAAAAAGGAATGATAAAAGAAAAATCGATTGGTCGGAAGAAGCCAAGTTGCAATTTGAGAGATGTAAACAAGACTTAGCAAGTGCTGCATTATTATGCTACCCCAACCCTGCACTTCCATTATCGCTCTGTACAGACGCATCTAATAATGCCATTGGTTCAGTGTTGCAGCAATGTGAAAATAGTTGTTGGAAACCAATAGCATTCTTTTCGAAGAAGTTAAATAATGCTTAAAAGGTATACAGTACCTATGATAGGGAATTACTTGGAATTTATTTGGGTATTAAAAAATTTAAATATATGTTGGAAGGAAGAGAATTCTATATATTCACTGATCATAAGCCATTGGTGTATGCTTTCAAACAAAATAATGAAAAAGCTTCGCCAAGACAACAGAGACAGCTTCAATATATTTCGCAATTTTCCACAGACATCCGGCATATTAGAGAAGATCCCATCATACCTGCCAGCAGAGAGGATCCCATTATACCTGCCAGCAGAGAGGGTCCCATCGGGCCTTCCAGTGGACCGCGACCTGCTAAGCCTGGAGTGCGGTTCGAGTTGCCAAAGGAAACCCGCAGCGGAAGACGGATAAAACCTCCTTCCAGGTACAATGAATCTATTGGACGTGACTTCCGTCACTGGAAGGGGAGTGATGTAGGGGTCATGTAGATTAGTCTTTGGTATTTCTGTGTTATGCAAATTTTAATTGTTTAAAAAAAATCATATTTGTTTGTTGAAAATATGCAAAAATTTTATTGTCTAATTTATATATATAGTTCCTATTTGATTGAATTATTAGTTAGTTAGTTATTATTGTCATTCTGCCTCTCATGCTGTTGGTTTGCCTGACCAAAATAGCCATAGCGGTGTAGCCATAGTCATTCTAATAAAAGGCTTGATTTTATAAAGAAATTATTTATGTGAGTGTAATTGCTTAACCACCACATAAACTAGTAAGCCGGACAAAGAATCGCTACAGGCTCATTAGTGGTGAACCCCCTCAGCGGTTTCGTCAAATTTAAACTACCAGACCGCTTCTTTAGAGCTCTAATACTGTTTTCAATCATTCTGATCTTATATTCTACACTGAATAGTGGAATCTTAGAAATGGTATTTAAGCAAACTATCGACATAAGCTTTTAGGACAGTAGAAATGTTTGCATCGAGCAATGTTATTCCGCAAACAATAAGGACAAGGCCAGTTAGGTATAAATTAATGTAAGGAATTGTATATAAAGGTTGATCACATTTAATACTGTATGTATGATGGTTGTGAAAACACATTATTGACTGTATTGACTCATCCATTGATGTGCTCTACTCATCCCCGGCAGACACCATCAACAAGCTTTACAAGCTTGATACCCTAATTTGATTGAGTGGATATAAGAAAGAAGAAGAGTACTGTATGTTATAGAGAGTAGGTTATTGATCATATCAGCACCTACCCAGTACATTGGTCCCAGGTTTGTAGCCCCATTTCCTCTCCAAAATGGTTGCATTTACAGCAGATGTTGCATTTTCGCCGATGATCAGTTTGGGTTTGACAGCCACATATTCCGTATGGCCGATTTCAAAGGTGGCTTGGATCAGATTCTCAGGAAACATGTTCCTGACAACACATCAACAACTTACAGTACTTACACAACATTACATCAGAGAAGTGTTCTTAAAATAAGAGACACTTCGGCCAGAAAAGGTTTTATTTATAAAAACCACACCCCTTCTCTCTCTCTCTCTGAGAGCGTCAGCCTCCATCCAGAGGCTATGAAATTAACCAATGTAGCGAAGGCTACCATCTACAAGTACCATCTTGGTCTTGAGTTGGGTAACACCAGCCATCACATTGACCTGCCCACTCTGCTGAAAGAACTCTGGCGGTCCATCGGTGGCGGAGTCTTTCTTGCGGTGGGCGCCACCAATGAAGACCTTGTATATATATTTATATATATTAGATAATTTTAAGAACGAAATACTTGATGAGGAAAGAAAATAAAGAAACTCTTTCCTCATCAAGTATTTCGTTCTTAAAGTTTAGTGAAGGAATTATTATTTCAATATTAGATAATAAAAGGCATATATTGGATTTGAAAAAATATTTATTTTGCCAATATTTCGGCTGGCTGAACGCCAACCTTTATCGAGGCATTACATTTTTGTATACACAAACTCAGCGCCGCATAGTGTTATAATATCACAGTTGAAATCAATTAAAATACAGAGTAGGTGGGAGAAATTTGTGCATGAAAAAATTATTATAAAAAAATGCAACCAAAAATGTAAAATATCTTAAAATATAAAAGGAAAAAATGCATTTTAATGCATTTTTATATAAAATATTTTTTACTTATTTATAAATCGATCTCCTAAATTTTGAAATGAAAATTTTTAAATACCCACATTTTTAAAACTTTTTATAAGGTTCTTACAGTTTATTGTTTAAATCATTTTAAATTTATTTTCAAATGTTTTAATAAATACATACATTTTTACATTTATCTCTTTATGAGTTATTAATGAATTATTTTTATGTACTTATTACAATTTTTTTAAATATAAGATAGAACTTTTTTTCCTTTTATATTTTAAGATATTTTACATTTTTGATTGCATTTTTTTATAATAATTTTTTCATGCACAAATTTCTCCCACCTACTCTGTATTTTAATTGATTTCAACTGTTATATTATAACACTATGCGGCGCTGAGTTTGTGCATACAAAAATGTAATGCCTCGATAAAGGTTGGCGTTCAGCCAGCCGAAATATTGGCAAAATAAATATTTTTTCAAATCCAATATATGCCTTTTATTATCTAATGAATTAAGTATGAATTGCTCTATTTTCAAAACAAATTTATATATATATGTATATTTTTCATCTATTTTATCTATTTATATCTATTTATTCATATATCTATCATTATTAATCTTATTTATTCATTTTATGTATTTTACCTTATATAATCTTATATGGACTTTGAAATAAATCAGCTTCAATCTCTCTCTCTTTCTCTGAGGGCGTCGGCCTCCATCCAGAGGCTATGAAATTAACCAGTGTAGCGAAAGCTACCATCTACAAGTACCATCTTGGTCTTGAGGTGGGTAACACCAGCCATCACATCGACCTGCCCACTCTGTGGGAAATAACTCTGGAGGTCCATCGGTGGTGGAGTCTTTCCCGCGGTGGGGGCCACCGTATATTTATCAATTATTTTATATATTTTTATCTATTTATTTACATATTCATCATTATATAATCTTATTCATTCATATTTATATTTATTTTATATTTAACCTTATATAATCATATATGAACAATGTAGTAAATCAGTTTCACTCTCAATATCTCTCTCGGACCCCCCGGTTGGCGGAGTCTTTTCCGCGGTGGGCGCCACCAATTACGACATTGTACATTGTATATATTGTTACGAGAAGAGCACTTGCAACCTCCGCCAGTAGATGGCGCGTTCGCCTGTTTTGCATCCGCAACTGATGCGGGAGTCGCCGACTGCTGTGATCCCGTTTCCTGCGGAGGCCACCTCTCCTGGCTGTAAATACCTTTTCATATTGGCCCCAGGGGGTGGCGTAATGTAAATACCCGTTGTTTATTATTCAAGTTATGTGTAATGTTTAGTAATAGACGACAATAAATAAGTGCTTCTAGTTCTCCGTGCCGCCTCCTGTCATTCCTCTAGCCATTGCCATCTTCGTCGGGCCGCTGCTGCTGCTGCTAATACTCTTCTGGTAAGTCTCTCGTGTCCCCCCACCAGTGGTAAGGCCGAGAGATACTGCCAGAGGAAGGGAGTGTCCACTTGAGCGGTGGAACTCGGGACGTCGTCAGGGTGCCTGCAGGGAGGAGCTACTCCTCGACCGAAGGAGCGAATCGTACATAGAGATCGGGAGGGATCACGCGCAACACTGGTGTCAGAGGTGGGCTTCTTCCTCGTGGAGGTCACCAGGAGGCTCCTTTTGAGATTTCTTTGGTTGCTGACGAATGCCCATCGAGACTAGAGGTCAAAAAATGGCCTCGGAGCAGAACTTGCTGGCCACAATTACCCAGATGATTCAAGGGCTTCAGGAAGAAAAGCTTCTTAGAGAAAAAGAGAAAGAGGAAGAAAAGCTTCTTAAAGAAAAAAGAAGAGTTCTTAAAGAAGAAGAGAAATAGAAAGAAAATCTTCTTAAAGAAGAAGAGAAAGAAAAAAGAAGAGTTCTTAAAGAAGAAGAGAAAGAGAAAGAAAAGCTTCTTAAAGAAAAAAGAAGAGTTCTTAAAGAAGAAGAGAAAGAGAAAGAAAAGCTTCTTAGAGAAAAATAGAAAGAGGAAGAAAAGCTTCTTAGAGAAAAAGAGAAAGAGGAAGAAAAGCTTCTTAGAGAAAAAGAGAAAGAGGAAGAAAAGCTTCTTAGAGAAAAAAGAAGAGTTCTTAAAGAAGAAGAGAAAGAGAAAGAAAAGCTTCTTAAAGAAAAAAGAAGAGTTCTTAAAGAAAAAGAGAAAGAGGAAGAAAGGCTTCTTCGACAGCAGGAGAGGGAAGAGTTCCACCAGAAAGTGACAAATTTGGAGATAAGGTTCCAGAGTGAGATCGGGGGGGTCCAGGCAGCCTTAGAGAATAATATTGGTGAAGTCCGGAGGCTGGAGATCGAGCTGGCGCGCATGAAGAGTCTAGAGGGTGCTGTGATCTCCCCTACAGGCCGCAACATACCTCCGCCTACCTTTGACGGACAAACTTCCCTCGAGGGTTTTAGGCGACAATTCGAAGCAGTGACTCTCAACAATGGCTGGGGAGAGACCGAAAAAGTGACAAATTTGATTGTGGCTCTTCGGGGACCGGCCTTAGATCTGCTTCAGGCGGTTCCGCGTGCAGATCAACAGAGTTATGCGATGTTGATGGGAGAACTTGAGTTGAGATATGGAGAACAACATCTAAGGCAAGTATACCAAGCTCAACTTAAGCTAAGAAGACAAAAAGTCGGGGAAAGTTTGCAGGGGTTTGAAGCTGATGTCAAGAGGCTCTGTCATCTGGCCTACCCTGGTGCTCCCATTGATTTCCTTGACCAATTGGCCGCCCAGACGTTTATCGATGGTATTCGAGACGTGGAAGTCCAGAGAGTGCTACGACTTGCTTCGTTCGATAAATCAAGAGAGGCGCTGGTTCGCGCCCTGGAGGTGGAGGCGGCCTACCGAGTGAGCGAATCGGGGCACTCACGGGTCCGTGGTGCAGAATTAATTGCGGAGGAAAGCACCACTGGAGGCGGTAGGGAATCGGACGCCATTAAGGAGATACTGAAGAAACTAGAACAGCTAGTAGAGACTGGCAGGCCTGGCAGACGATCGGTTGGGCCCTGTTTCCGCTGTGGACGATATGGTCATCTAAAGAGGCAGTGCACCGTCAGACTGCCCGACCAGAGACAACCGGAAAACTAAATTCTGCCAACGTTATGGGGCAACCGTTGGCTGTGGTGAACCCGCCCCACAATATTGTGTCTATCCGTGAAATAAAAAGGACCTATGACACTCTGATGATAGAAATATTTGTAAACTCAATAAGGATGAAGGCCACTGTCGACACTGGGGCAATGGTTTCCCTCATAAAAAAGGATGTGATAAGGAATGCGCCAACTCCATTGCGGCATGGCATGATGCTGAAAACAGTCACAGGAGACACATCGCCAATCTTGGGAGGACTGGACGTGGAGATCTGCCTCGGAGGAATTCGATTTAATCATCGAGTGCTGGTGGCGGAGATTGATGACGAGTTCATTCTTGGAATGGATATCCTCAGGAGACAAGATTTTACGTTCGATCCAACGCAAGGAGTTTTGACATTGGGCAGCGAAAGCTTTGTGCTGTCAAAAGAGGGCCAAAAAGATGAAAGAGTTCGACTGTTTGCCTGTGAGGATAAGCACATTGATGGAAACAGCGAGGGGGTGGTCAGGGCTGTCGCGGAGGAGCCTTTGGGATGTTGCATTGGATTAGCGGAACCAACTGATAACTCGGCGAAAAATCTCTTGGTGGCCAGAACACTCGTCAATACTATTCACGGGAAAGTCCCAATTAGAGTGGCCAACGTTTTTTTAGTGGAGTTCGCATAAGAAAAGGAGACCTCTTGGCGACTTGTGCACCCATTTCAAGAATTTCTACGAAAGAAGACGGTCAACACAAAATAATAAGGCAGACGAAGTTGGAACTGGACTTAAAGGATCTTTCGGAAGAAGAGGCTCGGAATGCTCGGGCGTTTCTCAAGAAGAACCAGGACGTATTTTCGTCTGGAGATGGAAACTTGGGGAGGACAGATCTGGTCCGGCACCGGATAAATACTGGCGATGCTCGGCCTATCCGGCAACCACCTAGACGGCTGCCTATGGCGAAACAAGAAGAAGTGACTGGATTATTAAGGAAAATGAAACGGGACGGAATAATCGAGGAATCCAGCGGCCCATGGTCTTCGCCCGTGGTTCTGGTGACAAAGAAGGACGGTACTACAAGATTTTGTGTAGACTATAGGCGGCTAAACGACATAACCAAGAAGGACAGCTACCCCTTGCCGCGGATCGATGACACTCTAACAACACTAGCGGGGTCGTCGTGGTTCTCTACTCTAGATCTCAAGAGTGGGTACTGGCAGGTTGGCATGCATCCAGAGGACAAAGAAAATACGGCGTTCAGTACAGGCAGCGGGCTCTATCAGTTCACCGTGATGCCTTTTGGCTTGTGTAATGCGCCGGCCACTTTCGAAAGATTGATAGAGCTCGTACTTAAAGGTTTGACCTGGAGGACCTGTTTGGTTTACCTTGACGACATAATGGTCATGGGCAGGACTTTCGAGGAACACCTTCGGAATTTTCAAGAGGTCTTCGATCGATTTAGGGCAAACAACTTGGCATTGAATCCAAAGAAATGCCAACTATTTCAGAAGAGTGTAAAGTTCCTGGGTCATATAGTGTCCACTGAGGGAATCAGGACCAGTGACGACAAGATCTTCGCCATCAAAAATTGGCCCGAACCAAGAGATAAACATGAATTACGGAGCTTCCTTGGGCTGTGTACGTACTATCGACGCTTCGTGGAGGGATATGCCGATATTGCTGCCCCGTTGCATCGATTAACAGAGGACAGGGCATCATTTCATTGGAATGAAGAATGTGAAAAAGCATTCCGAGCTCTAAAAAGAAGCCTTTGTTCTAGTCCAATTTTGGCGTATCCTCAGCCGGGAACAAATTTCATTTTGGATACGGACGCCAGTAACCTTGGTATCGGAGCTGTGTTATCCCAGGTTCAGAATGAGGATGAACGGGTTATTGAATTCTTTAGTAGGGTACTGACTAAAGCGGAACGGAATTACTGTGCCACGCGGAAGGAACTTTTGGCTATTGTAAAAGCAGTGGAGCATTTCCATAAATATCTTTATGGGCAGAACTTCCTGATCAGGACAGATCATGCCGCCCTCACGTGGCTGTTGCGGATGAAGAATCCTGAGGGCCAAGTGGCGAGGTGGCTGGAAAAATTGCAGCAATACCATTTTCAGATCAAACACCGGCCTGGAAGAAAACATAACAATGCAGATGCTCTCTCCAGAAGACCTTGTGGCGACTGCAAGCATTGTGAGAGAATTGATGAACATGAGGTAACCTCAAGGAGGACAACTATGGTGCCGAGTAACGATTGGACCGCTGAAAGTTGTAGGACTATCCGGCAACGGGATCCCAACATCGGCCCAATCTTGGAATGGAAAGAAAGGGGGAATGAAAGACCAAGCTGGGAAGTGATATCTGACAAGAGCCCCGAATTGAAGACCTTGTGGTCACAATGGGACTCCCTCAGTATAGATAACGGACTGCTGAAAAGAATTTGGGAAAGTGCCGATGGAAGGAGTAAAACCATGCAGCTAGTAGTTCCTAAGGTCCAGGTTCCCAATGTCCTGCGGGAAATACACGATGGGGTCTCGGGGGCTCATTTTGGCATTAATAAAACGCTAAAGAAAGTTAGGGAGAGATTTATTGGGTCTACTATCACGAGGATGTTGAAAGGTGGTGCAAGGAATGCGACAGGTGTGCCGCAAGCAAAGGACCAAAAACTAGGTCCAGAGGAGTGATGAGGGAATACAATATGGACGCACCATTTGAGAGAATCGCGATCGATGTGGCCGGTCCATTCCCAGTCACAGAAGGCGGCAACAAATATATTTTGGTCGCCATGGACTATTTCACTAAGTGGCCTGAAGCCTACGCAATCCCGAATCAGGAGGCTACGACGGTTGCGAAAGTTCTAATGGACAACCTGATTTGTCGGTTTGGAGTGCCACTGGAACTGCATTCGGATCAAGGACGAAACTTCGAGGCAGGGGTGTTCCAAGAATTGTGTAGGCTGTTGGGGATTCGGAAGACAAGAACTACTCCCCTTCACCCCCAATCTGATGGAATGGTTGAAAGGTTCAATAAAACGATGGAGGAACATCTATCTAAAGTTGTGGAGCAGCACCAAAGGGATTGGGACGTAAGACTGCCGCCATTTCTTATGGCGTACCGAGCCGCCATTCACGAGACAACTGGGCAGACACCGGCCAAGATAATGTTTGGAAGAGAATTACGACTTCCATGTGATTTGGAGTTCGGCAGTCCTGGGGAGCCGCCGGCAGAGGTAACTGATTATGTAAACAATCTGAAGAGTATTCTGTTGGAGACTCACGAATTGGTTAGGGCCAAGATTCGCACGGCAAGCCACCGGATGAAGACTCGCTATGACCAAAGGGCGAACCACGATGGATTTAGACAAAATGATTTAGTATGGCTGTTCGATCCAAAAAGAAAAAAAGGACTTTCGCCAAAATTAATGCCAGTTTGGGAAGGGCCCTACAAGATCATCAAAAGGATCAATGATTTGGTCTACCGTATCCAGCGAAGTTCTAAATCTAAGGCCAAGGTGGTGCATTTGGGACGACTGGCTTGTTACCAAGGGGATAGGATTAATTGGACCTGATCGGGACGATCTGGTTTAAGGGGGAGGTAGTGTTACGAGAAGAGCACTTGCAACCTCCGCCAGTAGATGGCGCGTTCGCCTGTTTTGCATCCGCAACTGATGCGGGAGTCGCCGACTGCTGTGATCCCGTTTCCTGCGGAGGCCACCTCTCCTGGCTGTAAATACCTTTTCATATTGGCCCCAGGGGGTGGCGTAATGTAAATACCCGTTGTTTATTATTCAAGTTATGTGTAATGTTTAGTAATAGACGACAATAAATAAGTGCTTCTAGTTCTCCGTGCCGCCTCCTGTCATTCCTCTAGCCATTGCCATCTTCGTCGGGCCGCTGCTGCTGCTGCTAATACTCTTCTGGTAAAACTCTCGTGTCCCCCCACCAGTGGTAAGGCCGAGAGATACTGCCAGAGGAAGGGAGTGTCCACTTGAGCGGTGGAACTCGGGACGTCGTCAGGGTGCCTGCAGGGAGGAGCTACTCCGCGACCGAAGGAGCGAATCGTACATAGAGATCGGGAGGGATCACGCGCAACAATATTCTAAATATATGTATATTTATCATTTATTTAATATATTTACACAGCTCTATTAAAGAAAAAGGCATCTCCTTATGGCATCTCCTAATGAGTGTAATTAATGTTATAAATAGATTCGATGTTTATATTTTTACATATTAGCATATGTGAAAAAAAAGTACAAATGTGATATTGTACTGGGATAAGATGCATAAATTATGAAAAAAAGGCATCTCCTTATCATGCAACTGAAAATTGCTGATGGCTTGCGCCATCTATCGGAATAAATATTAACTATTCATTGATTTTTTAAATTAATCCAGAATTGGCCAAAAACGTACGTGGTTAGCTTTTCTTGATTAATCAAGAAAGGGTTTTTGGCCAATTCTGGAATAATTAAAAATCAATGAATATTTTATATTTATTCCGATAGATGGCGCAAGCCATCAGCAACTTTCAGTTGCACGATAAGGAGATGCCTTTTTTCATAATTTATGCACCTTATCCCAGTACAATATCACATTTGTACTATTTTTTCACATATGCTAATATGTAAAATATAAACATTGAATCTATTTATAACCTTCATTACACTCATGGACAAAACTTAAGGAATTGGAAAGTCTTTGATATCGCCGGTCTTTTTTTTTTTAAAGTAGAAAGAGGCACTTTTATTCACACTTGTTTATTTAGTGTGTCTTCAATAAAGGTCACTGTAATAACTTTCAGAGTTATTGTCTGAATCCCGATATACATTCTAAAAGATACAACTTCCTTAAGTTTTGTCCATGGGTGTATATTATTGGAATTTTAAATTGTTGCCCTTGTGAGGATATGCAATTATGTAAACAAAGAGTTGCATATATCATATGCAAATGTAATATTTTTTGCAAAAAATGGTTTAAAGTTAGGAGAATGATTTATTACATTATTTATTCCATAATAAACTTACATCACAGTTTTCCTCTAAATGTTTATTCTTGGAAGACATCCAACAATACCAACAATTGGGTAATTTGGAAGAAAGAGATGAGAATTAACTTAATTAATTGAGACGTTTATATTTAGCTTTATTGTGTATATTTTCAAGGTGACAGGGTATAACCTGCTATGACAGAAATATCTCGCTGAGAGGGATTTAAAATAATTATATATATAGTCATTGACAAAGAGTGTTCTCAATTGCAAGTTCGCCCGCTGATAAGCGATAGTTCGAAAGCTCGCGGTGTTTGGAAATAAAAAAAAAACGTATACCGAAAAAGCTTTTAGATATTAATGTATAGACATACGACAAACATGTGTTGGAACTTGCGGTAAAAGCAGTCGTAAACTACTACCGACCATGATTATCATGGCCCGTACTACTAGGGAGAAGTAAGCAAAGAAGTGAGACCTACTGGACAAGGTCGAGGAAGGCGTCCAACGTGCTGTTGACACGACCAGTCTCCGTCCCTACAACGTTCTCCTTGATAGAAGGATCGCCAGGATGGATGGCCGTCACCAGGATGATGCCCAGGATGGCTGCCAGGATGGTCGTGGCGAAGTAGTACAGCAGAGCTCTGGAGCCCATCTTTCCGCTGGACTTAGCGTCCAGATGGGCCAGTCCTGGATATCACAGGGTTGGTGGGTGTATGGACATCACGGGGTACAGAGGATGCATGGACATTACGGGGAAATATTTTATATATACACCCTGATGGACAAAACTTAAACAAATTGTACCTTTTATCATGTATATCGGGATTGAGACAATAAATCAGAAATATATTACAGTGACCTTTATTGAAGACACACTATATACACTCATGGACAAAACTTAAGGAAGTTGTACCTTTTACCATGTATATCGGGATTCAGACAATAAATCTGAAAGATATTACAGTGATCTTTATTGAAGACACACTATATACACTCATGGACAAAACTTAAGGAAGTTGTACCTTTCAGAATGTATATCGGGATTGAGACAATAACTCTGAAATATATTAGAGTGACCTTTATTGAAGACACACTATATACACTCATGGACAAAACTCAAGGAATTTATACCTTTTAGCATGTATATCGGGATTCAGAAAATAACTCTGAATATATTACAGTGACCTTTATTGAAGACATACGAGATAACCAAGAGTAAACAACCTCTATCTCCTTCAAAAAAAAAAAAAATAAATGAAATAGACGACTGTCAACATTGAAGATATTCTACTTCCTCAAGTTTTGTCCATGAGTGTAGATGAGCCAGTTATTGCCATCTAAGTAATTTACTGTAATCTAACTCCATCCAGACCTGAGATCATGGAAGAGATGATGAGAGGTAGGATGAGCATCTTGAGCATGTTCATCATGAGAATGCCGGGGAAGCCGATGAGAGCCCGTGTCTTCTCACTGGTGTCGGCCATCCGGGCCATGAAGCCGATGAAGATGCCCAGGATCACGGCCAGAACGGTGAGCGCTAGGAGGAGGTTGGTCTTTAGCCATTGCAGAACCTGTCCACACAGACAAACACCATCAACATAAATGTGTGCCATTCAATACATGAGAATTTATAAATTATCATTTACCATTATTCTAATAAAGCTGAGCGAATATTCAAGCCAAAATATATTTTTCCGGGTCGAAATGCAATCATATTGTCACTGAATAACTGGGTTCGAATCCGCATTGAGAAGTTTCTTTTTTTAATTTAGAATTAATAAATTGATTCAATTGTGTGCTCCTAACAATTCTAATACCAATATTGAGAAGGTATGTAACAAAACGGGGCTCCAGCATCTAGAAGGGTAAAACCAAACTTCTTTCTACATGTGTAGACATGTGGTGTATTTACAGTACAAGTAGTCACACCTTCTACCTACCATGATTGTCATAGACCTGGTACTACATGTGTATACATGTGGTGTATTTACAGTACAAGTAGTCACACCTTCTACCTACCATGATTGTCATAGACCTGGTACTACATGTGTAGACATGTGGTGTATTTACAGTACAAGTAGTCACACCTTCTACCTACCATGATTGTCATAGACCTGGTACTACATGTGTAGACATGTGGTGTATTTACAGTACAAGTAGTCACACCTTCTACCTACCATGATTGTCATAGACCTGGTACTACATGTGTAGACATGTGGTGTATTTACAGTACAAGTAGTCACACCTTCTACCTACCATGATTGTCATAGACCTGGTACTACATGTGTAGACATGTGGTGTATTTACAGTACAAGTAGTCACACCTTCTACCTACCATGATTGTCATAGACCTGGTACTACATGTGTAGACATGTGGTGTATTTACAGTACAAGTAGTCACACCTTCTACCTACCATGATTGTCATAGACCTGGTACTACATGTGTAGACATGTGGTGTATTTACAGTACAAGTAGTCACACCTTCTACCTACCATGATTGTCATAGACCTGGTACTACATGTGTAGACATGTGGTGTATTTACAGTACAAGTAGTCACACCTTCTACCTACCATGATTGTCATAGACCTGGTACTACATGTGTATACATGTGGTGTATTTACAGTACAAGTAGTCACACCTTCTACCTACCATGATTGTCATAGACCTGGTACTACATGTGTATACATGTGGTGTATTTACAGTACAAGTAGTCACACCTTCTACCTACCATGATTGTCATAGACCTGGTACTACATGTGTAGACATGTGGTGTATTTACAGTACAAGTAGTCACACCTTCTACCTACCATGATTGTCATAGACCTGGTACTACATGTGTAGACATGTGGTGTATTTACAGTACAAGTAGTCACACCTTCTACCTACCATGATTGTCATAGACCTGGTACTATATGTGTAGACATGTGGTGTATTTACAGTACAAGTAGTCACACCTTCTACCTACCATGATTGTCATAGACCTGGTACTACATGTGTAGACATGTGGTGTATTTACAGTACAAGTAGTCACACCTTCTACCTACCATGATTGTCATAGACCTGGTACTACATGTGTAGACATGTGGTGTACTTACAGTACAAATAGTCACAGCCTTTTACCTACCAAGATTATCATAGGACTGGTACTGCATGTATATTCATCTTTACTTGCTAAACTGAAACTTTGCCTAATGTAAAACTGACTTTACTATATGTATATTGTTGTTTTCTTATGTAAATACTACTATGTAAATAATGTTATGTAGTTAATGTCTGAATAAACAGTTTTAAAATGTAGATCTTTAGACATGTGGTGTACTTACAGTACAAGCTTTAGCAATCATCTTTCTACCATAGCCAGGCACTACATGTGTGGACATGTTGTGTGCTTACAGTACAAGTAGTCATAATCTTATACCCACCAAGATTATCATAGGCCTGGTACTACATGTATAGACATGTGATGTACTTACAGTACAAGCTGTAGCAACCATCTTTCTACCATGGCCAGGTACTACATGTGTACTTACAGTACAAGCAACAGTCACAACCCACCATGGCCTAGTGTTACCTAGACTATCCATAGACATGTTTTAAAGGAAGAGTGAAATGCGATCACATTAATTGCCATCTGGTTTAAAGAACCCGCTTAAAATAGAGAAGACATTCCTCGACCCTACAAACATCTTAATTGCTCCCTGATGTAAGCATCCTTTCTTTGGAGTATTCTTTACTTGCCTATTTTCCTTTTTATTCTTTTCTTGATACAGGATTCCTTAAGTCAGGGGGGGGGGGGGGAGATTGGCTCATTAGTAGTAAACCCTCTCAGCGGTTTCGCCAATTTAATCTACCAGACCGCTTCTTAGAGCTCTTTTACTGTATTGGATCATTCTGCTTATATATGCTACACTGAATGGTGGAATCTTAGAAATGGTATTCAAGAAAACTATGGACATAAGCTTTTAGGACAGTAGAATTACATATAAATATTTGCAACGAGCAATGCTCGTCCACAAACAATAAAGACAAGGTCAGTTAGACATATTTAATTATTGCATATTAATTAGGCATAATTAACCTATCGATAATATTGTCACAGCAGTAGAGACGAGGAGGCGTTCAAATTAAAATAAATAAAGATTTAAGAATTTATTAATAAAATAAAAGTATTGTTTATTATTGTATATTAACACAAAGCAATAACGCGCCATCTATACATATAAAATGAAAGGATTTAAAAGCACGAATGCTTCTTTTTATACATAATACAAATTCTACTGCCCTTACTGCGATGAAAAAAAATATATATTGGGAGGGCTTGGCTCATCAGTGGTGAACCCTCCCAGCGGTTTCGCCAATTTAATCCACCAGACTGCTTCTCAGAGCTCTAATTTGAACTCCTGTAGAAGGGCTACAAAATCTAGAGTTGACAATAAAAAAATGAATAAGAAACTTATCTCCAGAGACTTATTGACTTGTTTAAAATAAAAGTATATAAATTGTCCACCGTTTATGATTTATTCACAATTAAGACTATTATGAGCAAAAGCAAGCGTAATTCACATTGTAGCAAATAAAAAATGACAAAGTTTGGATCTATTTGGTCAATTCTGGAATAATTAAAAATCAACAAGAATAGTTGATATTTATTCCGATAGATGGCGCAAGACAGCAGCAACTTTTAGTTGCACGATAAGGAGATGCCTTTTTCTTAATTTATGAACCTTATCCCAGTACAATATAACATTTGTACCATTTTTTCACAAAGTTTTAATCTGTTCCTATTTTTTTATTTGATTAATTATTCTCTCTGTGATCATGTTATTTAAAATATATATAACACACTGAAAATAAATGACTATTCTGATTGGATTTCTCAATATTTGACCAAGGGAATTGAAATTCACCAATTTAGGCAACATAGCCGTTGCGCAAAAAACCAACCAAGGACACAACCAGAACTTTCCTATGGAGAGATGATGGCCATGGATTGGTCAACAGGGAAGAATACCTTCAAACGATTGGTCAAATTATAGCCAATAGTTTATCAGCGATTCTACTCTCTCTCTCTCTTTCGCTATTTTTGCAATTATTATTTTAAGAAATACACAATAATAATGTAAAATACTAATTTTTGTTCAATAAAATGATCCCCTTGTATCAATATTAAGATAAAAATAGTATGTTTCCAGGGATAAGTTTAAACATCTAATTCACAAATCTCTAGCTTTCGGACACGAGAGAATGCCCCTAACTCCGCCTTTGCTGGTCCCAAGCCCGGATGAAAAAGGAGGAGGGGGAGCAGTAACAAGCTCACTAAAAAACCTGGGCTCAGCTGGCCCGGCTGATAGTACCCTGTAAGGGCTCCTAATCCAGGGATATAGGATGAACAGCGTTTGTACTCCATGTTAGGAGCAGCTGCACATGGTGTCTGTTCTTCATGTCAGAGGCGGCCATTTCTTTTGGAGCTAAGTCAGCCTGCCACTGAGTAATGCTCCCAGTCTAAATGACAAAGGCAGACACATTTTACTTCACCCAGTCATGATGGTTGTCAAACAGACACCATCAAGAGTCACAACTAGATATCCTAATATGATTGAGTGGAGATAAGAAAGAAGAAGACCTACAGAGTTTATTATTAGGAAAAACACAGAAACCTATTTTTTTTTTTAAGAACATTAAAACATGATGATAGGAGAGAGCTGTTAAAATAGTTGTTATCTTACAAGATGTGACAATATAAATTGGCTTTTTTACGGGTGTTATTGCATTGGTAATATCTCATTTATAGTTTGGCTGGGTCTCTCTTTGGCACACGTCCATATGGCATATGTTCAAGTTTACCTGCTTTACCCTGACACCTTGTTTATTTATTTACATACATTTCGAATGGCCTTTTAAACTTCAATTAGTCATTACTTGTTTGCTCCCAGCCTATATTTCTATGTATTTCTACTGTGTTCTCAAAGCTTATGTCCATAGTTAATTTAAAATACCGTCTCTCTCTAGTGTGAGTATAAACAACCTCTTTCTCCTTAAAAAAAAATATATATATATGTGGCAATATAATAATAATGTGGGGGAAAGAGAAATAATCACACCACAATTTGGTAGAGGAATCCTAGACAACCAGAGAGAGAGAGATGGGGGACAGCCTGCCTGCCCGCCGCTGAGCGGCCGGCCGTTCGTATCGCACACAAAAAAAATCCTCAACTGTCTTAATTAGTCCTGAGGTTCCAAGTAACGGGGCCCCAGTTGGTGGCCCCTTGGAATGTCGCTGATGTCTCAAATGACCGATCCTTACCCGCCTTCTCTCTCTGGGTCAACTGTAGGTTTGCTTTATTATTCCTGGAAAAGAGCATATATTATGACATATATATATATACGACCGACGACATCAACGACTTTCCACTTCCTTAAGATTTGTCCACCAGTATTACAATAGTAGAGACGAGCTATATTGGCAATCAAACAATTTTTTCAATTTTCATGTTTATAAAAAACTTAGAAAAATATGAAGAGAATCACATTCTCCGTAGTATAGAGGTACGGTAGATTTAAACTGACGAAACTGCTGGTAGGGTTTACCACTGATGAGCCAGGGCTTTCTCAATATTTTTTACGATTGCATAAAGCATTCAATAGGGAATTATTCAGTTCTAAATATAAACCTAAGCTTTATCTAAAATATTTTATAAATGTAAAAGAACAACATGTATACATGTTTATAGAACCAATTGTATGAATGTCATGAATATTTTCACATGATGACCTTACACCCAGGAAGTTCTGAAGAAATTAAATGCATAAAAATAAAAGAACATTTTGGTCAAATACGTGCTTAGAAAATGCAAGAAACCATCATAAAAGTGATTTATTCTACTCACAGATGCCTGAAAATCAATAATTTTCTTTTTAGAAAAATTAGAGAACTCTTTTCTAAAGCCTATAAAAATATTCTTTCAGTGACCAGAAAAAGGTGTCGGGGGGAAAGACAATGGTAATTTTTTTTTACCTTTTTTTTATATTGATTAATTAGGGACAGAATTTCCGTCGATTTATCACCCGAGAACACAAAAGGAATTTTTCTCGCTTAGAGCTTAAAAAAAAAGTAAAAATCTATTAAGAACTCTTGTAAAATTATTTAGACAACACTCTATGGTATATGATAATTAGGCAATTGTTCACTAATTACAATTAATTTCTATATAATTCTTATTAATTTCTGAAGTTATTTTTAGAGAATAATTAAAAAAACAAATTATATATGTGTGTTTTTTTTAGATATATCATTTTTTTATATATAATGCCATCTATATTCAGAAACGTGAACTACTTGACGCGAATATATATGTATATATTAAAAATATAGAAAGCATATCCTGACCACGAGCACATGTGCTTTTTAGATGGCAGAGCGCCATCTAGTGGAGCAAAATAGTGGATGGCTTTTCTTAATTTATCAAAAAATTGGGTTGGCTAAATATCACGGAGCAAGTTAAATAAACGTTTAGTTTATTTTTGCTCCACTAGATGGCGCTCTGCCATCTAAAAAGCACATGTGCTCGTGATCAGGATATGCTTTTTTAATCTTTGATATCAACACCTGATCCACTTATCTTTTATTTTTTTCCTATTGTTTTTTTCATATGTATATATAATTCTCTCTCTCGGCCTTTTGACTAAGCTCAAAAGGTAAATATATTAAAACATTCAATTTTATTATTTTTCACACACACATATATATATACAGAATCGGGGATCATTGGAGCTTTTTTTTTTAATCAGAAAAAAAGTGCTCAAATCGGGATTCGATCCCGGGTAGGAGCAGTCGAAAACCAATAGTTTAGATCACCCTTCCACCGAACCCCCGTAATAAAATATGATTTTGCTCAACATAAGAGTTGTTCCGTGGCTACAGTGAAACAGAGCGACATCCTTGATAGAGAGAAAGTGTATCGAAGAAAGTTTTAAGGACATATAGTAAAGAGGAAAGTTCCTGTGGAAAAAGAAGACCTTATCACCCAACCATGACCTCTGACCTGGACGGTATCAAGGCGTTGTGGAAGATATTTCAGGGTAAAGCCATATCGCCAGCGTGGCCGAATTCTTAAATAAATAATCATTGATGGGTCATTATCATCCATCATAGATTTCGACGTCCGACCTGATTATTTTTTCTTTTTTTTTTTAACAGAATCCTTTTTGCATAATAAATAAGTTATCTCTTGGAAGAACACCTGGTCCTATATAGCTTTCTTAACAGGAATGGTGAGATACACTAGCGTTAAAATTTGTAACAAATAAATTTACTGGTAATGTATGTTTCTTTTCAATAATAGCATCATATATTATCTCTACAGACCTTACTGCAATGATATAATTTATTGAATTAGAGGGCTTGGCTCTGATGATATTAATATGATAATATTATTGAAAAGAAACAGGACATTGCCAGTAAATTTATTTGTTACAAATTTTAATGATAGATGGCAATTGAATGTATAAATTTAATTTACTAATACACTAGCGTGTTTACTATAGCCATTATTAGAATATGATATCTATAGAGTGACTTTTATTCTATATTAATAATCTTTATATTTGCATATTACTGTATAAAAAGATCACGTTAAAATTTGATTCTTAAAGTGTAATTGAAAGAGAGGCTTCTATCCATAAAAATCCCACAGGTCAGCGACAGCAAATACTTTCCACTTCTATTAAGTTTTGTTAATGAGTTTAGTATGATTCTTTTTGCCTCTCTGTACTTCTAAATTGAGGGTGCGCAACATCTTATTGGGATGGTAACACAAAGGGGACAGAAAGAAAGCCAGGATAAGCATTTAACTTCATTCTTGAACTGAAGAAAGACACTCTCTTGTCCTTGGGAGGGAAAATCGCTCCAAAAAGTTGAAGAACCAAATTTATTTTGTCAACGGCATAGACGGAAGAAGACGCTAACAAACCACATCTGTATCAATCACTGTTGAGAAAACTATATAATCCAAATATCAAATTGGAGAATATTTGTCCATATAGTCACCAAAAGCAAAGAGTGATGGTCACTAACAGATCAAATTGGAGAATATTTGTCCATATAGTCATCAAAAGCAGATAGTGATGGTCACTAACAGATCAAATTGGAGAATATTTGTCCATATAGTCACCAAAATCAAAGAGTGATGGTCACTAACAGATCAAATTGGAGAATATTTGTCCATATAGTCATCAAAAGCAGATAGTGATGGTCACTAACAGATCAAATTGGAGAATATTTGTCCATATAGTCACCAAAAGCAGAGAGTGATGGTCACAAACAGATCAAATTGAAGAATATTTGTCCATATAGTCACCAAAAGCAGATATTGATGGTCACTAACAGATAGAATTGGAGAATATTTGTCCATATAGTCACTAAAAGCAGATATTGATGGTCACTAACAGATCAAATTGGAGAATATTTGTCCATATAGTCACCAAAAGCAGATATTGATGGTCACTAACAGATCAAATTGGAGAATATTTGTCCATATAGTCACCAAAAGCAGAGAGTGATAGTCACTAACAGATCAAATTGAAGAATATTTGTCCATATAGTCACCAAAAGCAGATATTGATGGTCACTAACAGATCAAATTGGAGAATATTTGTCCATATAGTCACCAAAAGCAGAGAGTGATGGTCACTAACAGATCAAATTGGAGAATATTTGTCCATATAGTCACCAAAAGCAGAGAGTGATGGTCACTAACAGATCAAATTGGAGAATATTTGTCCATATAGTCACCAAAAGCAGATATTGATGGTCACTAACAGATCAAATTGGAGAATATTTGTCCATATAGTCACCAAAAGCAGATAGTGATGGTCACTAACAGATCAAATTGAAGAATATTTGTCCATATAGTCACCAAAAGCAGATATTGATGGTCACTAACAGATCAAATAGGAGAATATTTGTCCATATAGTCACCAAAAGCAGATATTGATGGTCACTAACAGATCAAATTGGAGAATATTTGTCCATATAGTCACCAAAAGCAGAGAGTTATGTTCAGTAACAGATCAAATTGGAAAACATTTGTTCATATAGTCACCAAAAGCAGATAGTGATGGTCACTAACAGATCAAATTGGAGAGTATTTGTCCATATAGTCACCAAAAGCAGAGAGTGATGGTCACTAACAGATCAAATTGAAGAATATTTGTCCATATAGTCACCAAAAGCAGATATTGATGGTCACCACAGATCAAATTGGAGAATATTTGTCCATATAGTCACCAAAAGCAGATATTGATGGTCACTAACAGATCAAATTGGAGAATATTTGTCCATATAGTCATCAAAAGCAGAGAGTGATGGTCACTAACAGATCAAATTGGAGAATATTTGTCCATATAGTCATCAAAAGCAGAAAGTGATGGTCACTAACAGATCAAATTGGAAATTATTTGTCCATATAGTCACCAAAAGCAAAGAGTGATGGTCACTAACAGATCAAATTGGAGAATATTTGTCCATATAGTCATCAAAAGCAGATAGTGATGGTCACTAACAGATCAAATTGGAGAATATTTGTCCATATAGTCACCAAAAGCAAAGAGTGATGGTCACTAACAGATCAAATTGGAGAATATTTGTCCATATAGTCATCAAAAGCAGATAGTGATGGTCACTAACAGATCAAATTGGAGAATATTTGTCCATATAGTCACCAAAAGCAGATATTGATGGTCACTAACAGATCAAATTGGAGAATATTTGTCCATATAGTCACCAAAAGCAGAGAGTGATGGTCACAAACAGATCAAATTGAAGAATATTTGTCCATATAGTCACCAAAAGCAGATATTGATGGTTACTAACAGATAGAATTGGAGAATATTTGTCCATATAGTCACTAAAAGCAGATATTGATGGTCACTAACAGATCAAATTGGAGAATATTTGTCCATATAGTCACCAAAAGCAGATATTGATGGTCACTAACAGATCAAATTGGAGAATATTTGTCCATATAGTCACCAAAAGCAGAGAGTGATAGTCACTAACAGATCAAATTGAAGAATATTTGTCCATATAGTCACCAAATGCAGATATTGATGGTCACTAACAGATCAAATTGGAGAATATTTGTCCATATAGTCACCAAAAGCAGAGAGTGATGGTCACTAACAGATCAAATTGGAAATTATTTGTCCATATAGTCACCAAAAGCAAAGAGTGATGGTCACTAACAGATCAAATTGGAGAATATTTGTCCATATAGTCATCAAAAGCAGATAGTGATGGTCACTAACAGATCAAATTGGAGAATATTTGTCCATATAGTCACCAAAAGCAAAGAGTGATGGTCACTAACAGATCAAATTGGAGAATATTTGTCCATATAGTCATCAAAAGCAGATAGTGATGGTCACTAACAGATCAAATTGGAGAATATTTGTCCATATAGTCACCAAAAGCAGATATTGATGGTCACTAACAGATCAAATTGGAGAATATTTGTCCATATAGTCACCAAAAGCAGATATTGATGGTCACTAACAGATCAAATAGGAGAATATTTGTCCATATAGTCACCAAAAGCAGAGAGTGATGGTCACTAACAGATCAAATTGGAGAATATTTGTCCATATAGTCACCAAAAGCAGATATTGATGGTCACTAACAGATCAAATTGGAGAATATTTGTCCATATAGTCACCAAAAGCAGAGAGTGATGGTCACTAACAGATCAAATTGGAGAATATTTGTCCATATAGTCACCAAAAGCAGAGAGTGATGGTCACTAACAGATCAAATTGGAGAATATTTGTCCATATATTCACCAAAAGCAGATATTGATGGTCACTAACAGATCAAATTGGAGAATATTTGTCCATATAGTCACCAAAAGCAGATAGTGATGGTCACTAACAGATCAAATTGAAGAATATTTGTCCATATAGTCACCAAAAGCAGATATTGATGGTCACTAACAGATCAAATAGGAGAATATTTGTCCATATAGTCACCAAAAGCAGATATTGATGGTCACTAACAGATCAAATTGGAGAATATTTGTCCATATAGTCACCAAAAGCAGAGAGTTATGTTCAGTAACAGATCAAATTGGAAAACATTTGTTCATATAGTCACCAAAAGCAGATAGTGATGGTCACTAACAGATCAAATTGGAGAGTATTTGTCCATATAGTCACCAAAAGCAGAGAGTGATGGTCACTAACAGATCAAATTGAAGAATATTTGTCCATATAGTCACCAAAAGCAGATATTGATGGTCACCACAGATCAAATTGGAGAATATTTGTCCATATAGTCACCAAAAGCAGATATTGATGGTCACTAACAGATCAAATTGGAGAATATTTGTCCATATAGTCATCAAAAGCAGAGAGTGATGGTCACTAACAGATCAAATTGGAGAATATTTGTCCATATAGTCATCAAAAGCAGATAGTGATGGTCACTAACAGATCAAATTGGAGAATATTTGTCCATATAGTCACCAAAAGCAAAGAGTGATGGTCACTAACAGATCAAATTGGAGAATATTTGTCCATATAGTCATCAAAAGCAGATAGTGATGGTCACTAACAGATCAAATTGGAGAATATTTGTCCATATAGTCACCAAAAGCAGATATTGATGGTCACTAACAGATCAAATTGGAGAATATTTGTCCATATAGTCATCAAAAGCAGAGAGTGATGGTCACTAACAGATCAAATTGGAGAATATTTGTCCATATAGTCATCAAAAGCAGATAGTGATGGTCACTAACAGATCAAATTGGAGAATATTTGTCCATATAGTCACCAAAAGCAAAGAGTGATGGTCACTAACAGATCAAATTGGAGAATATTTGTCCATATAGTCATCAAAAGCAGATAGTGATGGTCACTAACAGATCAAATTGGAGAATATTTGTCCATATAGTCACCAAAAGCAGATATTGATGGTCACTAACAGATCAAATTGGAGAATATTTGTCCATATAGTCACCAAAAGCAGAGAGTGATGGTCACAAACAGATCAAATTGAAGAATATTTGTCCATATAGTCACCAAAAGCAGATATTGATGGTTACTAACAGATAGAATTGGAGAATATTTGTCCATATAGTCACTAAAAGCAGATATTGATGGTCACTAACAGATCAAATTGGAGAATATTTGTCCATATAGTCACCAAAAGCAGATATTGATGGTCACTAACAGATCAAATTGGAGAATATTTGTCCATATAGTCACCAAAAGCAGAGAGTGATAGTCACTAACAGATCAAATTGAAGAATATTTGTCCATATAGTCACCAAATGCAGATATTGATGGTCACTAACAGATCAAATTGGAGAATATTTGTCCATATAGTCACCAAAAGCAAAGAGTGATGGTCACTAACAGATCAAATTGGAGAATATTTGTCCATATAGTCATCAAAAGCAGATAGTGATGGTCACTAACAGATCAAATTGGAGAATATTTGTCCATATAGTCACCAAAAGCAAAGAGTGATGGTCACTAACAGATCAAATTGGAGAATATTTGTCCATATAGTCATCAAAAGCAGATAGTGATGGTCACTAACAGATCAAATTGGAGAATATTTGTCCATATAGTCACCAAAAGCAGAGAGTGATGGTCACTAACAGATCAAATTGGAGAATATTTGTCCATATAGTCACCAAAAGCAGATATTGATGGTCACTAACAGATCAAATTGGAGAATATTTGTCCATATAGTCACCAAAAGCAGATAGTGATGGTCACTAACAGATCAAATTGAAGAATATTTGTCCATATAGTCACCAAAAGCAGATATTGATGGTCACTAACAGATCAAATAGGAGAATATTTGTCCATATAGTCACCAAAAGCAGATATTGATGGTCACTAACAGATCAAATTGGAGAATATTTGTCCATATAGTCACCAAAAGCAGAGAGTTATGTTCAGTAACAGATCAAATTGGAAAACATTTGTTCATATAGTCACCAAAAGCAGATAGTGATGGTCACTAACAGATCAAATTGGAGAGTATTTGTCCATATAGTCACCAAAAGCAGAGAGTGATGGTCACTAACAGATCAAATTGAAGAATATTTGTCCATATAGTCACCAAAAGCAGATATTGATGGTCACCACAGATCAAATTGGAGAATATTTGTCCATATAGTCACCAAAAGCAGATATTGATGGTCACTAACAGATCAAATTGGAGAATATTTGTCCATATAGTCATCAAAAGCAGAGAGTGATGGTCACTAACAGATCAAATTGGAGAATATTTGTCCATATAGTCATCAAAAGCAGAAAGTGATGGTCACTAACAGATCAAATTGGAAATTATTTGTCCATATAGTCACCAAAAGCAAAGAGTGATGGTCACTAACAGATCAAATTGGAGAATATTTGTCCATATAGTCATCAAAAGCAGATAGTGATGGTCACTAACAGATCAAATTGGAGAATATTTGTCCATATAGTCACCAAAAGCAAAGAGTGATGGTCACTAACAGATCAAATTGGAGAATATTTGTCCATATAGTCATCAAAAGCAGATAGTGATGGTCACTAACAGATCAAATTGGAGAATATTTGTCCATATAGTCACCAAAAGCAGATATTGATGGTCACTAACAGATCAAATTGGAGAATATTTGTCCATATAGTCACCAAAAGCAGAGAGTGATGGTCACAAACAGATCAAATTGAAGAATATTTGTCCATATAGTCACCAAAAGCAGATATTGATGGTTACTAACAGATAGAATTGGAGAATATTTGTCCATATAGTCACTAAAAGCAGATATTGATGGTCACTAACAGATCAAATTGGAGAATATTTGTCCATATAGTCACCAAAAGCAGATATTGATGGTCACTAACAGATCAAATTGGAGAATATTTGTCCATATAGTCACCAAAAGCAGAGAGTGATAGTCACTAACAGATCAAATTGAAGAATATTTGTCCATATAGTCACCAAATGCAGATATTGATGGTCACTAACAGATCAAATTGGAGAATATTTGTCCATATAGTCACCAAAAGCAGAGAGTGATGGTCACTAACAGATCAAATTGGAGAATATTTGTCCATATAGTCACCAAAAGCAGATATTGATGGTCACTAACAGATCGAATTGGAGAATATTTGTCCATATAGTCACCAAAAGCAGATATTGATGGTCACTAACAGATCAAATTGGAGAATATTTGTCCATATAGTCACCAAAAGCAGATAGTGATGGTCACTAACAGATCAAATTGAAGAATATTTGTCCATATAGTCACCAAAAGCAGATATTGATGGTCACTAACAGATCAAATAGGAAAATATTTGTCCATATAGTCACCTAGAGCAGATATTGATGGTCACTAACAGATCAAATTGGAGAATATTTGTCCATATAGTCACCAAAAGCAGATATTGATGGTCACTAACAGATCAAATTGGAGAATATTTGTCCATATAGTCATCAAAAGCAGAGAGTGATGGTCACTAACAGATCAAATTGGAGAATATTTGTCCATATAGTCATCAAAAGCAGAAAGTGATGGTCACTAACAGATCAAATTGGAAATTATTTGTCCATATAGTCACCAAAAGCAAAGAGTGATGGTCACTAACAGATCAAATTGGAGAATATTTGTCCATATAGTCATCAAAAGCAGAGAGTTATGTTCAGTAACAGATCAAATTGGAAAACATTTGTTCATATAGTCACCAAAAGCAGATAGTGATGGTCACTAACAGATCAAATTGGAGAGTATTTGTCCAAATAGTCACCAAAAGCAGAGAGTTATGGTCACTAACAGATCAAATTGAAGAATATTTGTCCATATAGTCACCAAAAGCAGATATTGATTGTCACTAACAGATCAAATTGGAGAATATTTGTCCATATAGTCACCAAAAGCAGATATTGATGGTCACTAACAGATCAAATTGGAAATTATTTGTCCATATAGTCACCAAAAGCAGAGAGTTATGTTCAGTAACAGATCAAATTGGAGAATATTTGTTCATATAATCACCAAAAGCAGATATTGATGGTCACTAACAGATCAAATTGGAGAATATTTGTTCATATAATCACCAAAAGCAGATATTGATGGTCACTAACAGATCAAATTGGAGAATATTTGTCCATATAGTCACCAAAAACAGAGAGTGATGGTCACTAACAGATCAAATTGGAGACTGTTTATCCATATAGTCACCAAAAGTCAAACTCCACTTGATGGATACAAACAACAACAAACCTTTATGTAAATAAGAGAAAGGCGGTTCCTTTTTAACTAAAACAAAAAACTAAGGTCACACACTGAAGGACAACCCGGGTAGTTGGCGATATTTGCACATAGAGCTTCAGTCAATATAATAACTAATGCTGTTTTATAGAAACTTCCTTGTGTCAAAGTTCACTCTTTTCCTTATTCCCACTTTATCTTGAGGAAAAATATGGCGGATTTCTCAAAGTAACACGCCAAAATACACCTACTATAAGTCAAACAAAGAGAAAAACATATATAAATGACTCTTTTATATTAAAATAAGTCAAATATTGCGTTTTCACGATGAAAAAAAAAGTGTCTGGCAAGTAGTTTATTTTATTAGGAGAACCTATAACGAACTTTGGAGCCGCATGGTCTCATTCTATTGGTGTAAAGGACCACACCATCACCTCAGCGGTGAAGCATGCCATCTACGTTTTCTCTGTAGATCACGAAATACGTGATGTCACTGGAGACCCGCTGGTGATTCTCCACCAAACACTGCAGCGGTGGCAGAGGCGCCATGTTCTTTGGATCAATTTCCTCCCGGCAAATATTTTCCATCTATAGTGTTATATATATATATATATATGATAATACATACTCTTCCAGGAATAACAAAGCCAACCTACAGACAACCCAGAGAGAGACGGGAGGATAAGGTCCGGTCACTTGAAACACCAGCGACATTCCAAGGGGCGACCACTGGGGTCCGTCATTTAACACCTTGGGACTTTTAAGACAGTTGAGGATTGTGTGCGACACGAACAGCCGCCCGGCTGTGCCGGTCCTGTCTCTCTCTCTCCTGGTTGTCTAGGTTCCTCTTCCAATTTGTGGTGTCTTTATTTCCCCACCTTTTATACCACACACACACACACCTGTATTGACAAGATGTCAATATAATTATGTTGCTTGTGTCAATTATCTACTGGTGCAAATTACAAAGAACGCTGATATATTCACACCAGTTTAAAGATCATGAGGTTCGAAAGATTGTTAACGGTTTCCTAATAAATAAAAACATTTTTGACTTAGAACTTCTCTCTCGTGAAAATATTCGACCTATTTTAATATAAAATATCTTTTTAATGAGTATTTTTCTATTTGTTTTACAATAAAGAATATTAGATATACACTCATGGACAAAACTTAAGGAAGTAGAAATAGTTTTATGTCGTCAGTCGTCTTTTTTATTTAAAGGAGACAGAAGTTGGTTATCTCGTGTGTCTTCAATAAAGGTCACTGTAATATCTTTCAGAGTTATTGTCTGAATACCGATATACATGGTAAAAGGTACAATTTCCTTTTGTCCATGAGTGTAAATACACTAAAAAATGTTTTTTTTTTTTTTAAGTATTACAAAACTGTTAAAAATGCACCAAAACTTATATTGAGTATTTGAAATAGAACTGTTTTTCCATTGTTGTGTCTTTGAATATTTGTTCTTTGTTGTATCACAATTTGCATAGTTTTAATTAAACTTATTGGAGCTATAAATAGGACGTATGGATTAAGTTAAAAAGGTATTACTTATTTTTCGTCCATGAGTGTAAATACACTAAAAAAATGCTTTTTAAAGATTTACAAAACTGTTTAACATACACCAAAATTATATTGTATATTTGAAAAAAACTGTTTTTCCTTTGTTATGTCTTTGTATATTCGTTCTTAGTTATAGCACAATTTTCATGGTTCCAATTGAACTTATTGGAGCTATAAATAAGGACGTATGGATTAAGTTGAGGATTCCAGTCCAGTACATTAGTGTAGTTCTCTTTTTGAGAATATTTATCCTAGTCGAGTATTTTTCAAATAAAAAAAAAAAAAAAAAAAAAAAAAAAACTAAGGGATATTTACAGGGGGTAGTTACAACCTTAAAATGATGTTCCAAATGTAAAAGGAATGTACAGGAAGAGAACTATCGTCAGTTCATAAATCAGGTCACTCCTGACAACAACCACCTGGCTGGTTAGTTGATGAGGAGTCATCGTCTGGCATATGTAATCAGTTCTTTGTTGGACTTCCTGTTGGAGATACAAGGTCGTCGGCCTGCTTAGTTATGTCTTCTACATGTTCCAATACATATAGGTCGACTATTATAGAACATCATCATATTCTAATTCCAGACCATTCTATCAGATTATCTAACCATTCCTTCCTTTTTAGTTTACCTCTATCTTCATTCTTAGAGGTGTATCCTTCCAATATGGTTAAATAGACCATCATTTGATGATATCCAGAATACATGCCTTGCAAACATCTTTGTTTGTTTCCTATGTGTTTCCTATGTATGAGTGTGATTATTGAGAATTCTTCTAGATTCAATCATCGTATAGTTCACCCATCTCCAACGCAGAGGTCCAATATCATAGATCAACATTGACACTCCCTATCTTCATATATCAAACCATTCTATTAGATTATCTAACCATTCCTTCCTTCTTGGTCTTCATTCTTCAAGGTGTACCTTCCAATATAGTTAAATAGATTATCATTTGATGATATTAGGAATATACGAGTATGTCTGGTTGTTTTTTTTTATCCTTCCCGGAGGTCGGATACTTTTTTAACATATCTCGTATACCTTAAATATTGTCAGCGCGCCATTTAGTGGAACAGAAATCAACTAAACGCTGATTTAACCTGTTCCTTTATATTTGGTTAACCCATTTTCTTGACAAATCAAGAAAAGCCAACCACGAAAGCGTTTCGGGCTGTTGGCCCTCATCAGCGTGGTGCAGGCTGTACCTCTGCGACCAAAAAATTTTTTGGTTCCAGAGGCTTCTTGAGAAATAAAGAAATGGATATTTAAATCCAAACTTGCGTAAATACGCTTAACATGTGAAAAAATAATTTAAAATATATAAATATTTGGATAAGAATTTTGTTTTTATATGCAAAGAGGTAAAAATCTCCGATGTAACCTACAGTTAGGAACCATTGGTCTATTCACAATAATACACATTGAAAAAAAGTGGTAAAAGCCGATGGTGTTGTATTCCTGCCGTCGTTTGGCAACAGCTAACTACTGGCAGTGTTGCCAGCTTGTTTGTGACGTTCTTCCATCACTCGGAGGTTGACAGCTCTGGGATGTCGTCACTCGCCTGTCCACGCGCAAGTTCACACCGTTCCAAATTACTTTTGGCATTCGTCTGATGTAACAACGACTGAAAGCCACTTTATATCACCAACATGACGACTTCATTCCGTGGAAAGAACTAAAAAAAAAACTTTCGGAAATTGTCTTTATTGAAGCCGAATGTTGATTTATTTTATTGATAATAATTGTATTGGAAGCGTAAACCTTTTTTGCATATTGATCACCATTTCTTACATCATGTATTTGGGTGATAAAAAAAAGGGGCATTGGGTGTCTCTTTTTGTACTTATTTGTTGTTATTGCTTATCCCATTGTGTAAAGATTACACGAATTCCATGAGTTCATGCTCCTCGAGCTGTTTTATGATAAACAGCGGCCTCTCCCAAAGGTCCTGTTTAGTACATCTAATGCAAGCCAATATATGTACATATATTGTACATTTATTACATATAAAACTAGAAATAGCCTTCAAAACCCGTTTATTATATGAACCTTTCGAGTTAATTGATAATTACCGTGAATTACCTCAATTTTTCATAATAAAAATAGTGAATTGATCTTATTGTAGAATTTACTTATTGTAAGTTTAAGGTAAAGGTTTAAAAGATTTATCAAATGAAAAGCCTAAAATAAAGAATCAAAAGAAGCCGCTTGGAATTCTTTAAAAGAAAGACCATTCTCTGGGGAATGAGGAAAAGTGATGAAGAAGGAACATACATGTACTGGAATGCTATAAATCAAATCCATTCTGGCAATCTTCCAGCTTCTTTCAATCTGGCCACACGGCTTCTATGAATATTTGAGTTAAATAGGACTATTTGACCATCGTTGATATATAAATAAGTCGGTTGATCGAGTACATATACTCGTATATATAGAACTGATATTCCATTAAAAGAGAAATTTGATATAAAGTATAAAATATAAACAGTAGCAATGCGTTTCTGTATTTTTTTAATTATCCCTAGTACACGTGGTACAGGCCATCATAATCATGGTGGGTAGTTAGCGACTGCTTTTACTGTAAGCGCACCACATGTCTACACATGTGAAAAGCAGTTCGACTTTGCACTCACAAATGTACCAGAGCCCGGTTTTGGTTATTTGCACTCGCTGGTGGTGTTGGACTTAGTGTTGGATTAAAAGTGACCTGTCTATAGCACCCCCTCTCTATAGCACCCTATTTTGGTGAATCCCAAGAGGGGGGGGGGCGGCGCTATAGACAGGTTTAACTGTAGTACGATGCGATTTACATTAAAAGTGACCTGTCTATAGCACCCCCTCTCTATAGCACCCTATTTTGGTGAGTCCCAAGAGGGGGGGCGCTATAGACAGGTTTAACTGTAGTACGATGCGGTTCACATTAAAAGTGACCTGTCTATAGCACCCCCTCTCTATAGCACCCTATTTTGGTGAGTCCCAAGAGGGGGGGCGCTATAGACAGGTTTAACTGTAGTACGATGCGGGTTACATTAAAAGTGACCTGTCTATAGCACCCCCTCTCTATAGCACCCTATTTTGGTGAGTCCCAAGAGGGGGGGCGCTATAGACAGGTTTAACTGTAGTACGATGCGGGTTACATTAAAAGTGACCTGTCTATAGCACCCCCTCTCTATAGTACCCTATTTTGGTGAGTCCCAAGAGGGGGGGGCGCTATAGACAGGTTTAACTGTAGTACGATGCGATTTACATTAAAAGTGACCTGTCTATAGCACCCCCTCTCTATAGTACCCTATTTTGGTGAGTCCCAAGAGGGGGCGCTATAGACAGGTTTAACTGTAGTACGATGCGATTTACATTAAAAGTGACCTGTCTATAGCACCCCCTCTCTATAGCACCCTATTCTGGTGAGTCCCAAGAGGGGGGGGCGCTATAGACAGGTTTAACTGTAGTACGATGCGGTTCACATTAAAAGTGACCTGTCTATAGCACCCCCTCTCTATAGTACCCTATTTTGGTGAGTCCCAAGAGGGGGCGCTATAGACAGGTTTAACTGTAGTACGATGCGATTTACATTAAAAGTGACCTGTCTATAGCACCCCCTCTCTATAGTACCCTATTTTGGTGAGTCCCAAGAGGGGGGGCGCTATAGACAGGTTTAACTGTAGTACAATGCGATTTACATTAAAAGTGACCTGTCTATAGCACCCCCTCTCTATAGTACCCTATTTTGGTGAGTCCCAAGAGGGGGGGCGCTATAGACAGGTTTAACTGTAGTACAATGCGATTTACATTAAAAGTGACCTGTCTATAGCACCCCCTCTCTATAGTACCCTATTTTGGTGAGTCCCAAGAGGAGGGGCGCTATAGACAGGTTTAACTGTAGTACAATGCGATTTACATTAAAAGTGACCTGTCTATAGCACCCCCTCTCTATAGTACCCTATTTTGGTGAGTCCCAAGAGGGGGGGCGCTATAGACAGGTTTAACTGTAGTACAATGCGATTTACATTAAAAGTGACCTGTCTATAGCACCCCCTCTCTATAGTACCCTATTTTGGTGAGTCCCAAGAGGGGGCGCTATAGACAGGTTTAACTGTAGTACGATGCGGTTCACATTAAAAGTGACCTGTCTATAGCACCCCCTCTCTATAGCACCCTATTTTGGTGAGTCCCAAGAGGGGGCGCTATAGACAGGTTTAACTGTAGTACGATGCGATTTACATTAAAAGTGACCTGTCTATAGCACCTCCTCTCTATAGTACCCTATTTTGGTGAGTCCCAAGAGGGGGCGCTATAGACAGGTTTAACTGTAGTACGATGCGGTTCACATTAAAAGTGACCTGTCTATAGCACCTCCTCTCTATAGTACCCTATTTTGGTGAGTCCCAAGAGGGGGCGCTATAGACAGGTTTAACTGTAGTACGATGCGATTTACATTAAAAGTGACCTGTCTATAGCACCTCCTCTCTATAGCATCCTATTTTGGTGAGTCCCAAGAGGGGGCGCTATAGACAGGTTTAACTGTAGTACGATGCGATTTACATTAAAAGTGACCTGTCTCTAGCACCTCCTCTCTATAGCATCCTATTTTGGTGAGTCCCAAGAGGGGTCGCTATAGACAGGTTTAACTGGATATTAGCTCTTATGATATTTAATTTTCTTGTAAACAAATACAATTTTTTTTAATTTTGAATTTTTCTGTATGAATAGCGATTATAGATTCAAACTATAATTCTAATATTAAAAGCTATGAATATATTGTGTAGAACAGAGTAGATAAATATAATAATATTCATTGATTTTAAGATAAAGTGTAGAATATCTCTTTCCATAAATATTCCACACACACACACACACACACACACACATAGTTAGAAAACATTAAAAAACTGGATTCTCATGCATGTTAAATTTTTTCAAACACTATATAGTCTTTCTGAAAATAGAGCAATCCATAGTTAAATCATTAGATAGTAAAAAGTCATATATTGGATTTAATAATAGATATATAATGGATATAAATAATATACAATCATCAGTGGGGTTTTCATCACAGTAAAGACAGTGGAAAGTTCATTTGATTTGAAAAAAGAATAATTTGTGCTTATTTTTTCTTTCTTATAGATTGAGCAGAACAAGAGTTGAAACGAATATGGTAGATTAAATTGGTCAATTCGCTGAGAAGTTTCATTATTGATGAGCCAAGCCTTCCTCAGTTAACCAAATGTAGAAATCCGTCCTTTATATTTTGAGATGCATTGCCATCGTGAAAGAACTGGCGGATTGGCAACCTGATTGTTTCTGTGGTTCGGACAAGGGCGTGAGCGAGTCTGAAGAAGTGCTCCCGTCGAATTCAACGACTCCCTCGCTTTAAAAAAATAAAAGTTAGAATTAACTCTCATTCAAAAATAATTAAATCATATTCAAATATTTTTTGAAATTGCATATATTTTCTCACAATGAGTTTCTTTTTATAAAAAAAACGCTAGCTTTCAAGTGATAATTGCTCTTCAACGGACTTAATAAAATAGCGAATTAATCCTAACAGAAATATTTACAAAAACAAACGCTGGTATCTGGTGAGATTTAAGTCTATATTTTATTAAGCCCGTTGAAGAGCGATTATCGCTTTGAAAGCTAGCGTTTTTTAATAAAAAGATACTCATTGTGAGAAAATATTTTGTAATTTCAAAACTTTTTCACAATTTTATCATGAATACATATTCAAATATGTTATCCAGTATATGCGCAATCAATAATTATATATTATAGTATTGTCGGAGCTACATTAAAGCTTTTGTTTTCCCGGAATTTGAGTATTTGATCTTATTATACTCTACAATATATAAAAGCAATAAATAGTTCTATCCTCAACACATAGATGGCGCTGGGTGTATTTAATCTCAGATAAATATGTCGAATTCAATGAACACTGACAACAACAATAGAGGATCATCGAAAAGTCTTTTACACAAAACTCTCCAGCTACATATCGTCAAAATAAAATAAACATATTGGTAGTCGCATGTGCAAATATAAACAGCAATGCTATCATTTAGCCGTGGAGCTACCGAAGGACATGTCAGAAATGCCCCCGCTATCCATCAAGAAAGAATGTCCAAGAAGTGACTAATGGAAATCCGTAACAAACCGACTCAAGGGAAGTCTTTGGTATTTTTAGATTTGGCAGTAAGAGAGGTGCTCTCTGAAGGTTTCGCCAAGGACTCGCCAGGCACAGTGTTTACCCGATGGAACATTTGGAAACGTGCGAAAGAATGGTCAGGCATTCACTAAATACATTAAAATGCAAAACGACATTTGAAAATTATCCCGCATGAGTTTCTTTTCAACGAAAAATCAAAATTTATTCCAAGGAGAAATAACGATTATTTCCAACCTTAGGGATGAGGTATGAATGGATGGGGATCCCTGGACACTTTTATTTTTCCGTTTATCATTACTTTTCACAATTCATCCATTCATACCTCATACCTAAGGTTGGAAATAATTGTTATTTCTCCTTGGAATAAATTTTGATTTTTCGTTGAAAAGAAACACATGCGGGATAATTTTCAAATGTCATTTTAAATCACAATCCGCATTATATTGTATTGTACATTTAAAATGCATTCATCAAAATTCATTTCTTCCGCGTTCACCATTCGTTTTATGCGAACTCTACACCTTACCACGTCTTACCCAGACTAATCTATTTATAAGTTTGATTGTCTTCCTATATATAAATATCATTATTACCATTACATGTAATTAGTTTTTACTTTTTTTCAATTTACAGGCTCAGTGGTAAATCCATGTATAAGAGAAATTTCCTCAGATTTATCCAGACCAATCTGTTTATGAACTTAACTTTCAAAGTTTTCCTGTGTATATAAATTTCATTATTACCATTAAATGTGATTAGTCTTTTTAATTTGAAGACTCATTGATAAACCCACGTATTAGAGAAATTTCCTCAGATTTATCCAGATCAATCTATTTATGAGTTTGATTATCTTAATTAATTTTTCTAATATATAAATTTCATTATTACAATTACATGTAATTAGCTTTTACTCTTTCCATTTTCAGGCTCTGTGTATAATACCATGTATAAGAGAAATTTCTTAGGATTCACCCAGATCAATCTATGAACTTGATTGTCTTAATTAAGTTTTCCTTGTGTGTACATAAGTATCATTATTACCATTAAATGTAACTAGCTTTTACTTTTTTTTCCATTTTCAATCTCAGTGAAAAGTATATGTATAAGAGAAATATATTACCCCCTCAGACTAATCTATTAATGAAATTAACTGTCTTAATTAAAGAGTTCCTATGTACATAGATTTCACTATTACCATTTTAATGTGAATAGCTTCTACTTTTTTTTCCATTTGCAGGATTAGTGGTGAATCATCTATAAGAGAAATTTCTTAGTATTCATCCATATTAATCTATTTATGAGATTGATGGTCTTATAATGAAGCTTTCCTGTATATAAATTTCATTATTACCCTTAAATGTAATCAGTTTTACTTTATTATTTTCATTTTCAGTCTAAATGGTAAATCCATATATAAGATAAATATATTTTCCTCAGATTTACATGGAACAATATGTTTATGTGAGCTTGATTGTCTCAATTAAGTTTTCCTGAATATAAATTTCATTGTTATTATTAAATGTGATAACTTTTGCTTTTTTTTTCATTTTCAGACTCAGTGGTAAATCCATATATAAGATAAATATATTTTCCTCAGATTTACCTGGAACAAATATGTTTATGTGAGATTGATTGTCTCAATTAAGAGTTCCTGTGTACATAAATTTCATTGTTATTATTAAATGTGATAACTTTTGCTTTTTTTCATTTTCAGACTCAGTGGTAAATCCATGTATAAGAGAAATTTATTAGGATATACCCAGACTAATCTATTTATGAGCTTGATTGTCTTAATTAAGTTTTCCTGTATATGAATTTCATATTTACGCTTAAATGTGATCAGTTTTGCTTTATTATTATCATTTGCATACCTCATGTTTAAAACTATGTGTCTTAATAAAGGTTTTTGTTTGTGTTCATTTATTCGAAATGTAATAAAACAATGCATGGATTAAATACATCAAAACACAATACATCTATTTAACCTTATTTGCATCAAACGTGCAAATTCAGATAATTGGATATGTTTTGTCCATGAGTTATACATATATTGAAATTGGCAGTAATATTTAAACGTTATTTTTATTAAGAGTTCAAAGTTCTTGACCCCTTTCAACTAGTAGTTAAAATGATTTAAATATACAAACAATTATACAATTTTTCCGTTTATCATTACTCTTCACAATTCATCCTTTCATACTTCATCCCTAAGGTTAGAAATAATCGTTATTTCTCCTTGAAATAAATTTCGATTTTTCGTTCAAAAGAAACACATGCTGGATAATTTTCAAATGTCATTCTACAATTATAAGCCGCATTATATTGTATTATAAATTATATATACACTCATGGACAAAACTTAAGGAAGTGGAAAGTCTTTGATGTCGCCAGTCCTCTATTTATTTTAAGGAGACAGATATAATTTTGTTCACATTTGGTTATCTCGTGTGTCTTGAATAAAGGTCACTGTAATATATTTCAGAGTTATTGTCTGAATCCCGATATACATGGTAAAAGGTACAACTTCCTTAAGTTTTGTCCATGAGTGTGTCTTCAATAAAGATCACTGTAATATCTTTCAGAGTTATTGTCTGAATCCCGATATACATGGTAAAAGGTACAACTTCCTTAAGTTTTGTTCATGAGTGCAAATCCCCTCTAGTATAGTTTGGAGCTACATATGTAGATGTGATACAGTACAAGTAGACACCACCTGTTACATACTCTCATCACGATAGTATGTGCTACATGTGGTGTAATATAACAAATCTATGTAAATATATCTGTGATGGTTTAGTATTACACGTGATGTACCTATATGTAGTCATAACTTTCTACTCACAGTATAGCCCCTGGTCTACACGTGTGTAGACATATGCTGCGTTTCACTACAAATCATCTACCATGGTCGACAGTTACATGTGAAAATATATGTGTGGCGTTATAGGATTATAGGATAAACATTCTAAACTTTCTTCCTACAACGATATTTGTAGTGTTTTCTACATGTTTAGACATGTGGTGTACTTACAGTACTAGCAGTCCCAACTCTCTACCTTCCATGATTATCATAGCCTGGTACTACATGTGTAGACATGTGGTGTACTTACAGTACTAGCAGTCACAACTCTCTACCTTCCATGATTATCATAGCCTGGCACTACATGTGTAGACATGTGGTGTACTTACAGTACTAGCAGTCACAACTCTCTACCTTCCATGATTATCATAACCTGGTACTACATGTGTAGACATGTGGTGTACTTACAGTACTAGCAGTCACAACTCTCTACCTTCCATGATTATCATTGCCTTGTACTACATGTGTAGACATGTGGTGTACTTACAGTACTAGCAGTCACAACTCTCTACCTTCCATGATTATCATTGCCTTGTACTACATGTGTAGACATGTGGTGTACTTACAGTACTAGCAGTCACAACTCTCTACCTTCCATGATTATCATAGCCTTGTACTACATGTGTAGACATGTGGTGTACTTACAGTACTAGCAGTCACAACTCTCTACCTTCCATGATTATCATTGCCTTGTACTACATGTGTAGACATGTGGTGTACTTACAGTACTAGCAGTCACAACTCTCTACCTTCCATGATTATCATAGCCTTGTACTACATGTGTAGACATGTGGTGTACTTACAGTACTAGCAGTCACAACTCTCTACCTTCCACGATTATCATAGCATGGCACTACACGTGTAGACATGTGACAATTTGACAATTAAAACATACTTTATTGACACTCGTCAATAGTTACATTCAATCAAGAATTAATGGGATTTACAGATTAGGGGGGGGAGCATTTCGCTGAGTATGCGCAGGCCCTCACGCACAAAGGGATCCGAGCTCCGAGCGCGCTCAGATGCAGCGCTGACGATCCCGGCAAGAGTGGTTCTCTTCTGAGTGGAGAGGCGCCTGAGGAGAGGTTCCCTATCGTCGGGGAAAATAATTGCCTCTACGATGTCACCCTCAGTGACTCCGATATCGGATAAAGTCTCCAAGTAGCGCTCATCGCTTAATTCATAAATTATGTCATTTGCCTGGTCGTAGCAGGCATCAATGAATTCGGTAGACAGTGGAGGTGGAGGTGTCGCGATGTCCGGCGACGTCTTTTCCCCGTGGAGAGCGGGTGGTGTTGGCTTAGCAGGCCAAGGCGCAGGCAGTGTGGGTGTTGGAGGCACTGCTGGTGTTGTCCTGAGCTCGGCCTTGACTTGTCCGAGGACCTTATATAAATTAGAGGTGTGTCCGGGCTTCAGGTCCAGAATTTGACCGATCAGGCCGACGAGGGCGTCGCACTGCGGAGGCGACAGGAGGGGTCCCTTCCTCTGCGCCTTGGTCCTCGAGGAGAGGAGGTCCAGGACCTCCTCCCGCCCAAGACCAAGGGCGTCCGTCTTAGCGAATGACACGCTGGGGAGCCCCTCGATGAAAGCATCGAGGTCGACTCTCGTAGCGTTTTTTGCCGATGACGTGGAGGACGAAATGGTCTCCTCCACGATGGACATCTCCACGTCCGGTGTTGGGGCCGCAGGCTCGCGACTCCCAGGTGTTTGCAGGGACGGAGCAGGGGTCACTGGTGGAGGGGCAGGAGGCGTCTCCTCCATAGGAAAGGCTGGGGCCGCTGGTGGAGATGGCCGAGGTGCGGATGAGTGGAGCGCAGCTCGGGCCACGGGAGGAGCGCTGCAAACCTCCATGGCTGGATTGGAGGGTGTCGGCGCAGGAGGCTGGGTTGCTGACCGCTGAGGCGGTGCAGGGGTGGTCGGTGGTGGGACGCCAGCAGGAGTGGTCGGTGGGGCCGTTCTGGTGTTGTTGGCCAGCCCTGCAAGCAGGGGGCAGATGGCCCTCCGATGCCCTTGTCCGTGGCACCTGGAACACCTGATGCCCGAGGATAGGTACGCAGGCCAGGCTTGGCCTTTGATGTTGATGTCAAGGCGGGTTGGAAGCCTCTCGATGGTGATCCCCTCATGTAGGGTGATGAAGACGTCACGCCGGCCATCGACGTAGACGTAGGGGCCCGCCTTCATCTGCTTAGGGGCGATGGACGTAACCCGCCCATATGGAGAGAGGGCGGTGATGACAGCAGAGTCCGCCACAAAGAAGGGGAGGTTACCCACTGTAATCCTTTCCGCTCTTTTGCGGAAAGGGAATGCTCTGAGGAGTGTTCCCTCAACCTCGAGGCCCTCACTTATGAGGCGCTCGGCCAGGCCTCTGTTGGTCAGTCCCAGGAGCTGGTGGCCGTTCACCTTGGTGATCTGGATGACTCCGGCAGTTCCTCCGAGCATCCTGTCCAGTGCCCTAAGGTAGTGGAAGGGCTCCAGTTCGGGGCTGTGTTCGATGTACACACAGTGTTCCTCGGAGGAGGACGCCTGCCGCGCCCTGGCTTCCGCGATGTGTGCTCTGGTGACCCTGATCTCTTGGGCCCGCGGCACCGAACCCGCCGATGGTTGAGGTCGGCGAATGGTCCTAGAGCCTCCGGGATTGGAGGATGGTGCAGCCGCCGTAGGCGAATTTGCCGAGCCACGGCGCCTCTTCCTACCCTGGACGAGGGTAAATCCTTCCTCAGCTCCAGGATTCACCTCTTCTGTGATGTCAGCCCAGTTTCTCCGGATTTGAGCAGCGGCATCAGAAGTTGGAATAGCCGCAAGGTCGACCGGCGCGGCAGAATTTGCATCCTGGCTGCCGGCGGAGGGATTTACATAGTTTTGATTTTTAGTCAAAACTATTGGATTTTTGTTCTGCAAAACGTCTTTTGCTGTTATTTCCGCACTGGGCTATGCTTTAGAGCCGAGCCTTACAGGCTTGTCTTCGGCTTTTGACGGGCTTTCAGCCCATACCATATTTGTCGCCATCCGCGACACTTTTCGCCCGCCAGAGGCGAAAAACTCAGGAGCTCGCGCGACGCGTGGCCGCACGGCCGAGTGTAGACATGTGGTGTACTTACAGTACAAGCAGTCACAACTCTCTACCTTCCATGATTATCATAGCCTTGTACTACATGTGTAGACATGTGGTGTACTTACAGTACTAGCAGTCACAACTCTCTACCTTCCACGATTATCATAGCATGGCACTACACGTGTAGACATGTGGTGTACTTACAGTACTAGCAGTCACAACTCTCTACCTTCCATGATTATCATAGCCTTGTACTACATGTGTAGACATGTGGTGTACTTACAGTACTAGCAGTCACAACTCTCTACCTTCCACGATTATCATAGCATGGCACTACACGTGTAGACATGTGGTGTACTTACAGTACTAGCAGTCACAACTCTCTACCTTCCATGATTATCATAGCCTTGTACTACATGTGTAGACATGTGGTGTACTTACAGTACTAGCAGTCACAACTCTCTACCTTCCACGATTATCATAGCATGGCACTACACGTGTAGACATGTGGTGTACTTACAGTATAATAACAGTCACAACTCTCTACCTTCCATGATTATCATAGCATGGCACTACATGTGTAGACATGTGGTGTACTTACAGTACTAGCAGTCACAACTCTCTACCTTCCATGATTATCATAGCATGGCACTACATGTGTAGACATGTGGTGTACTTACAGTACTAGCAGTCACAACTCTCTACCTTCCATGATTATCATAGCATGGCACTACATGTGTAGACATGTGGTGTACTTACAGTACTAGCAGTCACAACTCTCTACCTTCCATGATTATCATAGCATAGTACTACATGTGTAGACATGTGGTGTACTTACAGTACTAGCAGTCACAACTCTCTACCTTCCATGATTATCATAGCATAGTACTACATGTGTAGACATGTGATGTACTTACAGTACTAGCAGTCACAACTCTCTACCTTCCATGATTATCATAGCATAGTACTACATGTGTAGACATGTGGTGTACTTACAGTACTAGCAGTCACAACTCTCTACCTTCCATGATTATCATAGCATGGCACTACATGTGTAGACATGTGGTGTACTTACAGTACTAGCAGTCACAACTCTCTACCTTCCATGATTATCATAGCATAGTACTACATGTGTAGACATGTGGTGTACTTACAGTACTAGCAGTCACAACTCTCTACCTTCCATGATTATCATAGCATAGTACTACATGTGTAGACATGTGGTGTACTTACAGTACTAGCAGTCACAACTCTCTACCTTCCATGATTATCATAGCATGGCACTACATGTGTAGACATGTGGTGTACTTACAGTACTAGCAGTCACAACTCTCTACCTTCCATGATTATCATAGCATGGCACTACATGTGTAGACATGTGGTGTACTTACAGTACTAGCAGTCACAACTCTCTACCTTCCATGATTATCATAGCATGGCACTACATGTGTAGACATGTGGTGTACTTACAGTACTAGCAGTCACAACTCTCTACCTTCCATGATTATCATAGCATAGTACTACATGTGTAGACATGTGGTGTACTTACAGTACTAGCAGTCACAACTCTCTACCTTCCATGATTATCATAGCATAGTACTACATGTGTAGACATGTGATGTACTTACAGTACTAGCAGTCACAACTCTCTACCTTCCATGATTATCATAGCATAGTACTACATGTGTAGACATGTGGTGTACTTACAGTACTAGCAGTCACAACTCTCTACCTTCCATGATTATCATAGCATGGCACTACATGTGTAGACATGTGGTGTACTTACAGTACTAGCAGTCACAACTCTCTACCTTCCATGATTATCATAGCATAGTACTACATGTGTAGACATGTGGTGTACTTACAGTACTAGCAGTCACAACTCTCTACCTTCCATGATTATCATAGCATAGTACTACATGTGTAGACATGTGATGTACTTACAGTACTAGCAGTCACAACTCTCTACCTTCCATGATTATCATAGCATAGTACTACATGTGTAGACATTTAGATATGATTCAATTTAATCCCGTGTGGGCCGCCCTAGACTGACGAGGGCCATTAATCCGAAACCATGGTCTCTAGGTGGACACTTTACCAAAGCTGGTGTTGTGGCTTTGTCACCGACCCGAGTCCATTAATTTGCGGCGACGGTCAATAGATGGCGTCTAGTTTTGACGGGAAGGTCGACCTTTGTTTTTATGGATATGTAAACACGTGATATACTCACAGTACAAGTAGTCACAAACTTCTTCCTACCAAGAAACGCTATTACATTTGTAGTAAAGGTTCCAATAAATTCAATCTCAACCAATATGTAAATTTTCAAAGTGAATTTCAAATCATAATTTCAAAACAAAAAAAGGGCCATAAATATATTCAATTAAAAACAATATGAAACCAATAATCATTTCAACAGCTATAATTAAAAATGCATGTCTAAATGGAAGTAAACGAAATAACAATACATGTTTTACAGAATTATAGTCATTTCTATAATGTGACGGAAGAGAAAAATCACTCTCTATATAATAATTATAGAGTTTAATAAAGTATTTGGTACTTTTCCAATCACTCTATGAATATTCATAAGGGAAGTATGCATATATAGAAACACTCGAATTGCATAATCGGCTATGCAAATTAATAGTTTTTTTTTTAAAGGGTGATTTTTTTCCATCTTCCACGTCAATGCTAGGATTTGGTACAAGGGAGGGAGAGAGAAAGAATAATACCTACAAAACTTGACACAATAAAAATACTATGTTTATTAACTTAAATATTCTAATTTCTCATAGTACATGCCATGATAATCATGGTTGATATGGGTTTATGACTGATTTTACATATCTGCACTAAAAAAAAACATCTTTAATCACGCAGATGAAAGTTTCTGATGGCTAGCGCCATCTATCGGAATAAATATAAAATACCATTTGATTTTTTGATTATTTCAGAATATTGGATAAATAACCTGGTACAGACTGAACTATGTAAACAAAGGTTAAAAGCCTGATATGAATACATGGTTGTCTTTTGTTGATTAACCATAAATAACTAAAAAATGAAATCACTCACTATATTTTTGATTGCTCTGCTCTGAAAGAAGAACCCTTATGCTCAAAACTGGGCAACTCTGTGCTTCACTTCCATCAATAATTGACAATATGACCCAGAATAAGTATATTGCTACGGCGTTTTATGGTTTCCACAAGTCCATATCTCAGAAGAAGGCCAAGTGATACTCACTCCTCACTTTCTTACTGCTACTCTCTTTGTGTTGATTTCTTGCTTCCCTCTTTCTTCTTCTTATTATTTTTTTCCTTTTCTTGTTTTTTTTTTCTCTTTCTCTTTTTACTCTGTCTATATCGTTATTTCCTTTGTCTCACTGCTTTGTTCTTATGCATACCTCTGGTGAATCCTGTATAGGGTCAGTGACCCTAAATAAAGGCTTTTTTGTTGTTGTTGTTGTTGTTGATTAACCATAAATAAGTATTTATCTTTAAAATATTATAGAATAGTTTAAAATTAACTTCAGTACAATTTCATTGTTGCACTCTATCTACACTTAATTTAAAAAGCTCAAATTTACACATACAAGATTCCAGAGATCTTCTTTTGGCACTCACTGATGGAGTTAGATTTGTACAAGAGTAGAGGTTATTGGAAAACAAATATTTCTATACATATAAAATGAAAGGATTTAAAAGCACGAATGTTTCTTTTATACATAATACAAACTTCTACTGTCCTTACTGCGATGAAAAAATATATTGGGAGGGCTTGGCTCATCAACCATTTCTGAGATTCCATCCTTCAGTGCTGCGTATATAAGCAGAATCGTCCAATACAGTATTAGAGCTCTGAGAAGCGGTCTGATGGATTAAATTGGCGAAACCGCTGTGAGGGTTCACCACTGATGAGCCAAGCACTCCCAATATATTTTTTTTCATCGCAGTAAGGGCAGTAGAAGTTTGTATTATGTATAAAAGAAACATTCGTGCTTTTAAATCCTTTCATTTTATATGCCGCGTTGGTGCTTTGTGTTAAAAAGTTCTATAACGGATTTAATTTTTTCCTCGTTGTTTAAAATATAAAGTTTACACTCATGGACAAAACTTAGGAAGTTGTTACCTTTTAGCATGTATATTATTACAATAACTTTGAAAGATATTTGATATACAGTGACCAACAAAGATCACCTCTCCCGTCAAAATAAACGTCAAAGCTAGAAGGCATCTAATGACCGTCGCCGCAAACTAGAGAACTCGGGTCGGTGACAAAGCCACAACACCAGCTTTGGTAAACTGAAAAACGTCCACCTGGACACCATCATTTCGGGTTTTATTGAAGACACATGAGATAACCAAGTGTGAACAAATTTGTTTGCCTTTGTCTCCTTAAAAAAACAGACGACCGGCGACATCAATGACATCCATTTTCTTAAGTTTTGTCCATGAGTATAACTAACATTAGGTATAACTAAGAGGTCTACTTTAATATTATTATTTTTGAAAGAAAATAATTTAAAATAAAAACGCGAACAAGTGACTTCGGGTTCTAACACATAATTTTGATATATATTTCTATCAACAAAGCGAGAACCAAAGAAATCCCTACAAATATAAACCAACCGATTCATTTTTATAAGACAATAACACTCCATCTATGTATACATTTACACATATACATTACATATGTATTATGAATAATATATAGATAAGAAATATATATTTAAATATTAAAAATAAAAAGGCATATCCTGAACAGGAGCACATATGCTTTACAGATGGCAGAGCGCCATCTGGTGGAACAGAAATTAACTAAACATTGATTTAGCCTTTTCTTGATTTATCAAGAAATTGGGTTGGCCAAATATCAGGGAACAAGCTAAATCAATGTTTAGTTGATTTCTGTTCCACCAGATGGCGCTCTGGCATCTGTAAAGCACATGTGCTCCTGGTCAGGTTTTTATTTTTAACTAGACGGGTGAACCGGGCTTCGCCCCGGGATTGACCCGTGTGCATATCTACCCAAGTGATATATATTTAGATAAGATTTTTTATAATTGTTTGTTATTAGCATTATCTATTTGTTTGCATCAGCATAATTTAATCTAATCTTTGATAGAGGGAGCTGTTCGTGAGCTAAGTAGAATAATTTGAATATATAGTTTTAATAATTGATTTATATATTTTTTAAAATAGCCTATCGTCTTCCTCGTATTTTTTTACCTATGTATGGAAATTTTGGTTTGAATTAGTGAACTACTGCGAATTTGTATACTGGACATACAAACAAACAAACATTCATTTTTATATATATAGATATCAACACCTGACCTTTTATTTTTTTCATATTTATATATATAGATAAGAAATATATATAATAGAAATGATATCATTAATACACGAACGTTTCTTTTACATATAGAACAAACTTCTACTGTTCTTTACTGCTTACTTTTTATACTGTCCTTTTACTGTGCTACTTTTAAACCCAGATTAGAGAGAATGTCTATTTCTCCGAATATTGGACACATAAGTGTCACAACCTTTGTTTGTCATCATTATACATTGGTGTCTTTAATGTCTTAGAGGGAATTGTTATTAAAAACAAAGATTTCTAACGCCATCTATCAACAGGTAAAGTAAACATTTAAAGACTGTTTATTATAAAATAAATAAAGTTTCCAGGTCTAAGTTTCTTGTTCAATTTTTTTTATTTTCAAGCTTTCGGACTTGCCAGTCCTTAACAAGAGGAATTGAAGGACTGACAAGTCCGAAAGCTTGAAAAAAAAATTTGAACAAGAAACTTAACCGTGGAAGCTTTCTTTTATAATATTATAAATCAGGAAAGATTGTTTATATTTATTATTGTTGAAATTAATAAATTTCCTTTCCATGTTGGGATCGGGGGTTATGAGATGGCGGATGAACTAGCAAAGGAAGCCAGGAAGTTGAACTAAAGGAAAGAACAAATGTCAGTATTTGATGTTAATGCTTTGATATAATCCAGCAGAAGACAAAGAAAGGTCAAATAAGCGATATAAACGAGATGAGAGAATAATAACAAAAACAATCACAAGACTTAAAATGAAACATTAGAAAGGAATGACAATACATCCAGAAAGTTTTGAAAGTTTTTAATAAAACTTTCAACAATTTTAACATAAAATAAGAAATTTATTTTTATTACGTGTATCTGCTGAGATTCAAAGTTTTTCCTTCAAATGTAATTTTATTACTTTCACTAGAGCTTCTGCGTTAGTCTTTTAGGGAATGGTACATCTTCGTTAAATAGAAGCGTAGTACGATTCGTTTTTCTTACACCGAATACCATTTATTAATACTATATTTTACTATTTTGATTTACCATACTGCAGAATATCTATTTCTAAAGGACAAGACCTAGTTGCATAGCCGAAGTGTCTTTTAGGGAGAGAAGTGTCCTCTTACTGGAGAGCAGGTATTTAGTGTTGTTGTTGCTTATTCCTCAAGTTGTTTAAACGATCTCCATTAGGTCCCATTGTCTCATCTTTTCTATTATATAGTAAAATGGTAATTTGGGTGATGAAAGCTATTCTTTGTAGAGAGGTGTCCTCTAGCAGGAGTGTCCTCTCATTGAGGTTGTTCTACTGTATTAATTTAAAAGAATAGTATCACACACAAACTAAGAACGTATAGCGACAGTGGTTTGATCAAGTATCGAAATAAAATTCTCCTTGAGTATAAGGCTGATTCCTATCAGGATGGTTCCCCAGATGGCAGATAGGAGAACAGCCATCAGATAGGGTGGTAGTTAGCTGACAATATCGGATAAAAAGTCCTTGAACAACATCCTGGGATCCAATAACCAGGTCAGAAAGGTCCGTAAATCAGTCCACAACACAGTATGGTGGGACTACACCTATAAAAGCAATCAGATATGGAGGTTAGCTGACAATATCGGATAAAAAGTCCTTGAACAACATCCTGGGATCAAATAACCAGGTCAGAAAGGTCCGTAAATCAGTCCACAACACAGTATGGTGGGACTACACCTATAAAAGCAATCAGATATGGAGGTTAGCTGACAATATCGGATAAAAAGTCCTTGAACAACATCCTGGGATCAAATAACCTGGTCAGAAAGGTCCGTAAATCAGTCCACAACACAGTATGGTGGGACTACACCTATAAAAGCAATCAGATATGGAGGTTAGCTGACAATATCGGATAAAAGGTCCTTGAACAACATCCTGGGATCAAATAACCTGGTCAGAAAGGTCCGTAAATCAGTCCACAACACAGTATGGTGGGACTACACCTATAAAAGCAATCAGATATGGAGGTTAGCTGACAATATCGGATAAAAAGTCCTTGAACAACATCCTGGGATCAAATAACCTGGTCAGAAAGGTCCGTAAATCAGTCCACAACACAGTATGGTGGGACTACACCTATAAAAGCAATCAGATATGGAGGTTAGCTGACAATATCGGAAAAAAGGTCCTTGAACAACATCCTGGGATCAAATAACCTGGTCAGAAAGGTCCGTAAATCAGTCCACAACACAGTATGGTGGGACTACACCTATAAGAGAAATAAGATATGGAGGTTAGCTGACAATATCGGATAACCAGTCCTTGAACAACATCCTGGGATCCAATAACCAGGTCAGAAAGGTCCGTAAATCAGTCCACAACACAGTATGGTGGGACTACACCTATAAAAGCAATCAGATATGGTGGAGGTTAGCTGACAATATCGGATAAAAAGTCCTTGAACAACATCCTGGGATCAAATAACCAGGTCAGGAAGGTCCGTAAATCAGTCCACAACACAGTATGGTGGGACTACACCTATAAGAGAAATAAGATATGGAGGTTAGCTGACAATATCGGATAAACTGTCCTTGAACAACATCCTGGGATCAAATAACCAGGTCAGGAAGGTCCGTAAATCAGTCCACAACACGGTATGGTGGGACTACACCTATAAAAGCAATCAGATATGGAGGTTAGCTGACAATATCGGATAAACTGTCCTTGAACAACATCCTGGGATCAAATAACCAGGTCAGAAAGGTCCGTAAATCAGTCCACAACACAGTATGGTGGGACTACACCTATAAGAGAAATAAGATATGGAGGTTAGCTGACAATATCGGATAACCAGTCCTTGAACAACATCCTGGGATCAAATAACCTGGTCAGAAAGGTCCGTAAATCAGTCCACAACACAGTATGGTGGGACTACACCTATAAGAGAAATAAGATATCGAGGTTAGCTGACAATATCGGATAACCAGTCCTTGAACAACATCCTGGGATCAAATAACCAGGTCAGAAAGGTCCGTAAATCAGTCCATAAGTCAACAACACAGTATGGTGAGACTACACCTATAAAAGCAATCAGATATGGTGGAGGTTAGCTGACAATATCGGATAAAAGGTCCTTGAACAACATCCTGGGATCAAATAACCAGGTCAGAAAGGTCCGTAAATCAGTCCATAAGTCAACAACACAGTATGGTGAGACTACACCTATAAAAGCAATCAGATATGGTGGAGGTTAGCTGACAATATCGGATAAAAGGTCCTTGAACAACATCCTGGGATCCAATAACCAGGTCAGAAAGGTCCGTAAATCGGTCCACAACACAGTATGGTGGGACTACACCTATAAGAACAATAAGATATGGTGGAGGTTAGCTGACAATATCGGATAAAAAGTCCTTGAACAACATCCTGGGATCAAATAACCAGGTCAGGAAGGTCCGTAATCAGTCCACAACACAGAGTGGACTAGACCTGTAAAACTACAAAACCCAATGATGATACTGGGTGAGCTGTTGTTGTCGTGTCCAAT
>CP092868.1:22095303-22141237 GCA_030710605.1 Cordylochernes scorpioides
GACCTGTCAACCTCCGAGTGATGGAAGAACGTCACAAACAAGCTGGCAACACTGCCAGTAGTTAGCTGTTGCCAAACGACGGCAGGAATACAACACCATCGGCTTTTACCACTTTTTTTTCAGTGTGTGCTATTGTGGATAGACCAATGGTTCATAACTGTAGGTTATATCGGATATTTTTTACCCTTCTTTGCATATAAAAACAAAATTCTTATTCAAATACAGTGGTACCTTGACATACGAGCGCCCCAACATACGAGTTTTTCGAGATACGAGCCGACGAGCAAGTGATTTTTTGCTTTGAGTTACGAGCGAAATTCGAGATACGAGTTCGGTTCGGTTGTGTTAAAGATATTAATCTGTGATTTTAAATGGGAATTTTGTATGGGGAAATTTGCTTCGAGATACGAGTAATTCAAGATACGAGCAAGGTTGCGGAACGAATTAAACTCGTATGTCGAGGTACCACTGTATTAATATATTTTAATTTTTTTTTTCACGTGTTAAGCGTATTTACGCAAGTTTGGCCTTAAATACCCATTTCTTGATTTCTCAAGAAGCCTCTAGGACTAAGAGATTTTGGTCACAGAGGTACATCCTGCACCATGATAATGAGGGCCAACAGCCCAAAACGCTTTTGTGGTTGGTTTTTCTTGATTTATCAAGAAAATGGGTTGACCAAATATCATCGAACAGGTTAAATCAGCGTTTAGTTGATTTCTGTTCCACTAAATGGCGCTCTGACAATATTTAAGATATACGAGATATGTTAAAAAAGTATCCGACCTCCGGGAAGGATAAAAAAACAACCAGACATACTCGTATATTCCTAATATCAACAAATGATAATCTATTTAACTATATTGGAAGGTACACCTTGAAGAATGAAGACCAAGAAGGAAGGAATGGTTAGATAATCTAATAGAATGGTTTGATATATGGAGATAGGGAGTGTCAATGATGATTTAGGATAGTCGAACTCTGTGTTGGAGATGGGTGAACTATACGGTGATTGATGCTAGAAGAATTCTCAATAATCCCACTCATACATAGGAAACACATAGGAATCAAACAAAGACGTTTGCAAGACATGTATTCTGGATATCATCAAATGATATTCAATTTGATCATATTGGAAGGATACACTTCTAAGAATGAAGATAGAGGTAAACGAAGTAGGAAGGATTGGTTAAATAATCTGACAGAATGGTCTGGAATCAGAGGATAGGAAGAGTGACAATGATCTATGATGGCCGACCTTTGTATTGAAGATAGGTCCCGGATAGTTTTCGACTTTAGTACGCTCCAGGAATCCGGGTTACCTCAAGAGATAGAAGATAGGTGAACTATACGATGATTGATTCTATAAGAATTCTCAATAATCACACTCATACATAGGAAACACATAGGAAACAAACAAAGACGTTTGCAAGACATGTATTCTAATATTGTCTGTAACTCCACGGAGAATCCGTACAGGGCAAGATGCCCTAATAAAGCTGTTTTGTTGTTGTTGTTGTTGACATGTATTCTGGATATCATCAAATAATATTCAATTTGACCATATTGTAAGGATACACCCCTAAGAATGAAGATAGAGGTAAACCAAAGAGGAAGGATTGGTTAGATAATCTGATAGAATAGTCTGGAATTAGAGGATAGGAAGAGTGACAATGATCTATGATGGCCGACCTTTGTATTGATGATAGGTCCCGGTAAGTTGTCGACTTCAGTACGCTCCAGGAATCCGGGTTACCTCAAGATAGAGAGAAGATAGATGAACTATACGATGATTGATTCTATAAGAATTCTCAATAATCCCACTCATACATAGGAAACACATAGGAAACAAACAAAGACGTTTGCAAGACATGTATTCTGGATATCATCAATTGATAGTCAATTTAACCATATTGGAAGGATTACACCTCTAATAAGGAAGGTAGAGGTAAACCAAGAAGGAAGGATTGGTTAGATAATCTGATAGAATGGTCTAGAATTAGATTACAATGATGTTCTATAATAGTCGGCCTATATGTATTGGAACATGTAGAAGACATAACTAAGCAGCCGACGACCTTGTAGATCCAACAGGAAGTCCAACAAAGAACTGATTACATATGCCAGACGATGACTCCTCATCAACTAACCAGCCAGGTGGTTGTTGTCAGGAGTGACCTGATTTATCAACTGCCGATAGTTCTCTTCCTGTACATTCCTTTTACCTTTAGAACATCATTTTAATGGTTGTAACTACTCCCTGTAAATATCGCTTAGTTTTTTTTTTTTTCGACTAGAAGAAATATTCTCAAAGAGAGAAATACACTCATGTACTGGACTGGACTCCTGAACTTAATCCATATATCCTATTTATAGCTCCAATAAGTTTAATTAAAACCATGAAAATTGTGCTATAACTAAGAACGACTATTAAAAGACACAACAATGGCAAAACAGTTCTATTTCAAATACTCAATATAGGTTTTGGTGCATTTTTAACAGTTTTGTAAAACTTAAAAAAAAAAAAACATTTTTTAGTGTATTTACACTCATGGACAAAAGGAAGTTGTACCTTTTAGCATGTATATCGGGATTCAGACAATAACTCTGAAAGATATTACAGTGACTTTTATTGAAGACACACGAGATAACCAAGTGTGAACAACTTCTGTCTCCTTTAAATAAAATAGACGACTGACGACATAAACCTATTTCTACTTCCTTAAGTTTTGTCCATATGTGTATATCTATATTTTTTATTGTAAAACAATTATAAAATACTCATTAAAAAAGATGTTTTATATCAAAATAGGTCGAATTTTTTAACGAGAGAGAAGTTCTAAGTTAAAAATGTTTTTATTTATTAGGAAACCGTTAACAATCTTTCGAACCTCATGATCTTTAAACTGGTATAAATATATCAGCGTTCTTTGTAATTTGCACCAGTAGAAAATTGACACAAGCAACATAATTATATTGACATCTTGTCAATACAGGTGTGTGTGTGGTATAAAATGTGGGGAAATAAAGACACCACAAGTTGGAAGAGGAACCCAGACAACCAGGTGAGAGAGAGACAGGACCGGCACAGCCGGGCGGCTGTTCGTGTCGCACAAAATCCTCAACTGTCTTAAAAGTCCCAAGGTGTTAACTGACGGACCCCAGTGGTCGCCCCTTGGAATGTCGCTGGTGTTTCAAATGACCGGTTCTTATCCTCCCGTCTCTCTCTGGGTTGTCTGTAGGTTGGCTTTATTATTCCTGGAAGAGTATGTATTATGACATATATATATATAACACTATAGATGGAAAATATTTGCCGGGAGGAAATTGATCCAAAGAACATGGCGCCTCTGCCACCGCTGCAGAGTTTCGTGGAGAATCGCCAGTGGGTCTCCAGCGACACCACGTATTTGGTGATCTACGAAGAAAACGTAGATCGCATACTTCACCGCTGAGGTGATGGTGTGGTCCTTTACACCAATAGAATAACCGTGAGGCTCCAAAGTTCGTTATAAGTTCATATAATAAAATAAATTACTTACCAGATACTTTTTTTCATCGTGAAAACGCAATATTTGACTTATTTTAATATAAAAGAGTCATTTATATATGTTTTCCTCTTTGTTTGACTTATAGTAGGTGTATTTTGGCGTGTTACTTTTCTTTGAGAAATCGCCATATTTTTCCTCAAGGTAAAGTGGGAATAAGGAAAAGAGTGAACTTTGACACAAGGAAGTTTCTATAAAACAGCATTAGTTATTATATTGACTGAAGCTCTCTATGTACAAATATCACTAACTACCCGAGTTGTCCTTCAGTGTGTGACCTTAGTTTTCTTGTTTTAGTTAAAAAGGAACCGCCTTTCTCTTATTTACATAAAAGTTTGTTGTTGTTTGTATCCATCAAGTGGAGTTTTACTTTTGGTGACTATATGAACAAATGTTTTCCAATTTGATCTGTTAGTGACCATCAATATCTGCTTTTGGTGACTATATGGACAAATATTCTCCAATTTGATCTGTTAGTGATCATCACTATCTGATATTTTGATGACTATATGGACAAATATTCTCCAATTTGATCTGTTAGTGACCATCACTATCTGCCTTTGGTGACTATATGGACAAATATTCTCCAATTTGATCTGTTAGTGACCATCACTATCTGCCTTTGGTGACTATATGGACAAATATTCTCCAATTTGATCTGTTAGTGACCATCACTATCTGCTTTTGGTGACTATATGGACAAACATTCTCCAATTTGATCTGTTGTAACCATCACTCTCTGCTTTTGGTGACTATATGGACAAATATTCTCCAATTTGATCTGTTAGTGACCATCACTATCTGCTTTTGGTGACTATATGGACAAATATTCTCCAATTTGATCTGTTAGTGACCATCACTCTCTGCTTTTGGTGACTATATGGACAAATATTCTCCAATTTGATCTGTTAGTGACCATCACTATCTGCTTTTGGTGACTATATGGACAAATATTCTCCAATTTGATCTGTTAGTGACCATCACTCTCTGCTTTTGGTGACTATATGGACAAATATTCTCCAATTTGATCTGTTAGTGACCATCACTCTCTGCTTTTGGTGACTATATGGACAAATATTCTCCACTTGATCTGTTAGTGACCATCACTCTCTGCTTTTGGTGACTATATGGACAAATATTCTCCAATTTGATCTGTTAGTGACCATCACTCTCTGCTTTTGGTGACTATATGGACAAATATTCTCCAATTTGATCTGTTAGTGACCATCACTCTCTGCTTTTGGTGACTATATGGACAAATATTCTCCAATTTGATCTGTTAGTGACCATCACTATCTGCTTTTGGTGACTATATGGACAAATATTCTCCAATTTGATCTGTTAGTGACCATCAATATCTGCTTTTGGTGACTATATGGACAAATATTCTCCAATTTGATCTGTTAGTGACCATCACTCTCTGCTTTTGGTGACTATATGGACAAATATTCTCCAATTTGATCTGTTGTAACCATCACTCTCTGCTTTTGGTGACTATATGGACAAATATTCTCCAATTTGATCTGTTAGTGACCATCACTCTCTGCCTTTGGTGACTATATGGACAAATATTCTCCAATTTGATCTGTTGTAACCATCACTCTCTGCTTTTGGTGACTATATGGACAAATATTCTCCACTTGATCTGTTAGTGACCATCACTCTCTGCTTTTGGTGACTATATGGACAAATATTCTCCAATTTGATCTGTTAGTGACCATCACTCTCTGCTTTTGGTGACTATATGGACAAATATTCTCCAATTTGATCTGTTAGTGACCATCACTCTCTGCTTTTGGTGACTATATGGACAAATATTCTCCAATTTGATCTGTTAGTGACCATCACTATCTGCTTTTGGTGACTATATGGACAAATATTCTCCAATTTGATCTGTTAGTGACCATCAATATCTGCTTTTGGTGACTATATGGACAAATATTCTCCAATTTGATCTGTTAGTGACCATCACTCTCTGCTTTTGGTGACTATATGGACAAATATTCTCCAATTTGATCTGTTGTAACCATCACTCTCTGCTTTTGGTGACTATATGGACAAATATTCTCCAATTTGATCTGTTAGTGACCATCACTCTCTGCCTTTGGTGACTATATGGACAAATATTCTCCAATTTGATCTGTTAGTGACCATCACTCTCTGCCTTTGGTGACTATATGGACAAATATTCTCCAATTTGATCTGTTAGTGACCATCAATATCTGCTTTTGGTGACTATATGGACAAATATTCTCCAATTTGATCTGTTAGTGACCATCACTATCTGCTTTTGGTGACTATATGGACAAATATTCTCCAATTTGATATTTGTACTATACAGTTTTCTCAACAGTGATTGATACAGATGTGGTTTGTTAGCGTCTTCTTCCGTCTATGCCGTTGACAAAATAAATTTGGTTCTTCAACTTTTTGGAGCGATTTTCCCTCCCAAGGACAAGAGAGTGTCCTTCCTTATTACAAGAATGAAGTTGGAAGCTTATCCTGACTTTCTTTCTGTCTCCTTTGTGTTACCATTCCAATAAGATATTGCGCGCCCTCAATGTACAAGTACAAAGAGGCAAAAAAAGAATCACACTAAACTCATTCACAAAACTTAATAGAAGTGGAAAGTATATTTGCTGTCGCTGACCTGTGAGATTTTTATGGATAGAAGCCTCTCTTTCAATTACACTTTAAGAATCAAATTTTAACGTGATATTTTTATACAGTAATATGCAAATATATAGAGTATTATCTATATATATAAAATTGAATGTCTGTGTGTCTGTGTGGATCTATGGATTCAAACACCATACATCCAATCGCCGTGAAAATTTGGGATATTATTAGGTGTATCCCCGGAAAGGTTTACGAAAAATAATTTCTTGAATATCTTAAATATCCTTAGAGTTATTTGCAGATTTGTAGCTTTAACTCGCAAGCGGGGGGCGGGTGACCTCCGGGAACTACGTCCATCTTCCATAAACGACCATGATTTTATTCAACTTATCGAGTATTTTTCAAGGGACCGGGAAAATATGTAGATAAAACGATGATTTTGTAATGTAGAAAATTAGGAAAGACAAAATTCAGGATGACAAGGCACACAGGTACCGGGAAAAAATAATCACTTTATCGAGAGATTCACGACCATGATTTTATTCAATTTATCGAGTATTTTTCAAGGGACCGGGAAAATATGTTCACTAGATAAAACGATGATTTTGTAATGTAGAAAATTATGAAAGACAAAATTCAGGATGACACGGCACACAGGGACCGGGGAAAAATGTTCACTTTATCGAGAGATTCAAATTTACGAGTTTCAAATTATCAAAATATATCTTTTTTTTTATAAGTTTATAGAGAATTGTTTTAACAAATGTTCGTTAGACAAACCTTTACTCGGGTAAAACCTCGGGCGAAGCCGGGTACGTCCGCTAGTTATTAGAATAAAATCAGGGGGATCGGTGGAAGGCTGGTTAAACCGTTTGGTTTTCGACCACTACGACCCGGGTTCGATTTCCGCATTGGACACTTTTTTTCTGTTAAAAAAAAAAAATGCTCCAATAGCCCCCGATTCTTGCAAAAGTCCAACCCCACCAGCGAGTGCAAGTAACCAAACGGGGCTCTGGCACATTTGTAAGTGCAAAGTCGAACTGCCTTTCACATGTGTAGACATGTGGTGCGCTTACAGTAAAAAGCAGTCGCTAACTACCCACCATGATTATCATGACCTGTACCACGTGTACTAGGGATAAGCAAAAAAAAAAAAAAAGAATAAAAGCCACTATATATGTGGCAATATCGTTGCGGGGTTTCTTATTGTTGGATGCGAATGGTGAGATTTGGTTGAAGCGCAGCCGTTTGAGTGGAAGTTGCAGCATACAGTTAGGAATAATCAGGACACGTGATTGAGTTTGAAAATAAAGGCAACGGGTTGGAGGAAAGAAAGTTTGATAAGAGCTGAGCGATTTGACTTATTAATTAACTGATCACATGGCGGTGATTGTACTTAGCTGTGGGATGAGCAGAGGGGGAGAGGTCTAGAGCCGATGTCACCTCCTTGGGAGCCAAAGCGTAACTACTCATTCTTGTTTTCCGATTTAACACCAAGCTTCAGTTTCTCTCTGATTGGTTGAGATATGATCACATGGTGTTTTCCTATTGGTTGACCTATTTAGTGGTTCCTCCCTAATTGGCCGGCGGCTCTCCTTGATGAAAAATGGCCTGCCTGGTATATCCGATTTCGTCAGGAAGTATTGGGTATCTTGACGCTTATAGCTTCGACGGATATTAGATACGTCCTGTTTTTGCCGGAAGTATTGAGTGCATCTTGGCTAAAATAACTTCTGCGGTCACTAGAGACGTCCGGTCTCTGCCCCTGCAATGTTGACACAGGGGTGCCAAAATAGTCGTGCCAGCTTTAGTCTTACTTCCTATATCTTTTGTTACTTTCTTCCTCCAGTTACCTTATTCTTTTATTAAATCTTTGAAAATCATACATGGTACATACATAGTGGGTCGGGGTTGCATTTAATTATATACAAATTATGACATATATATACCATACTATAATAATGGTTATAGTAAACACGCTAAGGTATTTCACTAACCATGTTAGGAAAGCTATATAAGAATGAAACAGGTGTTCTTCCAAGAGATAACTTATTTATTATGCAAAAAGGATATTCTGTTAAAAAAAAAAAGGAAAATAATCAGGTCGGACGTCGAAATCTATGATGGATGATAATGACCCATCAATGATTATTTATTTAAGAATTCGGTCACGCTGGCGATATGGCTTTACCCTGAAATATCTTCCACAACGCCTTGATACCGTCCAGGTCAGAGGTCATGGTTGGGTGATAAGGTCTTCTTTTTCCACAGGAACTTTCCTCTTTACTATATGTCCTTAAAACTTGCTTCGATACACTTTCTCTCAGGTTTCTCTCTATCAAGGATGTCGCTCTGTTTCACTATAGCCACGAAACAGCTCTTATGTTAAGCACAATTATCTTTTATTACGGGGGTTCAGTAGAAGGGTGATCTAAACTGTTGGTTTTCGACTGCTCCTACCCGGGATCGAATCCCGATTTGGTCACTTTCTTTTCTGATTAAAAAAAAAAAATGCTCCAATGATCCCCGATTCTTGCAAAAGTCCAATCCCGCCAGCGAGTGCAAGGGCTCTGGCACATTTGTAAATGCAAAAGTCAAACTGCTTTTCACATGTGTAGATATGTGGTGTACTTACAGTAAAAGCAGTTGCCAACTTCTACCCACCATCATTATCATGACATGTACCATATGTACTAAGGATAATTTATAACATTATGTTTTATTTATAAAATAAAAGGATTTAAAAGCGCGAATGTTTCTTTTATACATAAAACGAACTTCTACTGTCCTTACTGCGATGAAAAAAAATATAAGCTTATGTCCATAGTTTACTTGAAAACCATTTCTAAGATTCCATCCTTCAGTGTAGCATATAAAAGCAGAATGATCCAATACAGTATTAGAGCTCTGAGAAGCGGTCTGGTGGATTAAATTGGCGAAACCGCTGGGAGGGTTCACCACTGATGAGCCAAGCCCTCCCAATATATTTTTTCATCGCAGTAAGGACAGTAGAAGTTCGTTTTATGTATAAAAGAAACATTCGCGCTTTTAAATCCTTTTATTTTATATGTATAGATGGCGCGTTATTGCTTTGTGTTAATTATATTTTATTGCCAAGTTAAAACAACAATAGACGTCCAAAGTAACAAGACTCTGGGCTGGAATACTCAACTTACTCCATACGTCCTATTTTATAGCAACATTAAGTTAAATTGAAACTACGGTGCTACAACTAAGAACAAATATTCAAAGACACAACAAAGTAAAAACAGTTCTATTTCAAATACAACAACAAAAAGCCTTTATTTAGGGTCACTGACCCTATAACCGTTCTATTTCAAATACTCAATATATGTTTTTTGGTGTATTCTGAACAGTTTTTTAAAACTTAAAACTGCATTTTTTAGTTTATTTACACTCATAGACAAAACTTAAGGAAGTTGTACTTTTTAACATGTATATCGGGATTCAGACAATAACTCTGAAAGATATTACAGTGAACTTTATTGAAGACACACTATATACACTCATGGACAAAACTTAAGGAAGTTGTACCTTTTACCATGTATATCGGGATTCAGACAATAACTCTGAAAGATATTACAGTGACTTTTATTGAAGACACACTATATACACTCATGGATAAAACTTAAGGAAGTTGTACCTTTTACCATGTATATCGGGATTCAGACAATAACTCTGAAAGATATTACAGTGAACTTTATTGAAGACACACTATATACACTCATGGATAAAACTTAAGGAAGTTGTACCTTTTACCATGTATATCGGGATTCAGACAATAACTCTGAAAGATATTACAGTGACTTTTATTGAAGACACACTATATACACTCATGGATAAAACTTAAGGAAGTTGTACCTTTTACCATGTATATCGGGATTCAGACAATAACTCTGAAAGATATTACAGTGAACTTTATTGAAGACACACTATATACACTCATGGATAAAACTTAAGGAAGTTGTACCTTTTACCATGTATATCGGGATTCAGACAATAACTCTGAAAGATATTACAGTGACTTTTATTGAAGATATATATATGTGTGTGTGTGTGTGAAAAATAATAAAATTGAATGTTTTAATATATTTACCTTTTGAGCTTAGTCAAAAGGCCGAGAGAGAGAGAGAGAATTATATATACATATGAAAAAAACAATAGGAAAAAAATAAAAGATAAGTGGATCAGGGGTTGATATTAAAGATAAAAAAGCATATCCTGATCACGAGCACATGTGCTTTTTAGATGGCAGAGCGCCATCTAGTGGAGCAAAATTAAAACTAAACGTTTATTTAACTTGCTCCGTGATATTTAGCCAACCCAATTTCTTGATAAATCAAGAAAAGCCATCCACTATTTTGCTCCACTAGATGGCGCTCTGCCATCTAAAAAGCACATGTGCTCGTGGTCAGGATATGCTTTCTATATTTTTAATATATACATATATATTCGCGTCAAGTAGTTCACGTTTCTGAATATAGATAGCGTCATATATAAAAAATGATATATCTAAAAAAACACACATATATAATTTGTTTTTTTAATTATTCTCTAAAAAAAAACTTCAGAAATCAATAAGAATTATATAGAAATTAATTGTAATTAGTGAACAATTGCCTAATTATCATATACCATAGAGTGTTGTCTAAATAATTTTACAAGAGTTCTTAATAGATTTTTACTTTTTTTTAAGCTCTAAGCGAGAAAAATTCCTTTTGTGTTCTCGGGTGATAAATCGACGGAAATTCTGTCCCTAATTAATCAATATAAAAAAAGGTAAAAAAAATTACCATTGTCTTTCCCCCCGACACCTTTTTCTGGTCACTGAAAGAATATTTTTATAGGCTTTAGAAAAGAGTTCTCTAATTTTTCTAAAAAGAAAATTATTGATTTTCAGGCATCTGTGAGCAGAATAAATCACTTTTATGATGGTTTCTTGCATTTTCTAAGCACGTATTTGACCAAAATGTTCTTTTATTTTTATGCATTTAATTTCTTCAGAACTTCCTGGGTGTAGTAAGGTCATCATATGAATATATTTATAACATTCATGCAATTGGTTCTATGGACATGTATACATGTTGTTGTTCTTTTAAATTTATATATAAACTATTTTAGATAAAGCTTAGGTTTATATATAGAACTAAACAATTATCTCTATTGAATGCTTATTGCAATGGTAAAAAATATTGAGAGAGCCCTGGCTCATCAGTAGTGAACCCTACCCGCAGTTTCGTCAGTTTAATCTACCGTACCTCTCTACTATTGTAATACTCATGAACAAATCTTAAAGAAGTGGAAAATATTTGATGTCGCCAGTCGTCTGTTTTTTTTTTTAAGTAGATAGAGGTTGTTTATACTTATACACTAAAAGGTATTTTAAATTAACTATAGACATAAGCTTTGAGAACACAGTAGAAATACATAGAAATATACGCTTGGAGAAAACAAGTAATAACTAATTGAAGTTAAAAAAAAACAATAGAAATGTATGTAAATAAATAAACAAGGTGTCAGGGTAAAGCAGGTAAACTTGAACATATGCCATATGGACGTGTGCCAAAGAGAGACCCAGCCAAACTATAAATGAGATATTACCAATGCAATAACACCCGTAAAAAAGCCAATTTATATTGTCACATCTTGTAAGATAACAACTATTCTAACAGCTCTCTCCTATCATCATGTTTCAATGTTCTTTAAAAAAAATAGATTTCTGTGTTTTTCCTAATAATAAACTCTGTAGGTCTTCTTCTTTCTTATCTCCACTCAATCATATTAGGATATCTAGTTGTGACTCTTGATGGTGCCTGTTTGACAACCATCATGACTGGGTGAAGTAAAATGCGTCTGCCTTTGTCATTTAGACTGGGAGCATTACTCAGTGGCAGGCTGACTTAGCTTCAAAATAAATAGCCGCCTCTGACATGAGGAACAGACACCATGTGCAGCTGCTCCTAACATGGAGTACAAACGTTGTTCATCCTGTATCCCTGGATTAGGAGCCCTTACAGGGTACTATCAGCCGGGCCCAGGTTTTTTAGTGAGATTGTTACTGCTCCCCCTCCTCCTTTTTCATCCGGGCTTGGGACCGGCAAAGGTGGAGTTAGGGGCTTTCTCTCGTGTCCGAAAGCTAGAGATTTGTGAATTAGATGTTTAAACTTATCCCTGGAAACATACTATTTTTATCTTAATATTGATACAAGGGGATCATTTTATTGGACAAAAATTAGTATTTGACATTATTATTGTGTATTTCTTAAAATAATAATTGCAAAAATAGCGAAAGAGAGAGAGTAGAATCGCTGATAAACGATTGGCTATAATTTGACCAATCGTTTGAAGGTGTTCTTCCCTATTGACCAATCCATGGCCATCCCTCCATAGGAAAGTTCTGGTTGTGTCCTTGGTTGGTTTTTTGCGCAACGACCATGTTGCCTAAATTGGTGAATTTCAATTCCCTTGGTCAAATATTGAGAAATCCAATCAGAATAGTCATTTATCTTCTGTTATATTCTAAATAACATTATCACAGAGAGAATAATTAATCAAACAATAATATAGGAACAGATTAAAACTTTGTGAAAAAAATAGTACAAATGTGACATTGTACTGGGATAAGGTTCATGAATTAAGAAAAAGGCATCTCCTTATCGTGCAACTAAAAGTTGCTGCTGTCTTGCGCCATCTATCGGAATAAATTTCAACCATTCTCCTTAATTTTTAATTATTCCAAAATTGGCCAAATAGATCCAAACTTTGTGATTTTTTATTTGCTACAATGTGAATCACGCTTTTGCTTATAGTAGTTTTAATTGTAAATAAATCATAAACGGTGGACAATTTATATACTTTTATTTTTAAAAAGTCAATAAGTCTCTGGAGATAGGTTTCGTATTCATTTTTTATTGTCAACTCTAGCTTTCGTAGCCCTTCTACAGGAGTTCAAATTAGAGCTCTGAGAAGCGGTCTGGTGGATTAAATTGGCGAAACTGCTAGGAGGGTTCACCACTGATGAGCCAATCCCACCTCTCCTGACTTAAGGAATCCTGTATCGAGAAAAGAATAAATAAGAAAATAGGCAAGTAAAGAATACTCCAAAGAAAGAATGCTTACATCAGGGAACAATTAAGATGTTTGTAGGGTCGAGGAATGTCTTCTCTATTTTAAGCGGATTCTTTAAACCAGATGGCAATTAATGTGATCGCATTTCACTCTTCTTTTAAAACTTGTCTATGGATAGCCTAGGTAACACTAGGCCATGGTAGGTTGTGGCTGTTGCTTGTACTGTAAGTACACATGTAGTACCTGGCCATGGTAGAAAGATGGTTTCTACAGCGTGTACTGTAAGTACACCACATGTCTACATATGTAGTACCAGGCCTATGATAATCTTGGTGGGTATAAGATTATGACTACTTGTACTGTAAGTACACAACATGTCCACACATGTAGTGCCTGGCTATGGTAGAAAGATGGTTGCTACAGGTTGTACTGTAAATACACCACATGTCTAAAGATCTACATTTTAAAACTGTTTATTCAGACATTAACTACATAGCATTATTTACATAGTAGTATTTACATAAGAAAATAACAATATACACATAGTAAAGTCAGTTTTACATGAGTCAAAGTTTCAATTTAGTAAGTAATGATGAATACACATGTAGTACCAGTCCTATGATAATCTTGGTGGGTAAAAGGTTGTGACTATTTGCACTTTAAGTACACAACATGTCCACACATGTAGTACAAGGCTATGACAATCTTGGTAGGTAGAGAGTTGTGACTGCTAGTACTGTAAGTACACCACATGTCTACCCATGTAGTACCAGGTCTATGACAATCATGGTAGGTAGAAGGTGTGACTACTTGTACAGTAAGTACACCACATGTCTACACATGTAGAAAAAGGTTCGGTTTCACACATAGATGCTAGAGCTCCGTCTTGTTACATACCTTCTAACTATTGGTATTAGAATTGTTAGGAGCACACAATTGAATCAAACTATCAATTCTAAATTATAAAAAGAAACTTCTCAATGCGGATTCGAAACCAGTTATTCAGTGACAATATGATTGCATTTGGACCTGGAAAAAGAAGCTTTTTTGGTTTGAATATTCACTCAGATTTATCAGAATAATAGTAAATGATAGTTTAAATTCTCGTGTATTGAATGGCACACATTTATGTTGATGGTGTTTGTATGTGGACAGGTTCTACAATGGCTAAAGACCAACCTCCTCCTAGCGCTCACCGTCCTGGCCGTGATCCTGGGCATCTTCATCGGCTTCATGGCCCGGATGGCCGACACCAGCGAGAAGACACGGGCTCTCATCGGCTTCCCCGGCATTCTCATGATGAACATGCTCAAGATGCTCATCCTACCTCTCATCATCTCTTCCATGATCTCAGGTCTGGATGGAGTTAGATTACAGTAAATTACTTAGATGGCAATAACTGGCTCATCTACACTCATGGACAAAACTTGAGGAAGTAGAATATCTTCAATGTTGACAGTCGTCTATTTCATTTATTTTTTTTTTTTTTTTGAAGAAGATAGAGGTTGTTCACTCTTGGTTATCTCGTATGTCTTCAATAAAGGTCACTGTAATATATTCAGAGTTATTTTCTGAATCCCGATATACATGCTGAAAGGTACAACTTCCTTAAGTTTTGTCCATGAGTATATATAGTATGTCTTCAATAAAGGTCACTGTAATATCTTTCAGATTTATTGCCTGAATCCCAATATACATGCTGAAAGGTACAACTTCCTTAAGTTTTGTCCATGAGTGTATATAGTGTGTCTTCAATAAAGGTCACTGTAATATCTTTCAGATTTATTGTCTCAATCCCGATATACATGGTAAAAGGTATAACTTCCTTAAGTTTTGTCCATCAGGGTGTATATATAAAATATTTCCCCGTAATGTCCATACATCCTCTGTACCCCGTGATGTCCTCACACCCACCAACCCTGTGATATCCAGGACTGGCCCATCTGGACGCTAAGTCTAGCGGGAAGATGGGCTCTAGAGCTCTGCTGTACTACTTCGCCACGACCATCCTGGCAGCCATCCTGGGCATCATCCTGGTGACGGCCATCCATCCTGGCGATCCTTCTATCAAGGAGAACGTTGTAGGGACGGAGACTGGTCGTGTCAACAGCACGTTGGACGCCTTCCTCGACCTTGTCCAGTAGGTCTCACTTCTTTGCTTACTTCTCCCTAGTAGTACGGGCCATGATAATCATGGTCGGTAGTAGTTTACGACTGCTTTTACCGCAAGTTCCAACACATGTTTGTCGTATGTCTATACATTAATATCTAAAAGCTTTTTCGGTATACGTTTTTTTTTTTTTTTAATTTCAAAACACCGCGAGCTTTCGAACTATCGCTTATCAGCAGGCGAACTTGCAACTGAGAACACTCTTTGTCAATAAGTATATATATAATTACTAGACGAAAGGCCCGGGCAACGCCCGGGGTTTACCCGAGTGCGAATATATTTTAAAAACGTTGTCTTGGGTGGTCGCTATTGACAGGGTGGTCTGTATAGACAGGTGGATGTATCACACAGCTGATAACAGGGTTGTCTAGAGTGGTCGCTATAGACAGGGTGGTCTGTATAGACAGGTGTATGTATCACACTGCTGATAACAGGGTTGCCTAAGGTGACCGCTATAGACAGGGTGGTCTGTATATACAGGTGGATGTAACACACTAATGATAACAGGGTTGCCTAAAGTGACCGCTATAGACAGGGTGGTCTGTATAGACAGGCAGCTGATAACAGGGTTGTCTAGAGTGGTCGCTATAGTCAGGGTGGTCTGTATAGACAGGTGGATGTATCACACAGCTGATAACAGGGTTGCCTAAGGTGACCGCTATAGACAGGGTGCTCTGTATAGACAGGTGGATGTATCACACAGCTGATAACAGGGTTGTCTAGAGTGGCCGCTATAGACAGAGTGGTCTGTATAGACAGGTGGATGTATCACACAGCTGATAACAGGGTTGTCTATAGTGGCTGCTATAGACAGATGTATGTATCACACAGCAGATAACAGGGTTGTCTAGAATGGCCGCCATATACAGGGTGGTCTGTATAGACAGGTGGATGTATCACACAGCTGATAACAGGGTTGCCTAGAGTGACCGCTATAGACAGGGTGGTCTGTATAGACAGGTGAATTTAACACACTGATGATAACAGGGTTGTCTAGAGTGGCCGCTATAGACAGGTGTATGTATCACACAGCAGATAACAGGGTTGTCTAGAATGGCCGCCATATACAGGGTGGTCTGTATAGACAGGTGGATGTATCACACAGCTGATAACAGGGTTGCCTAGAGTGACCGCTATGACAGGGTGGTCTGTATAGACAGGTGGATGTATCACACAGCTGATAACAGGGTTGTCTAGAGTGGCCGCTATAGACAGAGTGGTCTGTTTAGACAGGTGGATGTAGCACACAGCTGATAACAGGGTTGTCTAGAGTGGCCGCTATAGACAGAGTGGTCTGTTTAGACAGGTGGATGTAGCACACAGCTGATAACAGGGTTGTCTATAGGGGGGCAGGGAGGCCACGTGTTCGCTGGCAGCCAATGGGCGCGCATTCTATCCGTGAGCTTCAGACATACAGACAAACAGACAGAATAAGGCAAATATATAAGTAGATTTTAAATCCCTCTTAGCGAGATATTTCTGTCATAGCAGGTTATACCCTGTTACCTTGGAAATATACACAATAAAGCTAAATATAAATGTCTCAATTAATTAAGTTAATTCTCATCTCTTTCTTCTAAATTACCCAATTGTTGGTATTGTTGGATGTCTTCCAAGAATGAACATTTAGAGAAAAACTGTGATGTAAGTTTATTATGGAATAAATAATGTAATAAATCATTCTCCTAACTTTAAACCATTTTTTGCAAAAAATATTACATTTGCATATGATATATGCAACTCTTTGTTTACATAATTGCATATCCTCACAAGGGCAACAATTTAAAATTCCAATAATATACACCCATGGACAAAACTTAAGGAAGTTGTATCTTTTAGAATGTATATCTGGATTCAGACAATAACTCTGAAATATATTACAGTGACCTTTATTGAAGACACACTAAATAAACAAGTGTGAATAAAAGTGCCTCTTTCTACTTAAAAAAAAAAGACCGGCGATATCAAAGACTTTCCAATTCCTTAAGTTTTGTCCATGAGTGTAATGAAGGTTATAAATAGATTCAATGTTTATATTTTACATATTAGCATATGTGAAAAAATAGTACAAATGTGATATTGTACTGGGATAAGGTGCATAAATTATGAAAAAAACCATCTTCTTATCGTGCAACTGAAAGTTGCTGATGGCTTGCGCCATCTATAGGAATAAATATAAAATATTCATTGATTTTTAATTATTCCAGAATTGGCCAAAAACCCTTTCTTGATTAATCAAGAAAAGCTAACTGTTGTGATATGTAAATAACCTTTGTTAAGTGTTATAATTGTTACCTATTGTTGGTTATGCAAAATTATTCCATTTGTCAATTGTTTTAAACTTATGTAAATTATTTCCTTTTATCTCTATCTTGTATATAAGAAGATTGCTAGATTGAATAAACATTCAGTTCAGCTTGTAAGTCGTAGCGAGTTTGTTCAGACAACTCATACACATTACAACATGGCGCAGCCGACAAAAGTATCGAATTAAAACAGATTAATTCAACATTGAGTAGAATGGAAGGAATCAAGCCGCCGGCGGAATTTGTCCCGTACAGCAACGAGAAAAAATGGGAAACCTGGAGAGAGTTGTTTGAAATTTTTGCAATAGCGGTAAATTTAGAAAGCATGCCGCTGGTGCGTCAGCGAGCAATCTTGAAGCATATTGCTGGTGAGAAAACAGTGATGATATACAAAACATTTCACATAAGTGAAAATGATACCTACCCAAATGTAAAGGAAATGCTTGATATGCTTACGAACCATTTTAAGCCCTTCAAAAATACGATTCAAAGGAGAAATGCATTTTTCACCTGTGTACAAAAGGAAAAACAGGGAATCATGGAATTCGTCACAGAATTAAAGCATCTGGCACAAGAATGTGAATTCGAGAATTTAACAGAATCTCTCATAAGGGATCGCCTTATAATTGGAATACTTGACCGAGAAGTGAAAAGAAAATTGTTAGAAGATCCACAGTTGACACTACCAAGGGCAATTTCGATAGCTGTGATCTCCGAGTCAACATGTTCACAAGTAGCATCGTTGAATGAGCAAAAAATGATTGAAAAAATTGAAAAACGTAATTGGGTGAAAGATACAATTCGAATGGAAAATGCAGAAGCAGGACCAAGCGGTATAAACCCGAGAAGAGAAAGAATAATAGAACCATGTAAGTGGTGTGGACAACGACACAAGTATGGAAAGTGTCCAGCATATGGGAAGAAATGTAATGCATGCGGAAAAAACCAATCATTTCTCAGTAGTTTGCCGAACAAAACGTATAAGAAATCTCTTAGCGGAAAGTGAAGCTGAAGAATCCTGTGACGAGATAAATCTAAATGAAGTCGCTGTAAAGACTGTTCGGTCGGACAAGTGGTCCGCGGTAATAATAATTAATGGCAAGAAGACCACGGTACATTTGGACACTGGCGCACAGATAAATGTGCTTCCTCATAAAGTAATAAACCAATGGCCATCAAGACCAGAAATCAGACCCACGTCATTAAAGGCGTTCGCATATGGAAATACAGAATTGCCTATCGTCGGCAAATGCAATGTGCTATGCCAATATGGTGAAAAGAAAGGAATGTTTGAATTTATCGTAGCCGATGTAGAAGCGCAGACACTTATCACGGGCGATACTTGCGAGAAACTTGAAATACTGAGGCGAATTAATCATATAAACACGGATGAAATGAAATTGTGTTCTGAAACTCAAAAAAACCTCGAACAATACCACGAAGTATTTCAAGGAGTAGGATTAATCAACTCGGAATGTAAGATTTACACAAAGCCTGAATATTCTCCTGTGCAAGTCCCTCCCAGGCGCATCCCAACAAGCCTCGGAGCCGAAGTTCAGTCTGAATTGGAAAAGATGGTGAAGCAAGGAATCGTAACAAAAATATATCATGAAACAGAGTGGTCTCATCCTATGGTCGTTGTAAAAAAAAAATCTGGTCAAATCAGAATATGCCTGGATCCTCGGAAATTAAATGAGGCCCTTGTGGGAAGACATTTCCAGACTCCGGCTCCAGCTGAACTATTGCACGAGATACCCAAAGCTAAGTATTATACCGTGTTAGACGTGAAATCAGCCTATTGGCATATTCCGGTTGCAAAGGAATGCAGAGATCTGTTGGTGATGACCACGCCATTTGGCAAATTCAGATATAACCGATTGCCATTTGGTTTGAAAATATCGGCACAAATTTTTGTTGAGAAAATGACGAATATCTTTAGGGATAGCTTTCAAAATATTACATATGTAGACGATTTGCTGATATATGCGGATACCATTCAAGAGCACAATAAAATATTAAAGGGAATTCTAGAAAGAGCAAAAGAAAAAAATATCAAATTTGATTTAACAAAGGCTCAAATATGTCTAACGAAAGTTCGTTTCTTGGGCCATGTGATATCACAAAATGGAATTGATCCAGAGGCAAATAAGATTGATAAATTAATTACCTTTAAAAGGCCAGAGGATAAAAAGTCGCTGCAAAGAATCATGGGTCTTTATAATTACTTAGGAAAATTCATACCAAATTTAGCTGCGTCCACATCCAATATAAGAGGAATATTAAGAAAGAATGTTGTCTGGCATTGGGGGCCTAAACAGGATGGGGAATTCGATCATATTAAGGAATGCGTGAGGAATGCTCCTTCGTTGGCACATTTTGACAAAAGCAAGATGCTGATTTTGCAGTGTGATGCCAGCAAAGATGCAATGGGAGCTGCTCTGCTACAGGAAGATCGACCTCTAGCATTCGCATCCGCGTCATTTAGCGACTCGCAGAAACAGTACTCTCAGATTGAGAAGGAGTTACTGAGTGTTTATTATGGATGCAAAAAGTTCGAATATCTATTGTCAGGACACACTTTCGTTGTCCAGACGGATCACCAGCCTTTATTGCCTCTAGTCAAAAAACCGCTGAGTGATATATCACCGCGTCTACAAAGATTAGTAATGAAGCTTATAGCATTTGACTTCAAATTGCAGTACAAACCAGGAAAATACTTGATTGTGGCTGATACCCTATCCAGGGATACTCACCCCATGGACGAACTACCAACGCCTTTTCTTGAAGACAAAAGAATGGTCAAGATGGTACGTGTTAATATCTCGGACGAAAAACTGGTAGCGATGCAGAAAGATACCCGAGAGGATCCTGCTTTGGTTAAAGTAATCGATTATGTGATTGAGGGATGGCTATATGCAAAAAAGACGTCGATGAAGATTCCAAAGTATTTTTCGATTTCAGACACCGTTTGTATTTATGGAATGATCTATTATGTATAGGATCGGCCATAGTGATTCCGAAGACACAAAGGAATGCTATGCTTAATTTGTTGCACCAATCGCACCAAGGGATATCTGCAATTCAGGGTTTGGCGCGAGAATCTTTATTTTGGCCGAGAATGTCCATCGACATTGCTGAAAAAGTAAAAATTGTGAAATTTGTCAAAAACATCAGAAATCAAAAATACGGCAGCCGTTAAAACCTTTCCCAGTTCCAGATTATCCATGGCAGACAGTATCATTGGACATATTTTATATTCAGAAAAAGCCCCATTTGTTAGTGGTCGACAGATATAGTGGCTACCCGGAGGTATTTACATTGGACCCACCTACGGCGATTAATGTAAAAAATAAATTGAGGGAAACATTTGCACGATTCGGGATTCCAGAAAACATGATGTCCGACAATGGACCACCGTTTCGCTCAGAGATTATGACTGACTTCTGTATAAGATGGGGTATAAAACAGCTATTTTCAAGTCCACACCTTCATAGATCTAATGGTCTGGCCGAGAGAAACATTCAAACAATAAAAAATCAACTAATCAAATGTAGAGATGAAGGGTCCGACCCATATCTGGCTATTCTGGCATATAGAAATACACCAAAAAATGACCTACCGTCACCCGCACAGTTATGTTTATCGAGGAGCCTTCGATGTCAGATCCCCAGAATTACACCGCTATATAGACCCTATCAAACTAATTGGAGAAATATAGAGAATGCCAAAAGAAAAAGACAGAGCTCAATGAAAGAGCAGTATGACAGAAATAGTAAAAGCTATCCCAAGGTCAATGTAGGAGAGGATGCATGGTGTCAAATACATCCAAGGGAGACATGGACACCGGTGAAGATTTCAGCGCAGGCTGATTCTCCTCAGAGCTTTGAAGTTGTGACACCATCGGGAAATAGGTTGATAAGAAATCAACAATTTATTAGGCCAAGGGATGGAGGCTACGAGAAAAGCCAGTTGTCTTCAGAACCAATTACCGCCTCCCCAGAAGCTCAACATCCGCAGTGCTACAGTCCAACGATGGGCGAGTCATCCACAGCCCCGATACAGCGGTCAAGTGAAGAGACCAATATTGACCAGAGGGAAGGCGCGACTACATCCGCTGGGATTGCACCAGAACCATCCGAAGGCCCCGGTTTTCAAGGTTTGGAAGAGAGTTAAGAAAACCACAAAGATTTGGTTTTTAAACAGAGGGGAGGCATGTCAACCGCCTTTTGATTTGCCTGATCTGATTGTTGATGGTTGTCTAGATTCGTGACATTCTTTAATTGTTGTAGCAGAGGGGAAACATGTTGTGATATGTAAATAACCTTTGTTAAGTGTTATAATTGTTACCTATTGTTGGTTATGCAAAATTATTCCATTTGTCAATTGTTTTAAACTTATGTAAATTATTTCCTTTTATCTCTATCTTGTATATAAGAAGATTGCTAGATTGAATAAACATTCAGTTCAGCTTGTAAGTCGTAGCGAGTTTGTTCAGACAACTCATACACATTACAACACTAACCACGTACGTTTTTGGCCAATTCTGGATTAATTTAAAAAATCAATGAATAGTTAATATTTATTCCGATAGATGGCGCAAGCCATCAGCAATTTTCAGTTGCACGATAAGGAGATGGTTTTTTTATAATTTATGCATCTTATCCCAGTACAATATCACATTTGTACTATTTTTTCACATATGCTAATATGTAAAAATATAAACATCGAATCTATTTATAACATTAATTACACTCATTAGGAGATGCCTTTTTCTTTAATAGAGCTGTGTAAATATATTAAATAAATGATAAATATACATATATTTAGAATATTGTTGCGCGTGATCCCTCCCGATCTCTATGTACGATTCGCTCCTTCGGTCGCGGAGTAGCTCCTCCCTGCAGGCACCCTGACGACGTCCCGAGTTCCACCGCTCAAGTGGACACTCCCTTCCTCTGGCAGTATCTCTCGGCCTTACCACTGGTGGGGGGACACGAGAGACTTACCAGAAGAGTATTAGCAGCAGCAGCAGCGGCCCGACGAAGATGGCAATGGCTAGAGGAATGACAGGAGGCGGCACGGAGAACTAGAAGCACTTATTTATTGTCGTCTATTACTAAACATTACACATAACTTGAATAATAAACAACGGGTATTTACATTACGCCACCCCCTGGGGCCAATATGAAAAGGTATTTACAGCCAGGAGAGGTGGCCTCCGCAGGAAACGGGATCACAGCAGTCGGCGACTCCCGCATCAGTTGCGGATGCAAAACAGGCGAACGCGCCATCTACTGGAGGAGGTTGCAAGTGCTCTTCTCGTAACACTACCTCCCCCTTAAACCAGATCGTCCCGATCAGGTCCAATTAGTCCTATCTCCTTGGTAACAAGCCAGTCGTCCCAAATGCACCACCTTGGCCTTAGATTTAGAACTTCGCTGGATACGGTAGACCAAATCATTGATCCTTTTGATGATCTTGTAGGGCCCTTCCCAAACTGGCATTAATTTTGGCGAAAGTCCTTTTTTTCTTTTTGGATCGAACAGCCATACTAAATCATTTTGTCTAAATCCATCGTGGTTCGCCCTTTGGTCATAGCGAGTCTTCATCCGTTGGCTTGCCGTGCGAATCTTGGCCCTAACCAATTCGTGAGTCTCCAACAGAATACTCTTCAGATTGTTTACATAATCAGTTACCTCTGCCGGCGGCTCCCCAGGACTGCCGAACTCCAAATCACATGGAAGTCGTAATTCTCTTCCAAACATTATCTTGGCCGGTGTCTGCCCAGTTGTCTCGTGAATGGCGGCTCGGTACGCCATAAGAAATGGCGGCAGTCTTACGTCCCAATCCCTTTGGTGCTGCTCCACAACTTTAGACAGATGTTCCTCCATCGTTTTATTGAACCTTTCAACCATTCCATCAGATTGGGGGTGAAGGGGAGTAGTTCTTGTCTTCCGAATCCCCAACAGCCTACACAATTCTTGGAACACCCCTGCCTCGAAGTTTCGTCCTTGATCCGAATGCAGTTCCAGTGGCACTCCAAACCGACAAATCAGGTTGTCCATTAGAACTTTCGCAACCGTCGTAGCCTCCTGATTCGGGATTGCGTAGGCTTCAGGCCACTTAGTGAAATAGTCCATGGCGACCAAAATATATTTGTTGCCGCCTTCTGTGACTGGGAATGGACCGGCCACATCGATCGCGATTCTCTCAAATGGTGCGCCCATATTGTATTCCCTCATCACTCCTCTGGACCTAGTTTTTGGTCCTTTGCTTGCGGCACACCTGTCGCATTCCTTGCACCACCTTTCAACATCCTCGTGATAGTAGACCCAATAAAATCTCTCCCTAACTTTCTTTAGCGTTTTATTAATGCCAAAATGAGCCCCCGAGACCCCATCGTGTATTTCCCGCAGGACATTGGGAACCTGGACCTTAGGAACTACTAGCTGCATGGTTTTACTCCTTCCATCGGCACTTTCCCAAATTCTTTTCAGCAGTCCGTTATCTATACTGAGGGAGTCCCATTGTGACCACAAGGTCTTCAATTCGGGGCTCTTGTCGGATATCACTTCCCAGCTTGGTCTTTCATTCCCCCTTTCTTTCCATTCCAAGATTGGGCCGATGTTGGGATCCCGTTGCCGGATAGTCCTACAACTTTCAGCGGTCCAATCGTTACTCGGCACCATAGTTGTCCTCCTTGAGGTTACTTCATGTTCATCAATTCTCTCACAATGCTTGCAGTCGCCACAAGGTCTTCTGGAGAGAGCATCTGCATTGTTATGTTTTCTTCCAGGCCGGTGTTTGATCTGAAAATGGTATTGCTGCAATTTTTCCAGCCACCTCGCCACTTGGCCCTCAGGATTCTTCATCCGCAACAGTCACGTGAGGGCGGCATGATCTGTCCTGATCAGGAAGTTCTGCCCATAAAGATATTTATGGAAATGCTCCACTGCTTTTACAATAGCCAAAAGTTCCTTCCGCGTGGCACAGTAATTCCGTTCCGCTTTAGTCACTACCCTACTAAAGAATTCAATAACCCGTTCATCCTCATTCTGAACCTGGGATAACACAGCTCCGATACCAAGGTTACTGGCGTCCGTATCCAAAATGAAATTTGTTCCCGGCTGAGGATACGCCAAAATTGGACTAGAACAAAGGCTTCTTTTTAGAGCTCGGAATGCTTTTTCACATTCTTCATTCCAATGAAATGATGCCCTGGCCTCTGTTAATCGATGCAACGGGGCAGCAATATCGGCATATCCCTCCACGAAGCGTCGATAGTACGTACACAGCCCAAGGAAGCTCCGTAATTCATGTTTATCTCTTGGTTCGGGCCAATTTTTGATGGCGAAGATCTTGTCGTCACTGGTCCTGATTCCCTCAGTGGACACTATATGACCCAGGAACTTTACACTCTTCTGAAATAGTTGGCATTTCTTTGGATTCAATGCCAAGTTGTTTGCCCTAAATCGATCGAAGACCTCTTGCAAATTCCGAAGGTGTTCCTCGAAAGTCCTGCCCATGACCATTATGTCGTCAAGGTAAACCAAACAGGTCCTCCAGGTCAAACCTTTAAGTACGAGCTCTATCAATCTTTCGAAAGTGGCCGGCGCATTACACAAGCCAAAAGGCATCACGATGAACTGATAGAGCCCGCTGCCTGTACTGAACGCCGTCTTTTCTTTGTCCTCTGGATGCATGCCAACCTGCCAGTACCCACTCTTGAGATCTAGAGTAGAGAACCACGACGACCCCGCTAGTGTTGTTAGAGTGTCATCGATCCGCGGCAAGGGGTAGCTGTCCTTCTTGGTTATGTCGTTTAGCCGCCTATAGTCTACACAAAATCTTGTAGTACCGTCCTTCTTTGTCACCAGAACCACGGGCGAAGACCATGGGCCGTTGGATTCCTCGATTATTCCGTCCCGTTTCATTTTCCTTAATAATCCAGTCACTTCTTCTTGTTTCGCCATAGGCAGCCGTCTAGGTGGTTGCCGGATAGGCCGAGCATCGCCAGTATTTATCCGGTGCCGGACCAGATCTGTCCTCCCCAAGTTTCCATCTCCAGACGAAAATACGTCCTGGTTCTTCTTGAGAAACGCCCGAGCATTCCGAGCCTCTTCTTCCGACAGATCCTTTAAGTCCAGTTCCAACTTCGTCTGCCTTATTATTTTGTGTTGACCGTCTTCTTTCGTAGAAATTCTTGAAATGGGTGCACAAGTCGCCAAGAGGTCTCCTTTTCTTATGCGAACTCCACTAAAAAAAACGTTGGCCACTCTAATTGGGACTTTCCCGTGAATAGTATTGACGAGTGTTCTGGCCACCAAGAGATTTTTCGCCGAGTTATCAGTTGGTTCCGCTAATCCAATGCAACATCCCAAAGGCTCCTCCGCGACAGCCCTGACCACCCCCTCGCTGTTTCCATCAATGTGCTTATCCTCACAGGCAAACAGTCGAACTCCTTCATCCTTTTGGCCCTCTTTTGACAGCACAAAGCTTTCGCTGCCCAATGTCAAAACTCCTTGCGTTGGATCGAACGTAAAATCTTGTCTCCTGAGGATATCCATTCCAAGAATGAACTCGTCATCAATCTCCGCCACCAGCACTCGATGATTAAATCGAATTCCTCCGAGGCAGATCTCCACGTCCAGTCCTCCCAAGATTGGCGATGTGTCTCCTGTGACTGTTTTCAGCATCATGCCATGCCGCAACGGAGTTGGCGCACTCCTTATCACATCCTTTTTTATGAGGGAAACCATTGCCCCAGTGTCGACAGTGGCCTTCATCCTTTTTGAGTTTACAAATATTTCTATCATCAGAGTGTCATAGGTCCTTTTTATTTCACGGATAGACACAATATTGTGGGGCGGGTTCACCACAGCCAACGGTTGCCCCATAACGTTGGCAGAATTTAGTTTTCCGGTTGTCTCTGGTCGGGCAGTCTGACGGTGCACTGCCTCTTTAGATGACCATATCGTCCACAGCGGAAACAGGGCCCAACCGATCGTCTGCCAGGCCTGCCAGTCTCTACTAGCTGTTCTAGTTTCTTCAGTATCTCCTTAATGGCGTCCGATTCCCCACCGCCTCCAGTGGTACTTTGCTCCGCAATTAATTCTGCACCACGGACCCGTGAGTGCCCCGATTCGCTCACTCGGTAGGCCGCCTCCACCTCCAGGGCGCGAACCAGCGCCTCTCTTGATTTATCGAACGAAGCAAGTCGTAGCACTCTCTGGACTTCCACGTCTCGAATACCATCGATAAACGTCTGGGCGGCCAATTGGTCAAGGAAATCAATGGGAGCACCAGGGTAGGCCAGATGACAGAGCCTCTTGACATCAGCTTCAAACCCCTGCAAACTTTCCCCGACTTTTTGTCTTCTTAGCTTAAGTTGAGCTTGGTATACCTGCCTTAGATGTTGTTCTCCATATCTCAACTCAAGTTCTCCCATCAACATCGCATAACTCTGTTGATCTGCACGCGGAACCGCCTGAAGCAGATCTAAGGCCGGTCCCCGAAGAGCCACAATCAAATTTGTCACTTTTTCGGTCTCTCCCCAGCCATTGTTGAGAGTCACTGCTTCGAATTGTCGCCTAAAACCCTCGAGGGAAGTTTGTCCGTCAAAGGTAGGCGGAGGTATGTTGCGGCCTGTAGGGGAGATCACAGCACCCTCTAGACTCTTCATGCGCGCCAGCTCGATCTCCAGCCTTTTGCACTCTGTCCGGACTTCGCCAATATTATTCTCTAAGGCTGCCTGGACCCCCCCGATCTCACTCTGGAACCTTATCTCCAAATTTGTCACTTTCTGGTGGAACTCTTCCCTCTCCTGCTGTCGAAGAAGCCTTTCTTCCTCTTTCTCTTTTTCTTTAAGAACTCCTGTTTTTTCTTTAAGAAGCTTTTCTTTCTCTTTCTCTTCTTCTTTAAGAACTCTTCTTTTTTCTCTAAGAAGCTTTTCTTCCTCTTTCTCTTTTTCTCTAAGAAGCTTTTCTTCCTCTTTCTCTTTTTCTCTAAGAAGCTTTTCTTCCTCTTTCTATTTTTCTCTAAGAAGCTTTTCTTTCTCTTTCTCTTCTTCTTTAAGAACTCTTCTTTTTTCTTTAAGAAGCTTTTCTTTCTCTTTCTCTTCTTCTTTAAGAACTCTTCTTTTTTCTTTCTCTTCTTCTTTAAGAAGCTTTTCTTTCTCTTTCTCTTCTTCTTTAAGAACTCTTCTTTTTTCTTTAAGAAGCTTTTCTTCCTCTTTCTCTTTTTCTCTAAGAAGCTTTTCTTCCTGAAGCCCTTGAATCATCTGGGTGATTGTGGCCAGCAAGTTCTGCTCCGAGGCCATTTTTTGACCTCTAGTCTCGATGGGCATTCGTCAGCAACCAAAGAAATCTCAAAAGGAGCCTCCTGGTGACCTCCACGAGGAAGAAGCCCACCTCTGACACCAGTGTTGCGCGTGATCCCTCCCGATCTCTATGTACGATTCGCTCCTTCGGTCGCGGAGTAGCTCCTCCCTGCAGGCACCCTGACGACGTCCCGAGTTCCACCGCTCAAGTGGACACTCCCTTCCTCTGGCAGTATCTCTCGGCCTTACCACTGGTGGGGGGACACGAGAGACTTACCAGAAGAGTATTAGCAGCAGCAGCGGCCCGACGAAGATGGCAATGGCTAGAGGAATGACAGGAGGCGGCACGGAGAACTAGAAGCACTTATTTATTGTCGTCTATTACTAAACATTACACATAACTTGAATAATAAACAACGGGTATTTACATTACGCCACCCCCTGGAGCCAATATGAAAAGGTATTTACAGCCAGGAGAGGTGGCCTCCGCAGGAAACGGGATCACAGCAGTCGGCGACTCCCGCATCAGTTGCGGATGCAAAACAGGCGAACGCGCCATCTACTGGCGGAGGTTGCAAGTGCTCTTCTCGTAACAATATATACAATGTACAATGTCGTAATTGGTGGCGCCCACCGCGGAAAAGACTCCGCCCACCGGGGGGTCCGAGAGAGATATTGAGAGTGAAACTGATTTACTACATTGTTCATATATGATTATATAAGGTTAAATATAAAATAAATATAAATATGAATGAATAAGATTATATAATGATGAATATGTAAATAAATAGATAAACATATATAAAATAATTGATAAATATACGGTGGCCCCCACCGCGGGAAAGACTCCACCACCGATGGACCTCCAGAGTTATTTCCCACAGAGTAGGCAGGTCAATGTGATGGCTGGTGTTACCCACCTCAAGACCAAGATGGTACTTGTAGATGGTAGCTTTCGCTACATTGGTTAATTTCATAGCCTCTGGATGGAGGCCGACGCCCTCAGAGAAAGAGAGAGAGATTGAAGCTGATTTATTTCAAAGTCCATATAAGATTATATAAGGTAAAATACATAAAATGAATAAATAAGATTAATAATGATAGATATATGAATAAATAGATATAAATAGATAAAATAGATGAAAATATACATATATATATAAATTTGTTTTGAAAATAGAGCAATCCATACTTAATTCATTAGATAATAAAAGGCATATATTGGATTTGAAAAAATATTTATTTTGCCAATATTTCGGCTGGCTGAACGCCAACCTTTATCGAGGCATTACATTTTTGTATACACAAACTCAGCGCCGCATAGTGTTATAATATAACAGTTGAAATCAATTAAAATACAGAGTAGGTGGGAGAAATTTGTGCATGAAAAAATTATTATAAAAAAATGCAATCAAAAATGTAAAATATCTTAAAATATAAAAGGAAAAAAAGTTCTATCTTATATTTAAAAAAATTGTAATAAGTACATAAAAATAATTCATTAATAACTCATAAAGAGATAAATGTAAAAATGTATGTATTTATTAAAACATTTGAAAATAAATTTAAAATGATTTAAACAATAAACTGTAAGAACCTTATAAAAAGTTTTAAAAATGTGGGTATTTAAAAAATTTCATTTCAAAATTTAGGAGATCGATTTATAAATAAGTAAAAAATATTTTATAAAAATGCATTAAAATGCATTTTTTCCTTTTATATTTTAAGATATTTTACATTTTTGGTTGCATTTTTTTATAATAATTTTTTCATGCACAAATTTCTCCCACCTACTCTGTATTTTAATTGATTTCAACTGTGATATTATAACACTATGCGGCGCTGAGTTTGTGTATACAAAAATGTAATGCCTCGATAAAGGTTGGCGTTCAGCCAGCCGAAATATTGGCAAAATAAATATTTTTTCAAATCCAATATATGCCTTTTATTATCTAATATATATAAATATATATACAAGGTCTTCATTGGTGGCGCCCACCGCAAGAAAGACTCCGCCACCGATGGACCGCCAGAGTTCTTTCAGCAGAGTGGGCAGGTCAATGTGATGGCTGGTGTTACCCAACTCAAGACCAAGATGGTACTTGTAGATGGTAGCCTTCGCTACCTTGGTTAATTTCATAGCCTCTGGATGGAGGCTGACGCTCTCAGAGAGAGAGAGAGAAGGGGTGTGGTTTTTATAAATAAAACCTTTTCTGGCCGAAGTGTCTCTTATTTTAAGAACACTTCTCTGATGTAATGTTGTGTAAGTACTGTAAGTTGTTGATGTGTTGTCAGGAACATGTTTCCTGAGAATCTGATCCAAGCCACCTTTGAAATCGGCCATACGGAATATGTGGCTGTCAAACCCAAACTGATCATCGGCGAAAATGCAACATCTGCTGTAAATGCAACCATTTTGGAGAGGAAATGGGGCTACAAACCTGGGACCAATGTACTGGGTAGGTGCTGATATGATCAAGAACCTACTCTCTATAACATACAGTACTCTTCTTCTTTCTTATCTCCACTCAATCAAATTAGGGTATCAAGCTTGTAAAGCTTGTTGATGGTGTCTGCCGGAGATGAGTAGAGCACATCAATGGATGAGTCAATACAGTCAATAATGTGTTTTCACAACCATCATACATACAGTATTAAATGTGATCAACCTTTTTATACACAATTCATTACATTAATTTATACCTAACTGGCCTTGTCCTTATTGTTTGCGGAATAACATTGCTCGATGCAAACATTTCTACTGTCCTAAAAGCTTATGTCGATAGTTTGCTTAAATACCATTTCTAAGATTCCACTATTCAGTGTAGAATATAAGATCAGAATGATCGAAAACAGTATTAGAGCTCTAAAGAAGCGGTCTGGTAGTTTAAATTTGACGAAACCGCTGAGGGGGTTCACCACTAATGAGCCTGTAGCGATTCTTTGTCCGGCTTACTAGTTTATGTGGTGGTTAAGCAATTACACTCACATAAATAATTTCTTTATAAAATCAAGCCTTTTATTAGAATGACTATGGCTACACCGCTATGGCTATTTTGGTCAGGCAAACCAACAGCATGAGAGGCAGAATGACAATAATAACTAACTAACTAATAAGTCAATCAAATAGGAACTATATATATAAATTAGACAATAAAATTTTTGCATATTTGCAACAAACAAATATGATTTTTTTTAAACAATTAAAATTTGCATAACACAGAAATACCAAAGACTAATCTACATGTCCCCTACATCACTCCCCTTCCAGTGACGGAAGTCACGTCCAATAGATTCATTGTACCTGGAAGGAGGTTTTATCCGTCTTCCGCTGCGGGTTTCCTTTGGCAACTCGAACCGCACTCCAGGCTTAGCAGGTCGCGGTCCACTGGAAGGCCCGATGGGACCCTCTCTGCTGGCAGGTATGATGGGATCCTCTCTGCTGGCAGGTATGATGGGATCTTCTCTAATATGCCGGATGTCTGTGGAAAATTGCGAAATATATTGAAGCTGTCTCTGTTGTCTTGGCGAAGCTTTTTCATTATTTTGTTTGAAAGCATACACCAATGGCTTATGATCAGTGAATATATAGAATTCTCTTCCTTCCAACATATATTTAAATTTTTTAATACTCAAATAAATTCCAAGTAATTCCCTATCATAGGTACTGTATACCTTTTGAGCATTATTTAACTTCTTCGAAAAGAATGCTATTGGTTTCCAACAACTATTTTCACATTGCTGCAACACTGAACCAATGGCATTATTAGATGCGTCTGTACAGAGCGATAATGGAAGTGCAGGGTTGGGGTAGCATAATAATGCAGCACTTGCTAAGTCTTGTTTACATCTCTCAAATTGCAACTTGGATTCTTCCGACCAATCGATTTTTCTTTTATCATTCCTTTTTGAATCCTTCAGATAATCATGAAGAAGAGCCTGCGTAGAAGCTGCATTCTCAAGATATCTACGATAAAAATTTACCATACCTAGGAAGGTACGCAATTCCCGTTTCGTCGTTGGCAGTCTATAATCTAGAATTGTTTGAACCTTTGATGGAAGCAGTTGAGACCCTCCATTTGTTATCCAGTGCCCTAGAAATTCCAATTGGTTAACTCCTAAGATAGATTTAGCGATGTTTATGCGCAATCCACAGTTTTGTAGTTTCTCGAGAACCAATTTTAAATGAGTTTCATGTTCTTCATGAGTTTCTGAAGCCACTATTATATCGTCCAAATAGGGAAATGTAAAATCCAAGCCACGAAGTACTTCATGAATAAAACGCTGAAACGTAGCTGGTGCATTTCTAAGGCCAAAGTTCATGACGTTGAATTCATAAAGTCCAAATGGAGTTATTATGGCTGTTTTAGGCTTGTCCTCCTCGGCAATGGGGATCTGGAAATAGGCTTTAAACAAATCAAGCCTAGAAAAAATCATCTTTCCACTTAAAATATGCTGAAAGTCCTCCAATCTAGGTATTGGGTAGCGATCAGGCAAGGTTTGAGAATTTAGTTTTCTGTAGTCACCACAAGGCCTTAAATGTGCCGTCTTTTTTGGTGACCAGGTGAAGTGGACTAGCCCATTGTGATTTGGATGGCCTGATTATTCCATGCTCGAGCATAAATTGGAACTCTTGTTTAGCCTCATTTAATCTTTTTGGATCCAATGGTCGAGCTCTAGAGAACACTGGCGGTCCTTTTGTTATTATGAAGTGCTTCACATCGTGATTAGCCTTCATTATTCCTACGTTGGGCCTCGTAATATCTGGGTAATTAGCCAATAGTTTAGAAAAATTTGATGTTGTTCTATAAGAGCTAAAAGTCTCTTCAGAGATTGAGCAGATATCACCTTTTATTGTCAGGTTTGTTATACCGTCAATCAATTGTCTTCTATTAATATCGAGGATTAATTTGAAATTATTTAGAAAATCTGATCCCAGTATACCCCTGTTGGTTTTAGCTATTACAAATGGCCATTGGAATCGTCGCCGTAGACCAAGATCTAAAGATAATATTTGAGTACCGTACGTGGAAATTTCCGTTCCATTGGCTGCATAGAGCTTGAAATCGTTCAGGGTGGTCCCAAATTTTCCTTTGTAAGGTATTAATGAAATATCGGCTCCACTATCCACCAAGAATCGCATGCCAGTTTTTTTGTCACTTACGAATAAACGGCTATTGCGACGTATGTTCTGTCCAGCAGCAGAGTGCGTCGCACCACTTACTGCTGGTTGGAGTTTTTCCGCATTGACCCAATCACATGGCTTTTTACATTTTCCAGGTAGGCATTTTTTCCATACCTCTAGTGGAAATAGCAGAATGGTCCTTTTGGATTATATCCGCCCTTAGATCGGGAACGGGAGCGCGCATTATAGCGATAATCACGTGAACTTCGGTCACGAGATCTACCTTGATGCTCCATTTTCATACTTTCTATTTTCTGTTCCAGAGATTCTATTTTTTTTAATAACATTTTTGTTTCATTCTCCGGCTTAGCTGCCTCGTAAATATCCGCCTTGGGGTTTAATTCGGCTATTCTATCTGCCATTACTGCCAATTTGTCGAGCTCTTCCTCGCTAATTATCAAAATTTGCTGAATTGCCTGTGGAAGTTTTTCGAGCCATAGCGTCTTTATAAATTTATTGGATAAGTCCTCTGTTGCTAATGACCTCAATTTCTGCAACAGCTGGCTAGGCTTTAGATCACCTAGTTCGATTCCTGATAAGAGTTTTCGAATTCTTTTAGATTCGCCATCTTTGAATATTCTCAGAAGTCTCTCTTTTGCCTCTGAATATTTATTTATTTCTTTAGAGGTAATTATATCCCAGATGTTCTCGACATATTTTGGGTCCAATTGAGCGATCAAATAATTGAATTTCGTATTTTCTGTCTTTATATTATTTATCAAGAACTGAGCCTCTACTTGATGGAACCATATATCAGGTCGTTCAATCCAGAAAGGTGGAAGTTTAATATTTACCTTATAGGTCTCAACTATTTCCGTTTCTTCACTTTTCATTTTATCAGTTCGTCGTGCTTGTTCTTCTGTTCGGCTCACCAGTTTATGTAGAGATTCTTTGTCCGGCTTACTAGTTTATGTGGTGGTTAAGCAATTACACTCACATAAATAATTTCTTTATAAAATCAAGCCTTTTATTAGAATGACTATGGCTACACCGCTATGGCTATTTTGGTCAGGCAAACCAACAGCATGAGAGGCAGAATGACAATAATAACTAACTAACTAATAATTCAATCAAATAGGAACTATATATATAAATTAGACAATAAAATTTTTGCATATTTGCAACAAACAAATATGATTTTTTTTAACAATTAAAATTTGCATAACACAGAAATACCAAAGACTAATCTACATGTCCCCTACAAGCCACAAGCCCTATAAATATTTTTTCATCGTAGTAAGGACAGTAGAAGTTTGATTGATGTGTAAATTACGTCTTAATGTTTTCATTCACTGGAAATATTGTCACGTAGGAAATTAATAAAAGCGCATGTTAGTTATTTTGGAATGTCATTTCAACAACAACAACAACAAAAAGGCTTTTATTAAGGCACATTGCCCTGTATGGATTCGCCATACAACAACAAAATAATACAGTATTTTTTTTTCTCCCTTTCCCCATGTGCACATGAACCTTTGTTTGAAAAGGGATTTATTTACACATATGTTCTAAAACTTTCCTCACTACCTCTTTTGTGTACGAATCTATTTACAATTGATCTTAGAAATTATAGAGTTCTATTGCTATATATTTTCTTTTCTGAAAGAGTTCTTAGCGTCTTCAGTGGGTTGCTAAATCTCCAGAAGGTGTTTTTAAGAGTTGAATGTCATTTCATCCCTTTCTTCTCAATTCTGTTCATCTCTTCCTCATTTTCAAATACCGCAGACTACATTCTAGAAGGTTATCAAACTATCTTTCCTTTGTTTCTTTTGCCAGATCATTGTACTATGTTTTTCACATTCCGGGAATAAAGTTTTTTGTGTATTAATGTTAGAGTGATGTGTGCAGGTCTGATCATCTTCTGCGTGGCGTTTGGCATCATTCTGAGCCGAATGGGATCCGATGCTGAGATCATGACCGGTTTCTTCACCGTTCTTAATGAAGTTATCATGAGGATTGTTATCATTGTCATGTGGTACGTGTTCTATATCCTTGTTCATCGTCATCCTTTTGTTGATTATTCGATAGCCACGACTACACTCATGGACAACACTTAAGGAAGTGGAAGGTTTTTTATATCGCCAGTTTTTTGAAGAAGAAGACAGAGGCAATTTTGTGCACACCTGGTTATCTCGTATGTCTTCAATAAAGGTCACTGTAATATCTTTCAGAGTTATTGTATTAATCCCGATATTCGTGCTAAAAAGTACAACTTCCTTAAGTTTTGTCCATGAGTGTATATAGTGTGTCTTCAATAAAGTTCACTGTAATATCTTTCAGAGTTATTGTCTGAATACCGATATACATGTTAAAAAGTACAAATTCCTTAAGTTTTGTCCATGAGTGTATATAGTGTATCTTCAATAAAGATCACTGCAATATCTTTTAGAGTTATTGTCTGAATCCCGATATACATGCTAAAAACTTCAACTTCCTTAAGTTTTGTCCATGAGTGTATATAGTGTGTCTTCAATAAAGGTCATTGAAATATTTCAGAGTTATTGTCTTAATCCCAATATACATTCTAAAAAGTACAAATTCCTTAAGTTTTGTCCATGAGTGTATATAGTGTGTCTTCAATAAAGGTCATTGAAATATTTCAGAGTTATTGTATTAAAATCCCGATATTCATGCTAAAAAGTACAAATTCCTTAAGTGCTGTCCATGAATGCATTTATTGAAAATGGGTTGTTATGACAAATACACCGATATGTTTCTAATATGTATATCTTGAATTTTGCTTGTTAGGTTGGAATTATGGAGGAATCTTGATGATTTCCTGTAGATTGTTGATGGTAGTTTTATTAGGGACGTATGTTCTATTTGTAGAAAAAGACACATCCTCTAGACTAACATCGCTCTACTCAAGTTTATCCTCAGAATGCTCGCTGTGTTCCAGGTATTCTCCAATCGGTATCATGTCTCTCATCATCGAGAAGATTCTGAGCATCACCAACTTGGCATTCATGGCCAAACAGCTCGGGATGTACATGGCCACCGTCATAACTGGACTTCTTATCCATTCCTGTATCACCCTGCCTCTCATCTACTACATCTTCACCCGCAAGAATCCTCTCACCTTCTTCAAGGGCATGGTGCAGGCCTGGGTTACTGCCCTGGGAACTGCTTCCAGGTATGCAAATTATTTATTGCTCTACTTGTATACGTTGTTCTGTGATAAACATTCTTCTTTTTCATGATTCAAGGTAAAACTGTATTTTGTTTTGTATTTAGCTTTCTATGAATACTGTAAATAGGTTCCGCTTCAAATTTTTATAACCTTCATTCTTCACCTGAGGAAATTTTAATAAGACGAAAGATCTTAGCATATGCTTTTAAGTATGCATGTTTCATATGTAAATACCAGTCTTTTTATTTTTTAAATTTTGTATCTTTTATTATCTTTTATCTCTATTATCTCTTATAGGTTGACGAGGGCCATTAGCCCGAAAACATGGTCTCCTCTACCATGGCCGCCTCTGACATGAGAAACAGACGTCATGTGGTGCTGCTACTAACATGGAGTACAGACGTTTCTCATTCTGTGTTCTTTGATCAGGAGCCCTTACAGGGCCAGCTGAGCCCAGGCTTTTTGGCGAGCTTGTTACTGCTCCCCCTCCTCCTTTTTCATCCTGCTTGGGACAAGCAAAGGCGGAGTTTTCCTATACGTTAATGTGTGGTTTGTCCAGCGCTGCGACACTGCCAATCACCTTCAAATGTCTGGAGGAGAACCTGGGGATTGACAAGCGTGTAACCCGGTTCGTGCTACCCGTGGGAGCTACGGTCAACATGGATGGTACGGCGTTGTACGAGGCCGTGGCCGCCATCTTCATCGCCCAGATGAACGGCATCTATCTATCTGCTGGCCAAGTGATCACCATTTCTCTGACTGCCACGGCGGCATCCATCGGAGCCGCCAGCGTGCCCAGTGCTGGACTGGTCACCATGCTGCTGGTCCTGACAGCCGTCAACCTACCGACGGCCGACATCTCCGTCATCATCGCGGTCGACTGGTTCCTGTATGTCCTTCTTTCTTGTCCTTTATTCTATCTGATTCTTGTAAGGTACATCATTTCTTCACTTTTTCCTTCCATTCACCTCTTTTTCATTGGACGAATTGATCCTTTATGTTCCTCTTTTCTTGTACTTTATTATTTTTGTGCGACTGATTCTTGTATGATGGATCGTTTCTTTACTTTTTTCTTTTCCTTCACCTCTTTCTCTTTGGACGAATTGATCCTGTATGTTCCTTCTTTCTGGGCGACTGATTATTGTAAAATGCATCGTTACTTTTTCCTTCCCATCACCTCTTTCTCTATGGACATTTAGCTCCTGTATGTGCCTGCTTTCTTTTCCTTGATTCTTTCTGGGCGACTGATTATTGTAAGATGCGTTATTCTTTCTTCCCTTCACCCTTCCTTTAATCTCTTTCTCTCTGGACGAATTGATCCTGTATGTCTCTCCTTTCGTTTCTCTTACTCTTTCTGGACGATTGATTCTCGTATGTTGCATCATTTCCTTACTCTTCCCTTCATCTCTATCTCTATGAACGAATTGCTCCTGTATGTACCTGCTTTCTTGTACTTTATTATTTCTGGGCGACTGATTCTTGTAAGATGCATCATTTCTTCTTTCTTCCCTTCACCCTTTCGTGACCTCTTTCTCTCTGTTGAACGGCTCCTGTATGTATTTCCCTTTTTGCTTTTCATTTATTCTTTCCGAATGAGTGATTCTTGTACAACTCTCTTTTCTTATTTCTTCCATTCTTTTCCTTCTTCTGTCAATCCCTTGTTCCTACTCAATCTCAATTTCTCTTCTTCCTTTTCCTTCCTCTCATTCCTGATTCCTTCTTTTTCTCTACTTTTCACTCTTCTTACTTGTTTTTCCCATTATCCTTCCCAATATTCCTTATTTCATATATCAAATATTCTTCCTTCTTTGTTTTTTCTTCTTTTACCCATTTCTCCCCTTCTTTTACCTCTTCCTCTTAGCTTTTCTTTCTTATTTACTTATTTTTTCCTACTCTTCTCCTACTATATTCCTTCTTCATTCATTCTTCCTCTGATCAATAAGTTATTTTGATTCGTTAAATATATAAAGAGATGGTACTAAATGTCCTATTTTCTAAGTAATATATAGAAATAAGATAATATTAAATATTTTTAGAAAGAAAAAAAAAAGAAACAAGCTTTATGTTTTGAAATATTTGAATCATATAACTTAATTGGTTTATGCGTAAATCTATTTTCCATATTTGTACTTATGCTCTCCCATTTTCAAATTGTAGTTTTTGCGAATATTCTACGGATAACTTGTGACGTGTCTATCATCCTATCTTGTCCTACCGACAGACAGGTTCTTCTTATCTAGCGATATGTCAATCTGTGACATCAATCTTTCCTACTCGAGGTTTCTTGGATGGTCCACTTCAGTATTGTCAATTCATAGGGAAAATGCTAATTTATATTAATACAAAGCAATAACGCGCCATCAATATATTACGAATGAAGACATTATGACGCGAATGTTTCTTTTCACAAATAAATCAAACTTCTACTGTCCTTAGTGCGATGAAAAAAATATTGGGAGGGCTTGGCTCATCAGTGGTGAACCCTCCCAGCGGTTTCGCCAATTTAATCTACCAGACCGCTTCTTTAGAGCTCTTATACTGTATTGGATCATACTGCTTTTATATGCTACACTGAAGGGTGGAATCTTATAAATGGTATTTAAACAAACTATGGATATAAGCTTTTAGGGCAATAGAATTACAGAAGAATGATCCAATACAGTATAAGAACTCTAAAGAAGCGGTCTGGTAGATTAAAAATTGGCGAAACCGCTGGGAGTGTTCACCACTGATGAGCCAAGCCCTCCCAATATTTTTTCACCGCAGTAAGGACAGTAGAAGTTTGATTTATTTGTGAAAAGAAACATTCGCGCCTTAATGTCTTCATTCGCTAATTCATATGTTTGGGAAAAAGGACAGTGGTTCTCGAAGCCATCTATATTAATTACGATCGGCGAGTTAGTAATTTGCTGTTTTTAGTTATATTTTTTATTAAAAATCATTTATATGAATAGAATAAGTCATTAATATCTACATACTAAATTATATATAGTTCTTTATTAAACACAAAATATATTTTTCCAAACCTATGACTATAAATATTAGCTAATACCTCTTCTCTTTGACTATTATCGATATCCTAGATTAGAATCTACTCATGGTTTAACAACCAAATATATATAAATACTACAACGTATTAGTACTAAAATATTTTGTGCTTCATAACATGTTTGCTTTAAGGTTTTCAAATTAATGAATATCATTAGTATAATGAATATCAACAGTAAATCTTTTTTATTGTCTCAACGTTTCGACAAAAATATTTTGTCCTCGTCAGGAGCGAACAAAAATCAAAACATTTGGCAAAGCGTTACAAATTATACTTCGATTTTTGTTCGCTCCTGACGAGGACAAAAGATTTTTGTCGAAACGTCGAGACAATAAAAAAGATTTACTGGCCGAAGTATCTTTAATTTAAAGAACTATGAATTCTGGCCAGGCAGCCTTTATCTTTACGATGCTTTAAGTTTGTCCAAATGGGATGCATTTTTAGTAAGCCTCTCTCGATACTCTTAATTGTTACGATGTACTAGAGCGCCATCTGTTATCAAATTATAAAACTATTTTAGAGGCGTAATATTCTTTTTAAAATAAAACAATTTCTACTGTCCTTACTGCGATGGAAAAATTAAAGGGAGGGCCTGGCTCATCAGTGGTGAACCCTCCCAGCGGTTTCGCCAGTTTAATCTACCATACCGCTGTTATATTGCATTTTTGGAACTTCCTTTTATAGGTGACTGTTGTAAGACTCTTGGAATGGGTATTTTAGAAGAACTATGGACATAAGCTTTTAAGACAGCAGAATTAAATATAATTATAAATATTTAATATGCTTCGAGCAATCGCTCTTCCGCAAATATCAAATTGTGTCTTTTATTAGAACAATAATGTTACGATGTACTAGAGCGCCATCTGTTATCAAATTATAAAACTATTTTAGAGGCGTAATATTCTTTTTAAAATAAAACAATTTCTACTGTCCTTACTGCGATGGAAAAATTAAAGGGAGGGCCTGGCTCATCAGTGGTGAACCCTCCCAGCGGTTTCGCCAGTTTAATCTACCATACCGCTGTTATATTGCATTTTTGGAACTTCCTTTTATAGGTGACTGTTGTAAGACTCTTGGAATAGGTATTTTAGAAGAACTATGGACATAAGCTTATGTATTCTTAATTGTATTCTGCTTTGGTTCATATCGAGATGAAGCTGTAGCCACCAAAGCTGTTCAAAATGTTTTTGGTGTAGATTGAAAATCTTGTAAGATGAATTGTTTTCTAGTCAAGAGATGTTACGGCTTTTATATATAGTCAGAAACAGGTTCAACGCTAGGAACATCAATATTAATGTTATAAAAAAACATAGGCGATTCATTGGCACTTTGTTTTGGCTCAAATATATTAACTTTTTATTTTATTTTCATAAATTTTATTTATGTTTATTGTTCTCTGAAATATATATATAATGGCACGAATTTACACACCAACCTAGTGCATTTTATTGATTTGTAAATTGTATATAATATGAAAAGATTTAAGCACGAATGTTTCTTTTATACACAATATAAATTTCCACTGTCCTTACTGCGATGTAAAATATATTGGAAGGGCTTGGCTCATCAGTGATGAACCCTTTCAGCGCTTTCGCCAATTTAATCCACCAGACTGCTTCTCAGAGCTCTAATACTGTATTGGACGATTCTGCTTATATACGCAGCACTGAAGGATGGGATCTCAGAAATGGTTTTCAAGAAAACTATGGACATAAGCTTATAGGACAGTAGAATTATGCAAATGCAAATATTTAAATATAATTCTACTGTCCTATAAGCTTATGTCCATAGTTTTCTTGAAACCCATTTCTGAGATCCCATCCTTCAGTGCTGCGTATATAAGCAGAATCGTCCAATACAGTATTAGAGCTCTGAGAAGCGGTCTAGTGGATTAAATTGGCGAAACCGCGGGGAGGGTTCACCACTGATGAGCCAAGCCCTCCCAATATATTTTTCATCGCAGTAAGGGCAGTAGAAGTTTGCATTATGTATATAAAAAAACATTCATGCTTTTAAATCCTTTAATTTTAATTGTATTTATATAAACTTTCTGAATGTACAGAGACCGTATCCGGACTTCCATCAACGTAATGGGAGATGCCTTTGGAGCAGGCATTGTGGACCATCTCTCCAGACACGAGCTAGAAGAAGTGGACGCTGAATTCCTCAGGAGACAGGAAATTGAGATGATGGATGGAAACAAGAGAAGGAAATCTTCTTTTGGTTTGATTCGCCAACATGGCGAAGCCCGTGTATGATTTCCTTTGGTGTGCCTTGACGTAACATGCTTGACAACCCTGCCCTTAGAACTTCTTGCTTTGCTTTAACTCATCGTATAAATGTTTTATGAACTATTTACAACCAATTATATTTTTCATCTTATATGTTCCCATATGTGGATTTTTTGTTTTCTTTATATTAATAGCTAATCTCGTTTTAATATCATTATTCAATCACTTTTTTTATTTTCTCTTGTGAATTTTTGTCATCTTATATAAATTTTCATATACAGTATGTGCTTTTAAAAATTTAAGATTTTAATTTGGAATTATTAAATCATATGAAATACTTTTTACAACATAATAATAAAATATTATATATAATATATATTTAGTTATATATTATATATAGATGTTACCTATTATATATGAAATATTAAAGTATTCTATGAAAGAATACTTTTTGACCAAGAATATTGCAAAAATATACATTTCTGAAAATGCTATTTAATTTTATTATTGCCTCTGAAATGTTATCTAAATTCAATAATTTTATACGAAATGGCATATTTCTTTAAACTCTTTTAGTTATTTGGAACATTCCAATATTTTAAAACTACATTTTAAAAATAAAATCTTAATAGGTAATTTTCTAAACGATATATATATATATTATATTTTGTTTATTTTTAATGGAGTGTTTGTGTTATTCTCAATTTTTTAATATATATTTTTAAAAGAAAATATGTAATCAAAAATATTTAACCAAATGTGTAATTCTATTTATAGACAAAATTATATACAAAAACTATTTAATATATAATTTTAAAAATATTTTGCTGAGCGTTAATAAAGTATATTAAATATTTCTGCATGCTATTTGATATATTAACAAAATGCCTTTATACTTTGCTTTTATAGAATTCATAATTTGTATTTTATACGAAATCTCAGGGGTTTTATAAAGATATATATATTTCTAAACATTTTTTTTTTTTTTTGAAACGCAAACGATTTATTAAGATTTTTAAATCAAACTAAAAGAATTTCACTTTTGAAACATAACCTTTTCGTATGTAATTACAAATTGTATAGAAAAAAGTTATCTTTATATATTATATAATCTTTATATATATATAGTATAACTTTTATAGAAAATGTTTATCTATTTGAGAGAAATATTAATGTATTTTAGAAGGATATCTCTCGAAATATCAAATCAATATCAAACTACAGTAGAACTCCTCAAATTCGGAAAGCTTGGGGCGCAAGGTATTCCGAATTTGAGGATTTTCCGAATTTGAGAGAGTTAGATTTGTGAATATTTTTATGTGGCATAAATAGGCATTTAGATGACTGAGACAAAGATTTTGAAGCATATGAACAATTTTAGGTTGAATATTATATGTACATTAGATAATTTTAATTACGATTTTTAATCAAATGTTCCTTGACTTTTATGAGTTTTGAGCATGAAACCGATGAAAAATAGTAAAATATTTTATTATGTATGTGTAATGCGTGTTACATAGATAAATTTGTATTGAAGTAACATAAACACACACCTGAATTCTTGTCTATAAAAACCAATTATGTACAAATGCAGTCCAATAAACGCAAATTTTGATGGCCAAGTAAGTTATGGCTTGGCAAAGAAGTTGCTGATTGTTGTCTGTTTCTTTGGCTTGTTTAACAAAGCTTCTTCTTCTCTCATAAGCATAGTTCGAAGACTATTGATGGTGTTGTAGCTTGCAAGCATTTCTGGTTCAGTGCGCTTTTCCAAATATTTTAATGCAACATCCAAACTTTTCAACGCTTCGCATCTGGGAACATCCGGCTCCAAACTGTCTTCAGAAGTTGAGGAACTATCATCAGAACTGCTGATTTCCATTTTTTCACTCAAAACAGCTTCAACTGCATCTTCGTCAGCACTCAATGCTTCCCCGACAACTTTTTTATTTTTCAAATTATGTTTGGCTCTGTATCGTGACAACCATCCACCACTAGCTTTAAAAGTGGGATTATTCAATTTTGATGCAAAATGACTGGCAGCTGTTTGGAGTTCAATACCACGAATAGGAACCCCTGATAATCTCTGACTTTCGTACCAGATGTTAACTGGTTTATCAACATTTTCGTATAACGGATTTTATACTTTTGCATTATCGTTGTATAGCTTAATCCTTTTTTAATGTCACTAAGAACATCTAACTTTTCACCAAGCTTAAGAATTCGGTACTTGCCTCGTTTTTGCCGCTCCTCTTTGGATGCCATTTTGTTGAAGAACAAACTTGTAAATGCAAAAAAATTGAGAGTTGAATAAAAGAATTTGAAACTTACAATGTCTGAAAATGTTTGATAATTTGAACTTTAGGTGAATCAACTTTGCAATAAAAAATGCGTGAATGGCTTATGACATAATAATGCTGCCTTCTTATTGGACAATATACTAAACTAAGCACAAAGGTCAAATGAAACTGTGATTTATTTAAGCTTTTAAAAAAGGGGATAAACCCCTAATTAGCGATTATAAATAATCGGTAAAAGTAAAATTTAATTAAACACTTAAATTAAAAATAAATTACTAATAAAAATTAAATAAAATAAAAGCAAAGCAAAAGTAAAAGTAAATAAAATAAAATAAAATAATGTTGAAATATCAACAAAATAAAAGCATGTGAAAATTGATTTTTTGTATGTAAAAAAAACATTACAATACTTTCCGAATTTGGGAGTTTCCGAATTTCAGGATTTCCGAATTTGAGGAGTTCTACTGTATACATATTTTTTAGAATATATTAATATATATTTGTTTTTCAAAAAATCGTATCCATATATATAATTATGTTCATTTCGTTATACATAAATGTTTTATATGATAATGTTATTTTTTAAATTAATGTTAAAAGTTTTGTGTTATATATTAAATGTTTTGAGATTTTATTATTAACATGTTATTTTTAAAAAACATTATTTTTTAAATGTGTAACTGTTTTCTAATATAAATTTTAATAAAGATTATATATTTTGAAAAATAAATGTTCTATAATTTAAATTTTTGATATATTTAAATTTGACTATAAGCTTTTTCTCACAAAAAATAAAAATAAAACTTATTTTTTATAGAAGGCATTGCATTATAGTTAAAACTATAATAAAATTATTTTCAGCCTCTATAAATTGATTAATTAGCTTAAATAATTTCGTTGTTACTATAAATAGGTTTTACAATTTTTTATTATTATCAGAAAAAAAAATTCTTAAAATATATATACGATTAATTATTATAGAAAATTAACCGATTAATTCCAACTCATTATCGCTTCCATTTTTCTATATATATTGAAATATTGGTAAATATATATATTTTTTATCCAATATATGCCTTTTTAATTAAATATTTATATATATATAAATAAATTTTGAAAATATATATTGCAATTCATAGAGTGTATACTTTTAGTAAAAAAATGCGCTTTATATAAAGCGTATTTGATTTTGAAAAATTGAAGGGGTCAAAGTAAAAAGCCAAGAAAAAAAATATGCAAATAGTTTGAAGATATTTCTTAAATGTTTTTTTTTTTAATTTTGCCAAATTTTTTAATGCATGTTTTTCTTCTCACTAGCATGACAAATTTTAACGTATTTTACTTTAATATATAATCGTAAATATATATATAATTTCATCCATCCATATTCTCCCAATGTATACCAACTGCCTGATGTTGATAAAGTTTTAAAAACTAGTATATGTGTTTGACGTATTGGTTTTCGTGTAATTTTTGGCCTAATAAAAATTTATACAAAATGTTGTTTTGTTTGTGATATTAAAAAAACTTCATCATCAAATTTAAAAGCGCGATGGTGTCCTTTTTATTTCTTCCTATTTCATTCACGCATGCGCGATTCATTTCTTTTTCACTGGTAGATTAAACTAACAAAACCGCTGGGAGGGTTCGCCACTGATGAGCAAGGCCCTCCTATTATTTTATCATTGCAGTAAGGGCAGTAGAAAATTGATTTTTTTTAAGGAGAAGAATCATACGCGTCAAAAATAGTTTAAATTTCTTATAAAGTTTTTTAAAAAGTCAGGCAAAAGGGTACTGTGAGCAGTCAGGATATGCCTTTTTATTTTTAATATCAACACCTGACCTTTTCTATTTTTTTCTTACTTTTTTCACATGATTAAATGATATTACGCCGATTTGGCCTTATCTATCCATTTCTTGATTTCTCAGGAAGCCTCTTGGAACAAATTTTTGGTCGTTGAGGTACAGCCTGCACTATACGCTGACGAGGCC
>CP092868.1:22141337-22167248 GCA_030710605.1 Cordylochernes scorpioides
GAAGAGCCTCAGATATTTTCCATACATCTCTACCACAGCAGTTCTCTATCTTGGATGTGTAAAGCTGCTGTTCTGGGTCCATGTCAATTATAATGATTTCTTGTTGTTGTCGTGTCCAATGAAGAGCCTCATATATCTCCATACATCTCTATCACAGCAATGTCCTCTATCTTGGGTGTGTAAAGCTGCTGTTCTGGGTTCATGTCAATGGGAAAATTCTTGCTGTTGTTGTCGTGTCCAAATAAGAGCCTCAGATATCTCCGTACATCTCTATCACAGCAATGTTCTCTATCTTGGATGTGTAAAGCTTCTGTTCTAGGTTCATGTCAATGGGGAAATTCTTGCTGTTGTTGTCGTGTCCAATGAAGAGCCTCAGATATCTCCGTACATCTCTATCACAGCAATGTCCTCTATCTTGGGTGTGTAAAGCTGCTGTTCTGGGTCCATGTCAATTATAATGACTTCTTGTTGTTGTCATGTCCAATGAAGAGCCTCATATATCTCCATACATCTCTATCACAGCAATGTCCTATATCTTGGATGTGTAAAGTAAATAAACGAGGCTTCAGAACCGTTCAGATTCAACAAAAGGTAACATTTCATTAAATTCTATTTATATAAATATATTATTAAAATTTATATTTTATTATTCTATTGACTCCCGATTTACCGGGGTTGAGAAGACAACCACGGAATATCGAGATATTGAAAGTAGAAGGCTAAAACTAACGGTACATCTTGTACCACACGTGAGAGCAAACAGCGTGGTTTACGTGGTTAGATTTTCTTGTTTAATCAAGAAAGGGTATTTGGCCAAATATGGAATAATTATAAATCAACAATTAGTTGATAATTATTCCGATAGATGGCGCACCCCATCAGCAAATTTTATTTGCACGATCATGAGATGATTTTCTCTTAAAGCTAAGGTGTTAGTGGATATTTGTATGACTGGGGTTCCAATTTACATATTGAAGAAAGGAAAGAAAAGAATAAGAAATAGAACTTACTGCTTGTCCTTTAGACTTAGGTGCTCTTGTCTCCCTTAGCATGGGAGTGTTGGCGTCGCCCCCTGCCTTGCTTTCAGCCATCTGGAACATCATCCTCGGGGTCAGAATACAATGATTTCATATACAGACAGTAAGCCTACAATTACACAAGCCACACACCAGCCAGCGCGTGAATTTAGAGAACATCTCGGCCCCTCGATATCTTGGCACGCGCGCTGTTCGAACAACAAGGCTTTCTCCTGTTATTTCCTTCCTCCCTTTATTTCGCTGAACTTGAAATAAATACATTTATTTTATTTTAAAAATATTATTTTTATTTTTATTAGCGGCCTTTCTACACCAACACGTCATACACTCATGGAATAAAACTTAAGGAAGTTGTATATTTTAGCATGTATATCAGGATTCATACAATAACTTTGGCTAAAATTTCGGGAGTAACTATTAATATAAAAATAAAGTATTGGTTGAGAAGTTTTTTAGATAGATGACGCAAACCATCAGCAACATTCAGTTATACCATAAAGCGATGTCTTTTTCTTAAAAGTAACCACCTGATATCAATGTAGAGAGAGAATTTCGCTTTATAGTAGTTTTTAAAAGGATATTTATTTGTTACTATTATATATTTAAAAGCTTACTAGTTATATATATATGGGTAGACCAAATATTAGGGAACACGTTAAATCAATGTTTAGTTGATTTCTGTTTCACTATTTATTATTATTTTTATTTATTTATTGTTACAAAAGCACGAAGTCCAAAGGACTATTGTGCTGTGCTAGTATTATTTACATATATATAATTAAATATTTACACGATGGATTAGTAGTGTTTTGTAAATTATTGTACAAATAGTTCTAAACTTAACAAAGTTCTCATAAGATAGAGTAATCATTAGATGGCGCTCTGCCATCTAAAAAGCACATTTGCTCCTGGTCAGGATATGCTTTTTAATATTATAATTTTAATATCAACACCTGACCCACTTATTTTAATTTTTTATATATTTTTCATATATATTTATATATATATAGTGATAAAAATATATTTTCTAAAATAAAATAAAAACGGCCTCCGCATAAATAAAGCAAGAAACTTCGGAGGCTGTTTTTTTTTATTATTGTTTACATTTCAGAGGATTCTATCTATCTTTCAATATATAACTAGACAATTGGATCTAACACATAAACTCTACTACTAACAAAGAATGAACATATCCAAGGTGTTAAAAAGACGTATAAAAGAAAACACAATGACCATAATAATGCGCATAACAAAGTGTTGCCAAGTAATTATTCCATAGAAGGAAGCAGAAGATATCTAATATAGAGACATATTTACATATACAGCACAGCTGTACCATAATTACATATCTCCTGTATTACATTTCCTTCCTTTAGTTTATCCATATATATATACATAACCTTCTAATTCTTATAGTGAGGATTATAGCCTGAATTCTTCTACCGAGATAATCAGATTGTTCGGGGAAAACGACAGAGTAAAATAACTATTTACATAAAAAGCAGATATCGTATCAAAATTATCCAATATAAGAGTAATATTATATATGAATAATAACAGCTTTTTCCTGTTTTTTTCCCATAACGAAATCACTGGGAGGGTTCACCACTGATGAGCCAGGCCCTGCCATTAATTTTTTAAATTGCAGTAAGGGTAGTAGATACAGTTAAACCTGTCAATAGCGGCCCCTCTAAATAGCGCCTTCCTCTCTATAGCGCCCGATTTTTAATACGTAGTACGATGCGATTTACATTAAAAGTGACCTATCTATAGTACCCTCTCTCTATAGCATCCTGTTTTGGTGAGTCCCAAGAGGGGGCGCTATAGACAGGTTTAACTGTATATATACAGGGTGCCTCAAAAAAATGTATACGCACTTTGAACTTCCATAGAAAATTTATTTACCGTTCTACAAAGTTAAATTTCAGGAAAATAGAAAACTGAAAGTCCAATATAAATGAAACATTAATAACAAATGTTAATACTGTTCAAATTGGTGACCTGCAGCATCAATACAATTCTGAGTACGAGTCACCACAGATTCTGTACATCGTATCAAAACGTCCAATGAGATTTCTCTACACACTGCTTGAATCTCATTCCAAAGAATGTCTAGGTTACGTGGTTTACGTTTGTACACCCCATCTTTTACTGTGCCCCACAAGAAGAAATCCAGTGGTGTAAGGTCTGGAGAGCGTGCTGGAAACTCGATTGGCCCCCTGCGTCCTATCCACTGGCCCGACAAATTTTGATCCAGGTAAGCTCGTACGTCCCTGTGATAGTGCGGCGGAGCACCATCTAGTTGAAAATAAAAATCATCATTGCCGTATAATGCACGAATGGCAGGAAATATGGAATCAGCAAGCATTGTTAGGTAATTAATACCAGTTACAGTGCCTTCAAATCGAAAAGTATACATTTTTTGAAGCACCCTGTATATACAGGGTGATCCAAAAGTCCCGCACAACTTTAAAAATTAATAACTCCGCGAATATTCGCGCTAGAGCAATGCGGTAAACACCATTGTGTTCAGGATGCAATGGGATTTTTTATGGCAAATAATGAAAAATTCTAAATTGATTTTAGTTTCAATTTTACTCACCAGATGGCGCTCTACCAGAATCAGAGATTCAGCGGCCAAATTGTTTGATAAATTGAAAAATATAACTGATCGACACGTATTTTTCCTTTTTGAATACCAGGAAAGAACCCTAATAATATCAAATAACAAATTAATAAAACACCACTTCGCCAAAAGTATGAAGAATTGGTTAACGATTTTCAAATACAATCAGAGATATGTAAAATAGGTAAATGCAAATTAAAGCATGTAGCAAAAATATTTATATTTTATATGGGTTTTGTGAAATAGATTGAATGTTTGAAAAACACTGCTGATATCAATACAAATATTTTTGAAATGTTAATATAGTACCAAAAATTATGATGGCACTATTAATAGGATTTCTTGCTATAAGAAATGTGTAGTTTCTTGACTGATTGGCGACCCTTGACTATTTAACTGGATATTTGTCATGATCCAACAAATGAAATATAGAGGGGAGTGACAAAATATATTTGTCGTACTTTATTCCAAATATCCTATGGGTTTGTCAAATGTTATCATTGTTTATTATACTGTACACAATTTTAAAAAATGTGTCCCCTCAAATAAAAATAATTTTTAAATCGACCTTTTGCGTTGAAAAACGTGGTAGTAAAATCATTTTGTATTATTTTTTTTTCACAAAATTTCTGAAGTTATTGGTGTACAGAAAATATTCCTTATGCTATTTCTTCTAATGAGCGAAAAGCGAAAACTAAACATAAGGTGAAAAATTGTGTGTACCAGTGTTATTCGAGAAGTTATAACACTCTGGTTTGCACGACATAATATGTGAGCAAATGACAAACAAAATATTACTGTCCGCAAAAAAAAAGAGTCAAGATGTGAGGACAGCATTTAGTATTCGCATAACCCAGCACAAAGAGCTGCAAAATATTGGTAGATAATATAATACATGGCGGCTTATATAACACATGAAGTAACTGCCTTCTCTCTTGTATTATGTCACAATCCTTGCTCAATGTGGCACCCTTCATTCTCAATCACCGCCTGCAGACGCTAAATGACAGAATGGACAGCATTAAATAACATATCTGTTGATATTGATAAAACGTGCCACCTGATAGAAGCCTTCAACATGGCCAATGTGGTAGGCCAGCATCGATAAACACACGATTTAATGTACCCCCATAGACAAAAATCGCAAGGCGTCAAGTCTGGTGATCTTGGAGGCCACTGGTATATAAAGTGGCGACTTATCACACGATTTTCACCGAACGAATCCTTCAGCAATTGTTTGGCACCTCGGGAGATATGAGGAGGTCCTCCATCTTTCATGAATGTTATTCCGCTTAGTGCTTGACTGTCCTGCAATATGGGAATAACCTTTTCTCTCAAAAGTTGAACATAACGTTCACCACACACAGTTACAAAAACGGTTTTAAAAGTTCTTCCATTGATTTTTCAAAGAAAAATGGCCCAATAATAAAAGAAGTGAACCCACACAAAACTGTAACTCTAGGCTGGTAAAGTGGCATTTCTGTAAAAATCCTAGGGTTTTCTGTTGCCCAAATGCGGCACTTTTGAATGTTAAATTATCCGTTTAGAGATAAATGAGCATCATCTGACCACAGAACATTCGACAGCCAGTTTTCATCAATATCAATTTGCCGGAAAACCCATGCAGCGAATTCTTGACGCATCTCAAAATCGCCAACCTTCAGCTCGTGAAATCTTTGAATTTTGTATGGGTACACACAATAGAGACATTAAGTGAAGCGTCTTCGGATATCACAATCATACTCGGCGAATTTAACGCCAAAAGTTCAATTTGGGGGTCACCTGTCCAGGATAACAAAAGTCAGCAGGTTGAGGACATGCTAACCGACCTCGACCTTACACCGTTAAATAACGAAAAGAACACCTATCTATCCAAGTCCACAGGCACAGAATCCGCAATAGACATCACAGCGATAAATTACAACATCGCACCCACAACACAATGGAAAATCCTGAGAGGCGCAATCAGTGACCACAGACCAATTTTAACAACCCTAAACTTCAAAATTGAGAATGTCCATTAGAATAAAAGAACATGGAACTTTAGGAAAGCCTACTTGAAAAATATTCACAGAAAAGCTTGAAGAACTGTGCAACGAAAAATTGAATTACAGAACGCTTGACAAAAACTTAGAAAAATTCTCTTCGAACATTTCAAAAGCTGCAAAATTATCGATACCTAGAGGTAGACGTAAAGACCTGTGAATACTTTACTGGAAGGACCACAATATCGAGGCAATGATTGCAGAGAGAGATAATATCAATGAACTTCTTTAAAAAATAAAACAGAAGAAAACAGAAATGAACTCATTGAAATTAGTCACAAAATAGAACAAGAAGTTTGGATATGCAAACAAGAAAAATGGCAGAATTCTGCGAAAAAATGGATCCAAGAAGGACAGCCAACACTGGAATATGATTAGAGTGTTAGAGAACAATCAAAACCAACACCAATCCTCCAATACACTAACCGATATGAATATAACAGCGAGAACGAGAACAAACAGATGGCTGACATAATTGCTGAATATCTTTCAAGCACTTCCATACTCAACTATACGAATGAAGACAGGACTCTAAAAATAATATAAACCAGTTAGTTAAACAAGCAAGAAATTACCATCAACAAGATATTTTCTCGAGAGACTTCACACTGAATGAGCTAAACTTATCAATTAAAAAATCCAAGAGGTCACCAAGAGATAATCTAATCTTTGGTCAAATGATTAAACACTTTGAAGAAAAAGCTAATAATCAACTCCTACGAATACTGAACATTTCATGGCAAACTGGTAAACTACCAAAGAATTGGAAGATATCAATTATAGTGCCAATACTGAAGCCAAACAAAGATGCCAAGGAATACAAGAACTATCGGTCAATTGCTCTCACCAGCATACTTTATAAAATACCAGAACGAATTATCCACTCTAGGCTCATAGTCTGGCTCACTAACAATAATAAAATAAACCTCTACCAAACTGCCTATAGATCCCAGCACTGTACGACTGATCAACTGTTCTACTTCTGTCAATCAATAATAGATTCTTTCCAGGAAAAACCGCCAAAGAAGACCAAGGCTATATTCCTTGATATGACCTCAGCTTTTGATCGAGTGTGGAGGGATAAATTACGTGAAAAGCTGCACAACATCGGAGTAAGAGGAAAAACCTTAATCTGGATTGCAGACTTCTTAAGGGAAAGAAGGTTAAAGGTTCGGGTCATTGGAGAATTTTCCAAGGAAGGAAGAACATGGGCTGGTGTAACTCAGGGATCTGTGCTCAGTCCTCTACTCTATCTGCTATATATTAACGACATCCATCCTTACCTCAATGAACACACAAAGGTTGCCTGTTATGCAGATGATATAGATATATGGCACACAAGTAGCAGCATAGAAAAATCGTTTAAAATACTGAACACATCAATGAGAGGACTGGAGAAGTGGGCAATGGAACTCCAAATGACCATAAACCCAATAAAACCAAACCTATGCGTCTTATCCACTCACAGGGAAAAAGGCATAAATATAACCACAAAATAAGCATAAACAAACAAATAATTGATAAAATTAGAAATCCATAATACCTAGGTGTGATACTGCAGTCCTGGATCTTTCAAGTTGGTCTCGAGGACCACGCCATCATCATCTCCTAAGCGGCAAAGTACGCGATCTACGTATTCATCGTAGATCGCAAATTGCGTGGTGTCGCTGGAGACCCACTGGCGATTCTCCACAAATTCTGCAGCGCTGGCAGAGGCGCCATATTCATTGTACATAGTGTATATAATGCATATTATCTTTTTTTAATAGTGCAGACTGTGCATGTATTGACAAGATGTCAACAAAATTATTTTAATCATTATTGATGAGGAATTGTAATTGTCAGAACACATAATTAGCACCTCAAATAGAGCTATCAGAAAACTAAACATTCTGAGAAGGCTATGTGGAACAAATTAGGGAGCGAAACCCAGAATTTCCAGAACAACATATATCACCTTAATAAGGCCGATAATGGAATATGCAACACCGGTCTGGGCTCCCTCAAGCACATCACTAAAAGTAAGACTAGACAGTGTTCAAGCAAAAGCGGCCAAAATATTCACTGGTGCTGTTTCATCCACCAACAATGATAAAATTCAGAGAGAATGTGTTCTAGACCTACTCGCTCGAAAGCAGAAGACAAAATAAAAACAACTTGGATCGGCACTTCGGAAACGAGGAACCAGAGGACGAGATCTCTCTGACCACTTGTGGTTTGGTAGATCCGCCCTTTTCTGAGAATGAGGTGAAACTGACGACTTTCAAGTTCGGGAAAAGGAAATCTCCTGGTCCCCAAGGGATCGATAACACCGTCGTGAAAGCCCTGGTAAGGATGCACCCATCGCTTCTTTCCAGGTTATTCAATAGGTGCCTGGACACTGGTACATTTCCTGAGGCATGGAAGGTTGCCCGAGTAGTGCTTCTCGAAAAGTCTGGTAGAAAGGGTAATTATCCTAATGATTATCGTCCGCTTTCTTTACTAGTGTGTCTAGGTATGGTCCTGGATAGCCTACTAGCTCAGCGACTGAAGCATTGGCTAAAGAGTAATGTGCTCCTTTCCTCTTTCCAACATGGTTTTAGGGAAGGGAAGTCCACAACCACAGCTCTGAACGAGGTGTTAGAGGGGGTTGAGATTGGATTAAATAAGGGTGCTTGGGTTCTTTTCGTGGCCCTGGACATTGATGGGGCGTTCAACTCCATGAGCTGGAACAAGCTGATGAGAAATTTGATGGACATGGGTTGTCCTGATAATTTGTGCAGCTTGGTTCGTGACTTCCTGAGGGATAGACGGATTAGCCTCAGTTTTGGTGGGCGGAAGTTGGAAAGAAACTGTGCTAGGGGTTGCCCCCAGGGCTCTTGCTGCCGACCTATTCTGTGGAATATCCTGGAAAACACCGTTTCCCAGGAGGAGCTCCCTGAGGGAGCCAGGCTGGTTCTCTATGCTGACGACCAGTTCCTCATCATTGAGGCTGCTTCGAGAGCGAAGGCTGAGAAGTGTGTTGAAACTTCTCTCCAAATTCTCTCGATCTGGGCCCATGACTCTGGCCTGAAGTTCAATGTCTCCAAAACTAAAGCCCTCAGCTTTAAGCCTAGAGACATAAGAACTAAAAGGAAAGGGATCAAATGGGAACACAAGCCGGCTATCCGGATGGAAGGACGGAGGGTAGCGTTGGTCAATAGGATGACCATCCTGGGGGTGGTCATTAATGACAAGATGGGTTGGCAATACCAGGCGGAGGAGGAGATGGTGGCGAGAGGCAGGGAGGCGTTGTGCAGGCCTGTCCTGGTTGGCTCTCAACAGGGTGGGGGGGAGAAGGAGGGTACTATTTTTAGGAACCTCTGCCTCTCCTGTGTCGAGCCAATCTTGCTATATGCTTCCGGGGCTTGGTGGCGCCGAAACAGGGAATAGAAGGTGGCAACAACTCTAGAGAGAGTGCAGAGGACAGCGGAAATCAGAATCACAGGGGGATATCGCACTACCAGTACGGAGGCCTTGTTGGTCCTCCCTGGGCTTATTCACCTGGGATTGAAACTAAAGAATAAGACCATCAGACAGAAGATCTGGGAGAACAGGGAAGATGCCCTGGGACTTGAAGCGGGTGCCCTGAAATGGAAAAAGGACCCAAGGAAGACTCCGCAGTGGTTGCCAAAGTGGAATTGGAATTCTGGAGGGCCAACAGGGATTGGCACGGAGATTTTCACTGATTGTAGTAAGTCTGGAACCAATACTGAAGCTGGGGTAGTGATATTCACTAATGGAGAGATGATCTTCCAAGAAAGTTTAACACTCAGAGTGGACGAATTGGTCTTTTCAGCCGAGCTGGTTGCGATCAGGGTAGCCCTCAGAGTGTGTGCCGAGAAGAACTTCAGCCCGGACCGCCTCTATTCAGATTGTATGTCGGCCCTCGTCGCCATCAATCTGGAGAAAGAGCAACTCGCGTATCAAATAATCCAGGAGCTGGAGATGATGACGCGGGCTCCGGAGCTCCCATGGTTTAGGAGACACAGCCTCATCGAAGGTAATGAGTTCGCAGACAGGCTCGCTAAGGCAGGATGCTTTAGAGGTAGATCACTGAGGACCCCAGTGACCAAGAAAGAAGTTTATAGGAGGATCAGGGGGCACGTCCAGGACTTATGGTTGGACAGATGGAGGAACAGTGTGAAGGGGAGAGAGGTATTCAATGGGGTAACAACACCCAAGTACCTCTGTAAGGTAATGTCCCACAAACTCATTAGGGTAGTTCGGGACATGGGCTCTTCCCCAAGTCTCCACAGATTTAAAATTAAGAGAAACCCTGATTGCATCTATGGAGAAAGGGATGTAAATGCACGCCACTACGTCTTGGATTGTCCAAGGGTAGTGGGTGTACAGGAAGAGAGAAGGAGGGCGAGGGGCGGGATCGAGAGTAAGCTGCTGAGAAATCACAGCAAGCTTCTTGAGAAAGCCCACGACGTGGCAGCTGAGCTTTTCCTCAGCTGTGAGTGAACAGAGTCGACTGGGGGCTGCCTCCCCGCGGTCCCTGCTGGACACAGTAGATAGTTTCCTATTTTGCTATGATTAAAGGCCACCGGTATAGAAATCCTTCCAGACACGTTGTCTGGGAGGTGGTGTTTCCAGGTACAATGTCCAGCACTAGCTTGGATACCGTTACTTGGCTTATGAGTTGAACAGGATAGCAGCGAAGGGTATGCTTCGCATGCCGGCTTGTGGACCGAAAGGTCTGGGTGGCCATCTGCTTCTAGGGTATACCAACTGTGCTTAGGTGGGATCCTCCAGTGCTTGTTTATTTTTGCTACTGTTTCTATTTATTTAAAGTAAGTTTATTTTTCTGTAGCAAGGGTTCTTTGTGCCTTTTTTGGCTAGCGCATCAGCAGCTTCATTGCCTTCAATGCTAACATGTAAGAGCATCCATTGAAGGTGAATTTTTGAGGTATTGAGAGTTTTTGGAAATAAACAATTATGTTCCTGCTTACTTTGTCTCTAAGTTCCCTTGTGTGACTAAAGTGTTGTATGGCACTTCTACTATCAGTAAGAATCCATATATCGTGATGTTTAATTTTTCTGATGGATTTTAAGACTTCATAGATGGCTATAAGTTCTGATCTGAAGACTGAGCAAAATTCTGGGTTTCTTCTGTTTATTTTCTTATTGCCATTTGTGGTTTTAATGAGAGAGCCACTGCCAGTGTGTCTCAACTCGTCTCTGCTACCATCGGTATAGATAGTTATTGCATTTTTAGGAATTTTATATATTAATTATTTCTAATGATAATTGTTTTAAGTATTCTGGATTTTGGTATTGTCTGTTGGTGGGTTCATTTAAAGTGGCATTAAAAATAACATTTTGTTAGTGGTTCACATGAAGATATTTTTTCTGCTAAATAATTTTTTCCACTTTATATTTTAAAAATTCATTTCTTTTGGCCAGGTGGAGAGGGCCTTCTTTTTTGAGTCTTATATTGGATTCCCAATTAAGTATGTAATTGGAAGTTCTGTGTTTGTTTCCATAACTCTTGATTTTGTTTATATATTTTGGCAGATTGTAGCTTATTCTATCCTTCAAGGGCATAATATCTGCCTCGTAAGGTACAATATTATTAGGGCAGGTATTTCGAAGACCTGTAATAATTCTAGCTGCATTTAGTTGTATCCTTTCCAGTGTTTTTAGATTTGTTTCAGATGCTGTACCATAGATTTGATATCCATATTCCAAGATAGGTCTCATTAGAGATGTGTAAGTTAATTTTAGTGTTGTTGCTTCAGCTCCCCACTCTTCCTGAAACATATTTCAAGATTTTTAGTCGGTCTCTTCCTTTTCTAACAACTCCTTCAATATGCTTACTGGAGTTAATTTCTGGATCCAGTGTGTAGCCGAGATATTTAGGATGTTTATTATATTGCAATTGTTGTTCTTTCAGAATAATATTTGGTCTTATTTTGTATAGTTTCTTATCGGTAGTAAAAAGACAGGTTTCAGATTTTTGGGGGTTAAATTCTAATTTATGTTTAATAGCAATTTTTTCTAGGTGGAGAAGAGTCTTGTTCAAATCTCTTTCAGCTTTTTTCCAGTTAGTGTTGCTGCTCCATAGAATAATGTCATCAGCGAAAAGTCCAATATTGGTTTTATGTGAAATTTTTCTTCTATATGCCTGCAATAAATAGGGTGAAGAGAGTTGGGCTAAGGATTGATTATTGTGGTAATCCTTGGTACAATTTGAAGGTTTTAGATAGAGTGCCATTATATTTGACCCTGAATTATATATTTTTAAGGGAATCATTTATCCAAGTGATAGCTTTTCCATCAATTTTGAAATGTTTGTATAATTTTGTAATTAACTTGTTTTCCATACCTTATCAAAAGCTTGTGTAAGATCTAAAAAGCAGCTATGGTGTGGTTAGTTGGTTTTTGTTTTGTGCATCTTTTACCTTTTGTGTGAAAAATAAGAGTTTGTCCCATGTCCTTTCCTAAATCCATATTGTTCTTCTGGTAAGAGATTTCTTGTGTCGGGGTGGTAGGTGAGTCGTCTGAGTATATTTTTTCCATTAATTTGCATCAAATTTTGTTAGGGAGATAGGTCGGTAGTTTTTTGGGTCATCAGCAGATTTGTCAAGTTTTTTAATGGGAATTATTGTTGCATTTTTACAGTCTTGAGGCAATTTTCCAGTTTTCCAGGAGTTATTGAAAATATTAAGTAGTCTTTCTTTGCCAATTTTGCCCAAGTTTGATATCATTCGGCCATGGATTCCATCTGGCCCAGGAGTCTTGTTTAGGTCAGTGTTTTCTAATGCATAAGCTAGCTCTTTCATATTGATTTTTTTCATGGAAAATATTATGAGTGCTGGTGACATTTTTACAGTCATGAATAATCTTTCGGGCCTTTTTTCAACCTTTATTTTACTACTTATTTGATATGAATTACCTAAAAGATTGGCAGCAATTTTGTCATTAGTTGCTGGTGTACCATCTGTATTCTTAATCATATTTGTGTTTTCAGTTTGTGGTGGGCTCTGTCAATTTGTTTTGCCAAAGTTTTGTATTTGAGTTTCTTGGGTTCAGGTTTTCACAAGTTTGTTTCCATTTTTCCCTTTTCATATTTAAGTATAATCTTTTTATTTTTGCAATCACAATGTTCAGTTCAGTTCTACAATTTGTTTGGTTTTGGGTGCACTTTTTTGTAGTTCATTTCTTTTAGTTATAAGTGTTTGAATATTTTTTGCCTGGTGTCTATAATTTGGAATCCATTTTTAATATTACCTCTTGGTATTGAAACTTTGGCTGCTTTAATAATGGTGTTTTCGAAAGATATCATATTAGCCTTTTTGAAGTTCCAGAATTTTTCTTAATTGAGCTAGTTTTGGTCTTGGTGCTAATTTCTATCAAATTAGGCAAATGATCACTTCCAAAACTTTTTAATATTTGCTATTTGCATTTTTGGAAATTTCAGGAGGGTAAAAACTTATATCAAGGGCTTGTGCAGTATTATAGCTTGTAGGAATGATGGGTAGGATTCCCATCATTTAAGCACATGAAGGCATTGTCGTCAAATATGTTTGATAGTATTTTGCCTCTTGGGTTTGGCGTAGAACATCCCCATAGTTGATGTTTGGCATTAAGGTCACCTACAATAATAGTGTTGTCTGTAAGAAATTAAGCCATTGTTCCATCGTCAATAAATGTATTGTTTGGGGGGTGATACATATTGTATATGTTGATGGCTTTGTTTTGATTGAGGTAGACTTTGATACCTTGGGCTTCGAGGTCTGATGTGTTTGTAATATTAACGGCTATGTCCTCATAGTACAAATTCTTGATTAAAAATGCTAGGCCACGCCCTTTAACAGCATATACAGATGGATCTTCAGACCTTACCTTGAGTAATGGAGGGGCCGGAATTAACATAATACTGCAAGATGGAACAAACATCAAAATCAAAGAAGGAGCAGGACAGATTTCTCCAAACTTCACTTGTGAACTGACAGCTATCTGGAAAGCCCTTTATGTATGCCTTAACCAACCATCCCTGCATCAAGCAGAAGGAATTTTAATATACAGCGATTCCATATCCGCTCTAGAAGCAATTCAGAAGGGCAATACTAAAATCACACAGAAAATACACTCGTTACTTACCCAACTGGAACCATTTGAGAATAACTGCATTCTACATTGAATCCCTGCCCATGCTGGGATCGGGGGTAATGAAATGGCTTTTGAATTGGCAAAGGAAGCCAGAAAGTTGAGCCAAAGGAAAAAACAAATGCCATTATTTGACGCTGATTCTTTGTCAAAATACAAGATAATTAAACAAAAAAATAAGAAAAGATCAAAATGCGAAATAAACTCTGAGAGAAAAATGACAAAAACTATAACAAGACTTAGAACAAAACACTATAAAGGAATGACAATACATCCAGATGGCACAAGAACCTATAGGGCATGCAACAATTGTCCTTGTGTGGAACTTACACCTACCCACATATTCTCATAGCCAGCAATGGCCGCAGCCTTGCAGAAATTTGACATAGACCCTGAACAGCAGCTTTACACACCCAAGATAGTGGACATTGCTGCTGCTGTGATGGAGATGCATGGATACATCTGAGGCTCTTTATTGGACGACAACAACAACGGCATTCCAGAGTAAAATAAATTATCAGAGATAGATACATATTTTTCAAATGAATTAAAATACATATAATCGATACTGAGTGAGAGTTGAATTAAAAATATTAGAAATTTATTATCTTCGGAAACAAACCGTATCTAAAATATCAATTTTCTTTTTGCTACATGTTTTAATTTGCATTTACCTATTTTACATATTTCTGATTGTATTTGAAAATCGTTAACCAATTCTTCATACTTTTGTCGAAGTGGTGTTTTATTAATTTGTTATTTGATATTATTAGGGTTCTTTCCTGGTATTCAAAAAGGAAAAATACGTGTCGATCGGCTATATTTTTCAATTTATCAAACAATTTGGCCGCTGAATCTCTGATTCTGGTAGAGCGCCATCTGGCGAATAAAATTGAAACTAAAATCAATTTCGATTTTTTCATTATTTGCCATAAAAAATCCCATTGCATCCTGAACACAATGGTGTTTACCGCATTGCTCTAGCGCAAATATTCGCGGAGTTATTAATTTTTAAAATAGTGCGGGACTTTTGGATCACCCTGTATATAATTATTTAATTTTAAAAGAATCATAGGGGTCTAAAATAGTTTCAATTTTTCATAACAGATGGCGCGCTAATGCACCAAAAATAATTAAATAATTAAAATAAATTATTTTCTCGTTAGATTATCATAGAATAATCTGTGTTGTCCTATTCAGGGTTATCCATTATCAGTCACGTGACATAATATCAGCGCCTTCTTTTTATAGACATGTATATTGTTTATCTTTCTCTCTTATTGGGGAATGTATGCTAGGGTAAACAACATAGGGGTAACTTCAAGTGCCATAGTTACATATTTAATTAAACAGGCATATATTGGATTAAAATATCATTTATTTTACCAATATTTCAGTTGGCCGAACGCCAAACTTTATCAAGGTGTTATAACATTTTAAACGTTTATAACACACATTAAAATGTTATAGCACCTTGATAAAGGTTGGCGCTCAGCCAACTGAAATATTGGTAAAATAAATGATATTTTGATCCAATATATGGCTTTTTAATTAAAGATTTGTCTATGGATTGCTCTATTTTCAAAATAGTTACATATCTGTTGTTCATTTAAACATGGAGATTATGTAAATTAGTATGGATATCACTGATTTACATCTAATAATGTGAAAACATAGCACAAAAGTGAAATTATTACTATGAAAAATAGACACTTGGTCAAGATAGAGGTTTTTTTATTTTCTCAAAGTTTCGACAAAAATATTTTGTCTTCGTTAGGAGAAGTAACTTGCAACCTCAGAACAATTTTTAACGCCAAATGCTTTATTTTTATTTATTTCTTCTGACGAAGACAAACGATTTTTGTCGAAACGTTGAGAAAATAAAAAACTATCTAGCCGAAGTGTTTACTTTTCATATAAATATGAATGCCGCCGGCTTTTTATGAAAAGTGAAATTGTACTGGGATAAGATGGATAAATTAAGAAAATAGGCATTTCTTTATGGTGCAACTGAACTTTAATTTGCACAACAAGGAGATGCCTACTACATCAAATAGTTTATAATTAACACAAAGCAATAACGCGCCATCTATACATATAAAATAAAAGGATTTAAAAGCGCGAATGTTTCTTTTATACATAAAACGAACTTCTACTGTCCTTACTGTGATGAAAATTATAAGTTTATAATTAAGGAAATATATAGAGAATTTAATAGATTCTTCAGACTCACAAATAGACAACTTCATAAAGCCTGAGGAACTGTAGTATTGTATGACTTGATTTAAAATGAGAAAGAGATGTGAATAATATATAATTTCTATTCTCTACAGCAAACAAATCATTGTAAATAACCTTAAAGTTTGAGATCAACTCTCTCTCTCTATTTATTCTGTATTTAACCTTATATAATTTTATATGGACATTGTAATAAAAATCAGTTTCAATCTCTTCTCTATCTCTTTCTCCCTACGGTACTATAACCGTTGTAGCTAACCTAATGATTTGTGTAAATAACTATAATTATAAGGATTCAAATATCTACATATATTGTAATTATTGTTATGTGTTTTTATGTGTATATACACTCAAGGAGACAAAACTTAATGAAGTTGTACCTTTTAGTATTTATATCGAGATTCAGACAATAACTCTGAAAGTTATTACAGTGACCTTTATTGAAGACACACGAGATAACCAAGTGTAAACAAAATTGCCTCTGTTTCCTTCAAAGAACACAGACGACCGGCAATTTCCACTTCCTTAAGTTTTATCCATGAGTATATATATATATGTATGTGTTTTTCATCTATATAACAAAATGTAATAATAATAATTCACTAAAACAATTAGTTTTAAATACTCTAATAAAGGAAATTTCCTAAAACAGATGGCTCGTTAATTCATCATGTATTGTAAATAGCTTCACGCACAATTAGCCATTGGTGATGTCTTATGTATTAAATAAATTCTGACTTAAGATAATCTATATTGCTAGATTCCTTAGTTTGCCTTTTTTTTCAATATGACTCATTGGAATGCCAATTAACTCGTAACTTATTCTTTGTGAAATTTCAAAATTGTTTATCAATAAAAGTAAACGATTATTAATTTTTAATTGCTTTCTTTTTTCTTTTTGAAATTTTTCACAATTTTCCTTAAAAAATAACGCAATCCATAAGATTCAACATTCAAATTTAAAAAAGTCACATCTTGGATCAGAAAATAAACTGGGTTTTTATTGCATGAAATTTCGATTATCAAAACGTTCGTCTTTTGATAGAGGTAAACATTTTTGATCGTCAAAATATCCTGCAATTATAATACAGTTTATTTCTCCGATCCAAAATGTATTGTTTTTTTTTTATTTTCAAATTTTCAATGTTTTTTTTTTAGTGGTCGAATAATCAGACGATTCCAACGTAATAATCACTTCCGCCATTTTGGCGCCCATTTTGAGAAGTGCCAATCTTCAACAGATGTTTCGATACCTGTACATGCAATTATCCAGCCTCTACTCTATTTTATGGCTCATATTTACCGCGGTTAGGATAAACTTTTTTTGCATTTCATTTGATTAATATCTTTAAAAATCAATATTGTGTGAATATTTTAGTAAATGGTTAATATAATGTAATTTTGATTTTTTAAAAATAAAAATAACAAAAGGCTAAAATAAAAATTAATATATTTAACGTATGTTTATAAAGAAGATTAAAATAATCGTCTGCAAATATCATATTTCACATGAAATTCGAGGATCCATTAATAAGTTATATTCACGAAGAAAATGTATTGAAAGTCCATAGATATGAGTATTATCAATAGAAAAGTTTCCTATTAAACACCCATTTATATTTAAATATTAAAATATATATTACAATAAACTCTATCTTTTTATTTTAAAAATTGATATTTTTAGAAAATTATTTTGCCATAATATCGTATAAATGCATAATATATTAATGGCTTTTGAAAAATGATATATATATTAAAAACAATATACTATACGGAAAATATTTATTGAACTAAAATTATGTATAAAGAAAACTTGTGTCAATGGCCAAAATTGTTTAAATTGAATAAATACGCAGAGATAGATGTAATAAATTATGCATACAACCCTATATTTTATTTTTAAAATCTTAATATAATTTTCTTTATATAAAGGTTGTGCTTTAGAGTTATTTTTAATTACCGTGGAATATATTGGCGAATTAATATAACCAGATTTAATAATTAATTATCGATTTATTTACAATTTTATATAATTACAAAATTTACGTCTTGCTACAAAAAAAAACTTACAATTATTCATTTAAAAAGTATAGGCTAAGTGAGTTGCTTGTGGTTAAATTAGGCTGCATGTATCATAAAAGCATTATATTTATAAATTATTCATTATTAGTGGAAATTTTGAAACTATTAAGGCTATAATTAAACCCTTTTAATTTAAATATACATTGAAAATTCTATAAACATTAAATATTGATTATATATTAATACTTCCCCATGGTATTTGTAGTTAAAATGCTAATTAAGGAGATTTTATAGCTTTACATTAATATTAGTTATATTTAAGGTAGCCAAGCTTAAAATAGTCAAAAGACATTTAATATATAAAATATTAACATTTTATATTTTATAAATAACATTACGAAATATATTAAATAGTTCTAAGTTAAATAATACCATTTTTGATTTAATTTTTCAAAATCCTATTAAAACTCCTTCGCATTAAGTCATTTTTAAAATCTATATTTTATTCAATTAAAAAATTATTGTACTTGAAGTACATCTTCTTAATTTTGTTATTTAATTTTATGATATATCCACTATTAAACTTGCTGATATTTTACCATAGGGTTTCATTTAAAACTTTAAAATATCTTTAATCATTAAAATCTTTATATATGTAAAAAAATATATAAATAACTTTATTGAAATTAATAAAATCCTTATTGATTTCGTTTTATTTTTCATAATAAATCAACCACACACACAAAAAAAAGAGAGTATTTGGTCAAAAATATAAGTAACATAATAAATAAAATTCACTGATAATATTTTATTTTATCAGAAGATTTTGAAAATAATAATCAAAAATCAACCATTTATAATCTAATTTATTCTTTTGATAATTCAACTTGTTATTTTAGTTGAATAAAGTTGATTTATCAGAAGAATAAATTAAATTGTAAAATGCGGTTGACTCAAATATTATATATAGAATATAAATTATATATAAAGAATTAAATATAAAGAATTTATTATATAAAGAAAACTATTTTAAATATATTTTTATACCTATACACGAAATCATAGAGATAATAATAAAATAATTATAAAGGAAATATTCATAGAAATAAACTCACACTACGATCACAGTTCCCACATGACAAACGTCAGGCGGGTCGCCAAGTTTCTCCCACGCTGTGTGACATTTACCTTCTGTAGAAATTCCTCTACTCCTACGAGAAGTCACACCTTCCAAATCTCTACTTACTGTTTTTTTTCTACTAGTTTTCACATATTTTGCTGTTAGTGTCTACCAAGTCGAGTTCGAATTTTGGTGCCTATTGGACAAATATTCTCTCATTTGATCTGTTAGCGTCCATTAATCACAGCTCATATAGTGACTTTCCGGTTTGTTTTGGTCCCTTCTAGCCAGCTCATTGGAACTTCCTAAATGTTTTTAAAAATAATATTGGAATATATTTAAATCTCTCTCCAAATATCTATAGAGGATTTTAGAATCTCGTCAAGATATATAAGGCTATAAAGAATTTTAAACGTAGAAAAAATAGAATGTTTTAAAATTTGCTACAAGAAATGTCGAAAATTTGTTAATGTAATTTTTAAAAAATTATCCCATTGTATAATTATACAAGCTCATGGAGACTATATTCAATGATCAAATTCACATTAATGTAATTTAAAATGTCTTATATAGGAAGCTTTAACTGCCTCCAAGCAATATAGGAAGTTTTTAAAAATTCCAAATTTAATAACAAAATCGTGATCACCACTAATGTTATCTTTCAACATTAACCAAAACAGAAATAAATTATTGCAAATTTCTATTTTAAACTTTCCTTATGAGAGTTTTTTTCCTTTTTTCTCCAACCATTTATTCAAATTTATTTCTTTATATATATATTTAATTAAAAGGCATATATTGGATCAAAATATCATTTATTTTACCAATATTTCAGTTGGCTGAACGCCAACCTTTAGCAAGGTGTTATAACATATTTAATGTGTGTCAACTACAAACTCAGCGCCACATAACGTCAACAGAATTAAGTTTTAAAAATAGTTTGCTATATTCAATGGGGAGAAAAAAATTGATAAATATATTTATATTATGAACAAAATAAATTTTGTAAAATGGGTGCGAATATTTTGAAAATTAACAATAACGCCTATTTTAGATTTAGAATTATTAATTTATTATAAAACCAATTTTCTCTAACTAATAATATATATTAAAATACTTTTTTTTATATTTAGACTTATATTTAGAAGTATTTCTTTTGAAGATTTATATTACAGGCAAAATTTCTATAAGCCTTTTTTAACCAATAAATTGCTTCTGTATTTCGCAAAACACCTTTTTGGTTTTGACCCAATAATGAAAAAAAAAAGGTATATATAGAGGGAAATATGTAAATAAAGAACTATAATTATAGCAATGAGAATAAATTCACTTTATAAAATATATGACAAGATATGGTTTGTCTTGATATAAACTACATCTTTCAAAACCCATATTTTCGAACAAAAACATTCAATTTCAATAAAACATTCAAATACTTTCTCATTTATAAACCAACAGACACTTGCTAAATGACTGTTCATAATAAAACAATAGAGAAAAACTTCATTCACTATGAAATACATTATTTAAAAAAAACAATGTCTCAATACGTATAAATAAGTAATTGCTAGGAAGAGGTCACTGTCCAATAAAATTCGAGGAAAATGATGATGTCATGATGACGTAATGATAATGAGGTGAATATGTCAATGGATCATAAAAAGACAAAGAGATGACATGCCAGTTTCTGTCAACTTACATCCGTATTGCTGATGATAAACAAACTTATTTTTAAAGAAATTGAGATTGACACTACTTTAATAATCGTTTATAAGATTTTTTATATGTAGCAAAGTATTTCTTTCTTCAGATTAAAGACACTTAAGACAGTAAATCTTTTTTACTGTCTCGACGTTTCGACAAAAATCTTTTGTCCTCGTCAGAAGCGAACAAAATTTAAAACATGTGGTAAAGCAAATATTTTTAACGCTTTGCCAAATGTTTTAATTTTTGTTCGCTTCTGACCAGGACAAAAGATTTTTGTTGAAACGTCGAGATAATAAAAAGATTTACTGGCCGAAGTGTCTTTGATTTGAAGAAATATGAATGCCAGCCAGGCAGCCTCTATCTTTACGTTAAACTATTTATTATTTTATTAACAGAGTAACAATATTGATATTTATATTTTGCTACTCTGTAAACTTCTCTCATTGCATATCTTGTATTTTTATCAATTTTCCTGGCGTGGGAACTCTTTTGATCCTGCTTGGACTGACCCACCTACATCAATGTCCAGACTCAGCATGGAACTTCCTGGTCAACTGGTTCAACTCAGTAATCAAAACAGGATGTGATTAAAAGTGCTTAGCACTAGTACATACTGGTGACTTCCCAGGTAGTTGGTGTTCTTCGCTCCCTCTGGGTTATAAATATCTCTCTCAATTATAGTTTGTTCTTGCCTTATATGAATTGCTGTGTCATCCTGAAGTTTGTCTTTCCTAAATTTCCACGTGATACAATGATTATAAATATAATATTGAAAAAATAAGGATAAATACTGATGTTTGTGAATATATATAGATGAAATAAATCTTTAAAATGTTATAACACCTTGATAAAGGTTGGCGTTCAGTCAACTGAAATATTGGTAAAATAAATGATATTTTGATCTAATATATGCCTTTTTATTTAAAAACTATATATAAATATATGAAAAAATAGTACAAAAGTAATATTGTACTGGGATAATGTGCATAAATTAAGAAAAAGACATCTCCTTATCGTGTAACTGAAAGTTGCTGATGGCTTGCGCCATCTATCGGAATAAATATCAACGATTCTCGTTGATTTTTAATTATTCCAGAATTGGCCAAATACCCTTTCTTGATTAATCAAGAATGCAACTTTCAGTTGCACGATAAGGAGATGCCTTTTTCTTAATATAAATATATAAGAGAGAAAACTAAGTTTAAAAAACTACAAAGATAGCTCATGAATACAAACTTTCAAGTGATATTCGTTAATCAACGTTTTTAAACCGCTTTTCACAATTTTACTTTGAATCGTGAACTACATTTTAAATATTATTGATACAGTAGAACATTCTATATACAGTTACGAGCGTCATTCCTCATCTCCTAATCAATCAGTCAGTTTTCATCTCTGTCACCGCTTGCTTTTTTTTTTTTTGGAATGGCGCCCTCCTATTGGTTGGCTACGGTCACGCCACCTTTGCCCCCCCACTCGCTATTTCGTCTTTGTAACTATTGTGTTGGAGCGGGTCGCTCCCTAAATAAATGCATATATTAGAAAATAACCAAATGGAATCCTCTCTTTCTTTTTCCCAGTAAGAGACGCCTACGGAAACCAACAGTACATAGACAGATAAAGCACATAGGCTATAGTTATTAACTAACATATGCAATTATTTAAGGCGCCAATTTATAATTGTAACAAATAGTATTTGAATCAAAACATTCAATCGGGTAAAACACGGGCGTTGCCCGGGTCATTCGGCTAGTACTCCATATGAGAGAACACTCTCGCTAGAGGACACCTCTCTACAAAGGACACTTTAAATTGCCAAAATTGCCATGATTACTATGTAGCAATTCTCCAGTAAGAGGACACCTCTTCTTAAAAGATACTTTGCCTCTACAACTAGCTGTCCTTTAGAGGGAGGTTTTACTGTATCACCTCAAAATGGTTTATTCTTCGTTTATTGTAACTAATATAAATATATATAGTATAGCCCCCCCCCCCCCCCCCTCCCATGATAATCATGATAAATAGAGTTTTTAGGGTTACCTATAATCTGAATATGCAACGCCCATTGTATAAAAGGTTGCAAGTTAATACTGAAGCTAAATCAGCCTGTTACTGAGGTGTGTTCTGTTGACATTGCTTAGAATTATTAATGAAACTGATTCCAAGAATTAAACATTATATTTATTGATTTACAAGAGAGAGAACAAAATATAAAAGGGAAACTAATATTAAACAAAGGAACTTTTTTTCTGTTTCGGTTAGCGCCTATTTACCTTTGAGGTTACATACACTCTGTGGTAACAAATAATTAATATATATACAACATGTTCCCACCCTTAATGATTGGAATAGACTCATTTTATATATTATAAAGGACTGCGGCGAGTGATTATAAACAATACTTAAAGTTACACCGCATAAGTTTCTTTTTTGTGAAAATTCAATATTTATTTCAAAGAGAAATATTTACTATTTCTAACTTTTTTGAATGAAGTATGAGAGGGTTCGCTTCCCGCCCCTGGACACTTTTATTTTTCCGTTCGCCATTACTCTTCATATTTTCACCCTCTCATACTTCATTCAAAAAAAGTTAGAAATAGTAAATATTTATCTTTGAAATAAATATTGAATTTTCACAAAAAAGAAACTTATGCGGTGAAACTTTAAGTATTGTTTATCATTTTATATATCTCGCAACAACTAGTAGTAGATTAAACTGGCGAAACCGCTGGGAGGGTTCAACACTGATGAGCCAGGCCCTCCAATTATTTTATCATTGCAGTAAGGGCAGTATAAAATTGATTTATTCTAAGCAGAATCATACGCGTCTCAAAAATAATTTTAAAATACTTAGAACAGATGGGGCGCTAATGTATCAAATATATTTAATTAAAAAGACATATATTGGATCAAAATATCATTTATTTTACCAATATATATATATATTTATTAACATATTGCTTAGTGTTGTTTCTTGACGCAAGCATCCCTTGTGGAGATATCGCCGTCTTATTCGATATTAAATTTATTATATTAAATTATATTATATTAAACAGTAAGTTTTTTCAATTATTTCTGCATGAAAAAATAGTTTATAAGTAAAATTATACTGGGATCAGATGGATAAATTAATACATTTCTACAAAAGACAGGATTTCATTTCAAAAATAAACATTTTTACTAATTAACAACTCTCCAGAAAGAGGACATTTCTCTCTAAAGTACAACTTGGCTTTGCAACTAGATTTTCTGTTAGGTTTTTTAAAATTATTATTATTGTATTTTATTAATTAATTATAATTCATATTCATAGAATTTTATTGTTACTTATCATCATTCTTTTTTTCTTCTTCTGTTTTTTTTTTTGTTAATATAGTCTCTTTTTTCTTTTGTGTTAAAAAATACAACTAAATCGCATTTAATCTTAGTGTAATTCTTTTTTGTTGTTTGAAATAAATCGAATTGAATCGAAGTGAGTTAGATTGTTCTTTCTAGAAGAAAGTTCAAAGAAAACGTGCTAACATTTCCTTTACAGAGAGGTTCTACTGTACCTATTAAAATGCTATATCTTCACTTTCTATAAATAAAAAGATTCCAATATAAATATAGTTTGAAACTCTGTTTTTTAAACCCATTTCAAAACTAGGTCAATTATTCTTACATAATACATTTGTTGGCGGTACAAAAAGTTGGAAATGTATTTTGCCAAAAGTGTTTATATACAAAACTTTTCAAACCCCAATTAGATGTGTTTAACAAATTTGCAATCTCCTCAAGGTTAGATATAATTTTGACGGATTGGTTTTTTTATCTCGTTCTAAAACGAAGAAAATAAGTTTTTTTTAATAAAAATTCTTTGGCAAAATTTAGTGTGGAGAATATAAATAGAGATTTATTTTTTAAAATATAATTGTTGATTGGGAGTAGAGAAATTCCCCCCCGTTGTTATGTGGCTGATAGTAAAAAAAGAAATTAACTTTAGTGTCAAATTTGCATATGTCGAAATACAACTTTGCATAAGTTATTTTTGAAATAAGTAGACATATAAATCAATTTTCATTTGTCGAAATACAACTTTGCATAAGTTTTTAAAAATACGTAGTCATATAAATCAAATTAGCAATAGGTTTTTTTAAAATAAATACAAAGTATAAGTCAAATTTGCACATGTCGAAATACAACTTTGCATAGGTTTATTTAAATAAATAGAAACGATAAGTTAAATTTGCATATGTCGAAATGTCTATTTAGAAGAATCAATAATGTTGAATGGTTCCATCCAATACATACGGAGTGCGCTGTGTGGATTATTTATCTACGTTGTGACCCCTGACCGCTAAGGTAGACGCTAAGGTCTACAGAGAATTCTGAAAACGGCCGACTGACACTAGTGGAATCATATAACAGGACAGAGGATAAATGACAACAGCAGGTAGATCTGTTTACATCAGGATGTCCTTTTGATGACAAAGCAACGGCCAACTTTGACAGATCCCACTTCATTAACTCCCAACTGTCTCTAAATGAGAATATATAAATTTACAGTAATGGGTAAAAATTGACCTACTAAAGGTAGACCATTTCAATTTCAACCAATTTTAGTGTTTTAAAGATCGAGGTTGTTTCTTTAGCCGGCATACATACTTCATATAAAATAAAAGGATTTAAAAGCACGAATGTTTCTTTTATACATAATACAAACTTCTACTGCCCTTACTGCGATGAAAAAAACGTATTGGGAGGGATTGGCTCATCAGTGGTGAACCCTCCCAGCGGTTTCGCCAATTTAATCCACCAGACCGCTTCTAAGAGCTCTAATACTGTATTGGACGATTCTGCTTATATACGCCGCACTGAAGGGTGGAATCTCAGAAATGGTTTTCAAGAAAACTATGGACATAAACATATAGGACAGTAGAATTACATTCAAATATACATACTTCATACCTTAATATGAATCAAGAAAAGCCAACCACGTAC
>CP092868.1:22167348-22257604 GCA_030710605.1 Cordylochernes scorpioides
TGGGATGTCGTCACTCGCCTGTCCACGACCAAGTTCACACCGTTCCAAATTACTTTTGGCATTCGTGTGATGTAACAACGACTGAAAGCCACTTTACATCGCCAACTTGACGACTTCATTCCGTGGAAAGAATTAAAAAAAAAAAACTTTCGGAAATTGTCTTTATTGAAGCCGAATGTTGATTTATTTTATTGATAATAATTGTATTGGAAGCATATAAACCTTTTTTTTGCATATTGATTACCATTTCTTACATTATGAAAATTCGAAACTATTATAGGAGCGCATGATTCTTTTTAAAATTGAACAATTTCTACTGCCCTTACTGCAATGGAAAAATTAATGGGAGGGCCTGGCTCATCAGTGGTGAACCCTCCCAGCGGTTTCGCCAGTTTAATCTACCATACCGCTGTTATATTGCATTTTTCGATCTTCCTTTTATAGTGATACTGTTGTTAGACTCTTGGAATGGGTATTTTATATGAACTATGGACATAAGCTTTGAGGACAGCAGAATTATATACAATTATAAATATATAAAATATGCTATATTTTTCTCATAACAGATGGCATGCTAATACATCATAATATAAACATTTCTTGTTTTAATGCATATTTAAAGGGAGAGGTGCCTCTTTTTCTAAATATAGATACAATATTCTAACATTGCATTAAGTTTAAAACTAGAGATAGCCTCTCTTCATACCCGTTTATTATACGAACTCTTTGAATTACCTCAATTTTTATAATAAGTATAGTAAACTGATCTTATTGTAGTATTCACTTATTGTAAAAAAGTTTATGGTAAAGGTTTAAAAGATTCATCAAGTGAAACGCCTAAAAAAAAAAAAGAATCAAAAGAAGCCGCTTGGAATTCTTTAAAAGAAAGACCATTCTCCAGGGAATGAGGAAAAGTGATGAAGAAGGAACATACATGTACTGGAATGCTATAAATCAAATCCATTCTGGCAATCTTCCAGCTTCTTTCAATCTGGCCACACGGCTTCTATGAATATTTGAGTTAAATAGGACTATTTGACCATCGTTGATATATAAATAAGTCGGTTGATCGAGTATATATACTCATATATATATAGAACTGATATTCCATTAAAAGAGAAAATTGGCTTTAAAGTATAAAACATGCATTTCTTTATTTTTTAATTATCCCTAGTACACGTGGTACAGGCCATGATAATCATGGTGGGTAGTTAGCGACTGCTTTTACTGTAAGCGCACCACATGTCTACACATGTGAAAAGCAGTTCGACTTTGCACTTACAAATGTACCAGAGCCCCGTTTTGGTTACTTGCACTCGCTGATGGTGTTGGACTTTTGCAAGAATCGGGGGCCATTGGAGCATTTATTTTCTTTATTTGTTAAAAGTGCAAGCTTTCGTATCTTTATAATCCTTCCACAGACATAGCTTTAGATTTAGATAATGAGAATATATAAATATACAATATTGTCTACATATATTTATTTATATATTATCTCAATATAAAGCTATGTCTGTGAAAGGATTATAAAGATCCGAAAGCTTGCACTTTTAACAAATAAAGAAACGCATTGCTACTGGCTATATTTTATACTTTATAGAACTAATATGAAAATTAAAAAGAAAAAAGGCATATCCTGACCAGGAGCACATGTGCTTTTCAGAAGGCAGAGCGCCATCTGGTGGAACAGAAATCAACTAAACATTGATGTAGCCTGTTCCTTGATATTTGGCCAACCCAATTTCTTGATAAATCAAGAAAAGACATTCACGAACGCGTTTCGCGCTGTTGACGCTCGTCAGCGCTAATATGAAAATGCGAAACTATTATAGACGCGTATGGTTCTTTTTGAAATTGAATTTTCATAACAGATGACGCGCTAATGTATCATAATAGAACTAATATATACTTGTACATAGAGAGGATATGATATTTTGGTTAGGAGCCCATAAAACATCTTCTCTAATAGCGCCTCCCTCTCTATAGCGCCCGAACTATCGCGGATCGCGGAACTGAGGAGTGTACAAGAAGACCTTGTCTGGAGGAGGACTCTCTCAAGGTGGGGAAGTCTTCCTTGCTGAAGATATTTGTATATATATTCCCCTACACTTTATATGCCCTTTTACTCTTTTATTTTTTCACCTTTGTAAAATTTGATTAAAAGAATCAATAAAATTGTTTAAATTGTCAAAAAAAAAAAAAATTGTCTATAGCGCCCGATTTTAAATACGTAGTACGATGCGATTTACATTAAAAGTGACCTGTCTATAGCACCCCCTCTCTATAGCACCCCATTCTGGTGAGTCCCAATAGGGGGCGCTATAGACAGGTTTAACTGTTTATTAGCTCTCTTTATGATATTCAATTTTCTTTTATATAGAGACAATTTTTAAAATTTTCGAATTTTTCTGTATGAATAGCGATTATAGATACAAACTATAATTCTAATATTAAAAGCTATGAATGTATTGTGTATAACAGGGTAGATAAATATAATATTAATTGATTTTAAGATAAAGTTTAGAATATCTTTCCATAAATATTCCACACACACACACACATTGTTATAAAACATTAAAAAACTGAATTCTCATGTATGTTAATTTTGTTCAAACACTATATAGTCTTTTTGAAAATAGAGCAATCCATAGTTAAATCATTAGATAATAAAAAGGCATATATTGGATTTAATAATAGATATAATAGTACAAATGTAATATTGTACTGGGATAAGGTGCATAAATTAAGAAAAAGGCATCTCTTTATCGTGCAACTGAAAGTTGCTAATGGCTTGCGCCATCTATCGGAATAAATATCAAATATGAAGGCCAACAGCCCGAAACGCGTCCGTGGTTAGCTTTTCTTGATTAATCAAGAATGGGTATTTGGCCAATTCTGGAATAATTAAAAATCAACGAGAATAGTTGATATTTATTCCGATAGATGGCGCAAGCCATTAGCAACTTTCAGTTGCACGATAAGGAAATGCCTTTTTCTTAATAATAGATATATAATGGATATAAATAATATACAATCATCAATGGGGTTTTCATCGCAGTAAAGACAGTGGAAAGTTCGTTTGATTTTAAAATAATAATTTGTGCTTATTTTATTTCTTATAGATTGAGCAGAACAAGAGTTATAACGAATATGGTAGATTAATTTGGTCAAATCATTGAGAAGTTTCATCATTGATGAGCCAAGTCTTCCTCAGTTAACCAAATGTAAAAATCCGTCCTTTATATTTTGAGATGCATTGCCATCGTGAAAGAACTGGCGGTTTGGCAACCTGATTGTTTCTGTGATTCGGACAAGGGCGTGCGCGAGACTGAAGAAGTGCTCCCGTCGAATTCAACGACTCCCTCGATTTAAAAAAATAAAAGTTAGAATTAACTCTCATTCAAATATGATTAAATCATGTTCAAATAATTTTTGAAATTGCATATATTTTCTCACAATAGGTTTCTTTTTATTAAAAAACGCTAGCTTTCAAGTGATAATCACTCTTCAACGGGCTTAATAAAATAGCGACTTTATCCTAACAGAAATATTTACAAAAACAAACGCTGGTATCTGGTAGGATAAAGTCGATATTTTATTAAGCCCGTTGAAGAGCGATTATCACTTGAAAGCTAGCGTTTTTTTAATAAAAAGATACTCATTGTGAGAAAATATTTTGTAATTTCAAAACTTTTTCACAATTTTATCATGAATACATATTCAAATATGTTATCCAGTATATGCGTAATCAATAATTATATATTATAGTATTGTCGGAGCTACATTAAATCTTTTGTTTTCCCGGAATTTGAGTATTTGATCTTATTATACTCTACAATATATAAAATCAATAAATAGTTCTATCCTCAACACATAGATGGCACTACGTGTTGTTTATTTAATCTCAGATAAATATGTCGAATTCAATGAACACTGACAACAACAATAGAGGATCATCGGAAAGTCTTTTACACAAAACTCTCCAGCTACATATCGTCAAAATAAAATAAACATATTGGTAGTCGCATGTGTAAATATAAACCACAATGCTATAATTTAGCCGTGGAGCCACTACCGAAGGACGTGTCAGAAATGTCCCCGCTATCCATCAAGAAAGAATGTCCAAGAAGTGACTAATGGAAATCCGTAACAAACCGACTCAAGGGAAGTCTTTGGTATTTTTAGATTTGGCAGTAAGAGAGGTGCTCTCTGAAGGTTTCGCCAAGGACTCGCCAGGCACAGTGTTTACCCGATGGAACATTTGGAAACGTGCGAAAGAATGGTCAGGGATTCACTAAATACATTAAAATGCAAAACGACATTTGAAAATTATCCCGCATGAGTTTCTTTTCAACGAAAAATCAAATTTTATTCCAACCTTAGGGATAAGGTATGAATGGATGGGGATCCCTGGACACTTTTATTTTTCCGTTTATCATTACTCTTCACAATTCATCCATTCATACCTCATCCCTAAGGTTGGAAATAATTGTTATTTCTCCTTGGAATAAATTTTGATTTTTCGTTGAGAAGAAACACATGCGGGATAATTTTCAAATGTCATTTTAAATCACAATCCGCATTATATTGTATTGTACATTTAAAATGCATTCATCAAAATTCATTTCTTCCGCGTACACCATTCGTTTTATGCAAACTCTACACCTTACCACGTCTTACCCAGACCAATCTATTTATAAGTTTGATTGTCTTCCTGTATATAAATATCATTATTATCATTACATGTAATTAGTTTTTACTTTTTTTTACAATTTACAGGCTCAGTGGTAAATCCATGTATGAGAGAAATTTCCTCAGATATACCCAGACCAATCTGTTTATGAACTTAACTTTCTAAGTTTTCCTGTGTATATAAATTTCATTATTACCATTACATGTAATTAGTTTTTACTTTTTTTCAATTTACAGGCTCAGTGGTAAATCCATGTATAAGGGAAATTTCCTCAGATTTATCCATATTAATCTATTTATGAGCTTGATTATCTTAATTAAGTTTTCCTGTATATAAATTTCATTATTACCATTAAATGTAATTAGCTTTTTTGATTTGCAAACTCATTGATAAACCCACGTATAAGAGAAATTTCCTCAGATTTATCCATATTAATCTATTTATGAGCTTGATTATCTTAATTAAGTTTTCCTGTATATAAATTTCATTATTACCATTAAATGTAATTAGCTTTTTTGATTTGCAAACTCATTGATAAACCCACGTATAAGAGAAATTTCCTCAGATTTATCCATATTAATCTATTTATGAGCTTGATTATCTTAATTAAGTTTTCCTGTATATAAATTTCATTATTACAATTACATGTAATTAGTTTTTACTTTTTTCAATTTTCAGGCTCTGTGTATAATACCATGTATAAGAGAAATTTCTTAGGATTCACCCAGATCAATCTATGAGCTTGATTGTCTTAATTAAGTGTTCCTTGTGTGCACATAAGTATCATTATTACCATTAAATGTAATTTGCTTTTACTATTTTTCAATTTTTCCAATCACAGTGAAAAATCTATGTATAAGAGAAATATATTACCCCCTCAGACTAATCTATGAATGAAATTAACTGTCTTAATTAAGAGTTCCTGTACAATAGATTTCACTATTACCATTTTAATGTGAATAGCTTCTACTTTTTTTCCATTTGCAGGATTAGTGGTAAATCCATGTATAAGAGAAATATCTTAGTATTCACCCATATTAATCTATTTATGAGATTGATGGTCTTAATGAAGTTTTCCTGTATATAAATTTCATTATTATCCTTAAATGTGATCTCTCAGTTTTACTTTATTATTTTCATTTTCAGTCTAAGTGGTAAATCCATGTATAGGAGAAATATATTTCCCTCATATTTACCTGGAACAATATATTTATGTGAGCTTGATTGTCTTAATTAAGTTTTCCTGCATATAAATTTCATTGTTATTATTGAATGTGATAACTTTGCTTTTTTTTCATTTTCGGACTCAGTGGTAAATCCATGTATAAGAGAAATTTATTAGGATTTACCCAGACTAATCTATTTATGAGCTTGATTGTCTTAATTAAGTTTTCCTGTATATGAATTTCATTATTACACTTAAATGTGATTAGTTTTACATTATTATTTTCATTTGCATACCTCGTGTTTAAAACTATGTGTCTTAATAAAGGCTTTTGTTTGTGTTCATTTATTCGAAATGTAAGAACACAATGCATGGATTAAATACATCAAAACACAATACATCTATTTAACCTTATTTGCATCAAACGTGCAAATTCAGATAATTGGATATGTTTTGTCCATGAGTTATACATATATTGAAATTGGCAGTAATATTTAAACGTTATTTTTATTAAGAGTTCAAAGTTTTTGTCCTTTCTCAACTAGTAGTTAAAATGATTTAAATATACAAACAATTATACAAATTTTCCGTTTATCATTACTCTTAACAATTCATCCTTTCATACTTCATTCCTAAGGTTAGAAATAATCGTTATTTCTCCTTAAAATAAATTTCGATTTTTCGTTCAAAAGAAACACATGTGGGATAATTTTCAAATGTCGTTCTACAATAATAAGCCGCATTATATTGTATTATAAATTATATATATACTCATGGACAAAACTTAAGGAAGTGGAAAGTCTTTGATTTCGCCAGTCGTCTATTTATTATAAGGAGATAGAGGTAATTTGTTCACATTTGGTTATCTCATGTGTCTTCAATAAAGGTCACTGTAATATATTTCAGAGTTATTGTCTGAATACCGATATACATGCTGAAAGATACAACTTCCTTAAGTTTTGTCCATGAGTGTATGTATCCTCTAGTATAGCTTGGAGCTACATGTGTAGATGTGATACAGTACAATCAGACACCACCTGTTACATTATGAGAGTGTGTACTACATGTGGTGCAATATAACAAATCTATGTAATACTTTATCTGTGATGGTTTAGTAATACACGTGATGTACTTATATGTTTTCATAACTTTCTACGGACTGTATAGCCCCTGGTCTACACGTGTGTAGACATATGCTGCGTTTCACTACAAACATCTACCATGGTCGACAGTTACATGTGAAAACATGTGTGTGACAATGACAATTAAAATTACTTTATTGACCTCTTAGTCAATTAAGAACACTCCGGAGAGTTAAGCAATAAAAAGTATTTACAGCAACAAAAAACAACAGGGGGTGCCCTCAAAGAGGGTCTGGGTTAGGGAGGCAAGGAGGCCCTGAGCTCAGAAAGCTTCCCGCGAAGAAAAGGATCCAAGTCCAGAGCGCGCTCCAAGAGAGCGTCAAGGATCTGAGCCAGAATGTTCCTTTGCCTGGGCAAAAGTTGCTCGATGAGTTCCTCCCTGTCCCTGGGGTTAAGGGTCGCATCCGTGAGTTCTGATTGGTCAATTCCCGATTTGGACGTAGGCCCCAAGTCGGGTTCTTTCATGAAGATCTGAAACAGAGATAGTGACATCTGCCATTGGGTCAGGTCCGGATCATCCTCCAGGGCAGGCGGCGGAGGTGTCATCACAGCAGGCATCAGTTCTTCGCTGTGGGAAGTAGGTGGCGTTGGTCCAGAAGGCCGAGGCGCAGGCAGTGGGGGTGTTGGAGGCACTGCTGGTGTTGTCCTGAGCTCGGCCTTGACTTGTCCGAGGACCTTATATAAATTAGAGGTGTGTCCGGGCTTCAGGTCCAGAATTTGACCGATCAGGCCGACGAGGGCGTCGCACTGCGGAGGCGACAGGAGGGGTCCCTTCCTCTGCGCCTTGGTCCTCGAGGAGAGGAGGTCCAGGACCTCCTCCCGCCCAAGACCAAGGGCGTCCGTCTTAGCGAATGACACGCTGGGGAGCCCCTCGATGAAAGCATCGAGGTCGACTCTCGTAGCGTTTTTTGCCGATGACGTGGAGGACGCAAAGGTCTCCTCCACGATGGACATCTCCACGTCCGGAGTTGGGGCCGCAGGCTCGCGACTCCCAGGTGTTTGCAGGGACGGAGCAGGGGTCACTGGTGGAGGGGCAGGAGGCGTCTCCTCCATAGGAAAGGCTGGGGCCGCTGGTGGAGATGGCCGAGGTGCGGATGAGTGGAGCGCAGCTCGGGCCACGGGAGGAGCGCTGCAAACCTCCATGGCTGGATTGGAAGGTGTCGGCGCAGGAGGCTGGGCTGCTGACCGCTGAGGCGGTGCAGGGGTGGTCGGTGGTGGGACGCCAGCAGGAGTGGTCGGTGGGGCCGTTCTGGTGTTGTTGGCCAGCCCTGCAAGCAGGGGGCAGATGGCCCTCCGATGCCCTTGTCCGTGGCACCTGGAACATCTGATGCCCGAGGATAGGTACGCAGGCCAGGCTTGGCCTTTGATGTTGATGTCAAGGCGGGTTGGAAGCCTCTCGATGGTGATCCCCTCATGTAGGGTGATGAAGACGTCACGCCGGCCATCGACGTAGACGTAGGGGCCCGCCTTCATCTGCTTAGGGGCGATGGACGTAACCCGCCCATATGGAGAGAGGGCGGTGATGACAGCAGAGTCCGCCACAAAGAAGGGGAGGTTACCCACTGTAATCCTTTCCGCTCTTTTGCGGAAAGGGAATGCTCTGAGGAGTGTTCCCTCAACCTCGAGGCCCTCACTTATGAGGCGCTCGGTCAGGCCTCTGTTGGTCAGTCCCAGGAGCTGGTGGCCGTTCACCTTGGTGATCTGGATGACTCCGGCAGTTCCTCCGAGCATCCTGTCCAGTGCCCTAAGGTAGTGGAAGGGCTCCAGTTCGGGGCTGTGTTCGATGTACACACAGTGTTCCTCGGAGGAGGACGCCTGCCGCGCCCTGGCTTCCGCGATGTGTGCTCTGGTGACCCTGATCTCTTGGGCCCGCGGCACCGAACCCGCCGATGGTTGAGGTCGGCGAATGGTCCTAGAGCCTCCGGGATTGGAGGATGGTGCAGCCGCCGTAGGCGAATTTGCCGAGCCACGGCGCCTCTTCCTACCCTGGACGAGGGTAAATCCTTCCTCAGCTCCAGGATTCACCTCTTCTGTGATGTCAGCCCAGTTTCTCCGGACTTGAGCAGCGGCGTCAGAAGTTGGAATAGCCGCAAGGTCGACCGGCGCGGCAGAATTTGCATCCTGGCTGCCGGCGGAGGGATTTACATAGTTTTGATTTTTAGTCAAAACTATTGGATTTTTGTTCTGCAAAACATCTTTTGCTGTTATTTCCGCACTGGGCTGTGCTTTAGAGCCGAGCCTTACAGGCTTGTCTTCGGCTTTTGACGGGCTCTCAGCCCATACCACATCTGTCGCCATCCGCGACACTTTTCGCCCGCCAGAGGCGAAAAACTCAGGAGCTCGCGCGACGCGTGGCCGCACGGCCGAGTGTAGACATGTGGTGTACTTACAGTACTAGCAGTCACAACTCTCTACCTTCCATGATTATCATAGCATGGCACTACATGTGTAGACATGTGGTGTACTTACAGTACTAGCAGTCACAACTCTCTACCTTCCATGATTATCATAGCATGGTACTACATGTGTAGACATGTGATGTACTTACAGTACTAGCAGTCACAACTCTCTACCTTCCATGATTATCATAGCATGGTACTACATGTGTAGACATGTGATGTACTTACACTACTAGCAGTCACAACTCTCTACCTTCCATGATTATCATAGCATGGCACTACATGTGTAGACATGTGGTGTACTTACAGTACTAGCAGTCACAACTCTCTACCTTCCATGATTATCATAGCATGGCACTACATGTGTAGACATGTGGTGTACTTACAGTACTAGCAGTCACAACTCTCTACCTTCCATGATTATCATAGCATGGCACTACATGTGTAGACATGTGGTGTACTTACAGTACTAGCAGTCACAACTCTCTACCTTCCATGATTATCATAGCATGGCACTACAAGTGTAGAAATGTGGTGTACTTACAGTACTAGCAGTCACAACTCTCTACCTTCCATGATTATCATAGCATGGCACTACAAGTGTAGAAATGTGGTGTACTTACAGTACTAGCAGTCACAACTCTCTACCTTCCATTATTATCATAGCATGGCACTACAAGTGTAGCATGTGGTGTACTTACAGTACTAGCAGTCACAACTCTCTACCTTCCATTATTATCCATGATTATCATAGCATGGCACTACAAGTGTAGACATGTGGTGTACATACAGTACTAGCAGTCACAACTCTCTACCTTCCATTATTATCCATTATTATCATAGCATGGCACTACATGTGTAGAAATGTGGTGTACATACAGTACTAGCAGTCACAACTCTCTACCTTCCATTATTATCATAGCATGGCACTACAAGTGTAGAAATGTGGTGTACTTACAGTACTAGCAGTCACAACTCTCTACCTTCCATGATTATCATAGCATGGCACTACATGTGTAGACATGTGATGTACTTACACTACTAGCAGTCACAACTCTCTACCTTACATGATTATCATAGCATGGCACTACATGTGTAGACATGTGGTGTACTTACAGTACTAGCAGTCACAACTCTCTACCTTACATGATTATCATAGCATGGCACTACATGTGTAGACATGTGGTGTACTTACAGTATAATAACACTCACAACTCTCTACCTTCCATGATTATAATAACCTGGTACTACATGTGTAGACATGTGGTGTACTTACAGTACTAGCAGTCACAACTCTCTACCTTCCATGATTATCATAGCATGACACTACAAGTGTAGAAATGTGGTGTACTTACAGTACTAGCAGTCACAACTCTCTACCTTACATGATTATCATAGCATGGCACTACATGTGTAGACATGTGGTGTACTTACAGTATAATAACACTCACAACTCTCTACCTTCCATGATTATAATAACCTGGTACTACATGTGTAGACATGTGGTGTACTTACAGTATAATAACACTCACAACTCTCTACCTTCCATGATTATAATAACCTGGTACTACATGTGTAGACATGTGGTGTACTTACAGTACTAGCAGTCACAACTCTCTACCTTCCATTATTATCATAGCATGGCACTACATGTGTAGACATGTGGTGTACTTACAGTATAATAACACTCACAACTCTCCACCATCTATGATTATCATAACCTGGTACTACATGTGTAGACATGTGGTGTACTTACAGTATAATAACACTCACAACTCTCCACCATCTATGATTATCATAACCTGGTACTACATGTGTGTATAGACATTTAGACACGATTCAATTTAATCCCGTGTGGATCTCATGGAATAAAGTCTGTCCTAGACTGACGAGGGCCATTAATCCGAAATCATGGTCTCTAGGTGGACGCTTCTCAGTTTGCCAAAGCCATTGTTGTGGCTTTGTCACCGACCCGAGTCCATTAATTTGCGGCGACGGTCAATAGATGGTGTCTAGTTTTGACAGGAAGGGCGATCTTTGTTTTTATGGATATGTAAACACGTGATATACTCACAGTACAAGTAGTCACAAACTTCTTCCTACCAAGAAAAACGGTATTACATTTGTAGTAAAGGTTCCAATAAATTCAATCTCAACCAATATGTAAATTATCAAAGTGAATTTCAAATCATAATTTCAAAACAAAAAAGGGCCATAAATATATTCAATTTAAAACAATATGAAACCAATAATCATTTCAACACCTATATAATTAAAAATGCATGTCTAAATGATAGGAAACGAAATAATAAAACATGTTTTACAGAATTATAGTCATTTCTATGATGTGACAGAAGAGAAAAATCACTCTCTATATAATAATTATAGAGTTTACTAAAGTATTTGGTACTTTTCTAATCACTCTATGAATATTCATAAGGGAAGTATACATATATAGAAACACTATAATTGTATAATCGGCTATGCAAATTAATAGGTTTTTTTTTAAAGGGTGATTTTTTTCCTTCTTCCACGTCAATGTTAGGATTTGGTACAAGGGAGGGAGAGAGAAAGAATAATACCTACAAAACTTGACACAATAAAAATACTATGTTTATTAACTTAAATATTCTAATTAACTCATAGTACATGCCATGATAATCATGGTTGATATGGGTTTATGACTGATTTTACATATCTGCACTAAAAAAAAACATCTTTGATCACGCAGATGAAAGTTTCTGATGGCTAGCGCCATCTATCGGAATAAATATAAAATATCATTTGATTTTTTGATTATTTCAGAATATTGGATAAATAACCTGGTACAAACCGAACTATGTTAACAAAGGTTAAAAACCTGATATGAATACATGGTTGTCCTTTGTTGATTAACCATGAATAAGTATTTATCTTTAAAATATTATAGAATAGTTAAAAATTAACTTCAGTACAATTTCATTGTTGCACTCTATCTACACTTAATTTAAAAAGTTAAAATTTACACATACCAGATTCCAGAGATCTTCTTTTGGCACTCACTGATTGAGTTAGATTTGTACAAGAGTAGAGGCCATTGGAAAACAAATTAAACAAATATTTCTATACATATAAAATGAAAGGATTTAAAAGCAAGAATGTTTCTTTTATACATAATACAAACTTCTACTGTCCTTACTGCGATGAAAAAATATATTGGGAGGGCTTGGCTCATCAACCATTTCTGAGATTCCACCATTCAGTGCTGCGTATATAAGCAGAATCGTCCAATATAGTATTAGAGCTCTGAGAAGCGGTCTGATGGATTAAATTGGCGAAACCGCTGGGAGGGTTCACCACTGATGAGCCAAGAACTCCCAATATATTATTTTCATCGCAGTAAGGAGGGTATAAGTTTGTATTATGTATAAAAGAAACATTTGGGCTTTTAAATCCTTTCATTTTATATGCCGCGTTGGTGCTTTGTGGTGTTAAAAATTTCTATAACGGATTTAATTTTTTCCTCGTTGTTTAAAATATAAAGTTCACACTCATAAACAAAACTTAGGAAGTTGTGCCTTTTAGCATGTATATATTATTACGATAACTTTGAAAGATATTTGATATACAGTGACCGACAAAGGTCACCTCTCCCGTCAAAATAGACGTCAAAGCTAGAAGCCATCTAATGACCGTCGCCGCAAACTAGAGAACTCGGGTCGGTGTCAAAGCAACAACACCAGCTTTGGTAAACTGAAAAGCGTCTACCTGGACACCATCATTTCGGGTTTTATTGAAGACACATGAGATAACCAAGTGTGAACAAATTTGTTTGCCTTTGTCTCCTTAAAAAAACAGACGACCGGGGACATCAATGACATCCATTTTCTTAAGTTTTGTCCCCATGAGTATAACTAACATTAGGTATAACTAAGAGGTCAATTTTAATATTATCTTTTTAAAAAGAAAATAGTTAAAAATAAAAACGTGAAGAAGTGTCTTCATTTTGATTTCTAACACATAATTTTGATATATATTTCTATCAACAAAGCGAGAACCAAAGAAATCCCTACAAATATAAACCAATCAAATCATTTTTATAAGACAATAACATTCCATCTATGTATACATTTAAACATATACATTACATATGTAATATGAATAATATATATATAGAAATACATATTTATATATTAAAGATAAAAAAGGCATATCCTGACTAGGAGCACATATGCTTTACAGATGGCAGAGCGCCATCTGGTGGAACAGAAATCAACTAATCATAGATTTAGCCTGTTCTTGATTTATCAAGAAATTGGTTTGGCCAAATATCAGAGAAAAAGGCTAAATCAATGTTTAGTTGATTTCTGTTCCACCAGATGACGCTCTGGCATCTGTAAAGCACATGTGCTCCTGATCAGGATATGCCTTTTTTTTATTTTTAACTAGACGGGTGACCGGGGCTTCGCCCCGGGATTGACCCGTGTGCATAACTTCCCAAGTGATATATATTTAGATAAGATTTTTTTTTATAATTGTTTGTTATTAGCATTATCTATTTGTTTGCATCAGCATAATTTAATCTAATCTTTGATAGAGGGCGCTGTTCGTGAGCTAAGTAGAATAATTTGAATATATAGTTTTAATAATTGATTTATATATTTTTTAAAATAGCCTATCGTCTTCCTCGTATTTTTTTTACCTATGTATGGAAATTTTGGTTTGAATTGGTGAACTACTGCGAATTTGTATACCGGACATACAAACAAACAAACATTCATTTATATATATATAGATATCAACACCTGACCTTTTATTTTTTTCATATTTATATATATAGATATATATAATAGAAATGAAATCATTAATATACGAATATTTATTTTATATATAGAACAAACTTCTACTGTCCTTTACTGCTTACTTTTTATACTGTCCTTTTACTGTGCTACTTTTACTTGTTTAAACCCAGATTAAAGAGAAGGTCTATTTCTCCGGATATTGGAAACCTAAATGTCACAACCTTTGTTTGTCACCATTATACATTGGTGTCTTTAATGTCTTAGAGGGAATTGTTATTAAAAACAAAGATTTCTAACGCCATCTATCAACGGGTAAAGTAAACATTTAAAGACTCTTTATTATAAAATAAATAAAGCTTCCAGGTCTAAGTTTCTTGTTCAATTTTTTTTATTTTCAAGCTTTCGGACTTGCCAGTCCTTAACAAGAGGAATTGAAGGACTGACAAGTCCGAAAGCTTGAAAATAAAACTTTGAACAAGAAACTTAACCCTGGAAACTTTATTTTATAATATTATAAATCAGGAAAGATTGTTTATATTTATTATTGTTGAAACTAATAAATTTCCTTTCCATGTTGGGATCGGGGGTTATGAGATGGCGGATGAACTAGCAAAGGAAGCCAGGAAGTTGAACTAAAGGAAAGAACAAATGTCAGTATTTGATGTTAATGCTCTGGCATAATCCAGAAAAAGACAAAGAAAGGTCAAATAAGCTATATAAACGCTGAGAGAAGAATAACAAAAACAACCACAAGACTTTAAATGAAACATTAGAAAGGAATGACAATACATCCAGAAAGTTTTGAAATTTTAAAAGTTTTTATATAATAAAACTTTCAACAATTTTAACATAAAATAAGAATTTTATTTTGTACTAGGTGTATCTGCTGAGATTAAAAGTTTTTTCCTTCAATTGTAATTTTATTACTTTCACTAGAGCTTCTGCGTTAGTCTTTTAGGGAATGGTACATCTTCGTTAAATAGAAGCGTAGTACGATTCGGTTTTCCTCTACACCGAATACCATTTATTAATACGGTAAACTATATTTTACTATAATAATTTACCATACTGCAGAATATCTATTTCTAAAGGACAACACCTAGTTGCATAGCCAAAGTGTCTTTTAGGGAGAGAAGTGTCCTCTTACTGGAGAGCAGGTAATTAGTGTTGATGCTTATTCCTCAAGTTGTTCAAACCATCTCCATTAGGTTCCATTGTCTCATCTTTCCTATTATATAGTAAAATGGTAATTTGGGTGATGAAACCTGTTCTTTGTAGAGAAGTGTCCTCTAGTAGGGGTGTCCTCTCATTGAGGTTGTTCTACTGTATTAATTTAGAAGTTAGTATCACACACACAAAGTAAGAACCTATAGCGAGTGGTTTGATCAAGTATCGAAATGAAATTCTTCTTGAGTATAAGGCTGATTCCTATCAGGATGGTTCCCAGATGGCAGATAGGGGAACAGCCATCAGATATGGAGGTTAGCTGACAATATCGGATTAAAAGTCCTTGAACAACATCCTGGGATCAAATAACCAGGTCAGAAAGGTCCGTAAATCAGTCCACAACACAGTATGGTGGGACTACACCTATAAGAGAAATAAGATATGGAGGTTAGCTGACAATATCGGATAACTAGTCCTTGAACAACATCCTGGGATCAAATAACCAGGTCAGAAAGGTCCGTAAATCAGTCCACAACACAGTATGGTGGGACTACACCTATAAAAGCAATCAGATATGGAGGTTAGCTGACAATATCGGATAACCAGTCCTTGAACAACATCCTGGGATCAAATAACCAGGTCAGAAAGGTCCATAAATCAGTCCACAACACAGTTTGGTGGGACTACACCTATAAGAGAAATAAGATATGGAGGTTAGCTGACAATATCGGATAAAGAGTCCTTGAACAACATCCTGGGATCAAATAACCAGGTCAGAAAGGTTCGTAAATCAGTCCATCAGTCAACAACACAGTTTGGTGGGACTACACCTATAAGAGAAATAAGATATGGAGGTTAGCTGACAATATCGGATAAAGAGTCCTTGAACAACATCCTGGGATCAAATAACCAGGTCAGAAAGGTCCGTAAATCAGTCCATCAGTCAACAACACAGTTTGGTGGGACTACACTTATAAAAGCAATCAGATATGGAGGTTAGCTGACAATATCGGATAACTAGTCCTTGAACAACATCCTGGGATCAAATAACTAGGTCAGGAAGGTCCGTAATCAGTTCACAACAAAGAGTGGACTAGACCTGTAAAACTACAAAACCCAATGATGATACTGGGTGAGCTGTTGTTGTCGTGTCCAATGAAGAGCCTCAGATACCTCCGTACATCTCAATCACAGCAATCTTCTCTATCTTGGATGTGTAAAGCTGCTGTTCTGGGTCAGTGTCAATTATAATGACTTCTTGTTGTTGTCATGTCCAATGAAGAGCCTCAGATATCTCCATACATCTCTATCACAGCAATGTTCTCTATCTTGGGTGTGTAAAGCTGCTGTTCTGGGTCCATGTCAATTATAATGACTTATTGTTGTTGTCGTGTCCAATGAAGAGCCTCATATATCTCCGTACATCTCTATCACAGCAATGTCCTATATCTTGGATGTGTAAAGTAAATAAACGAGGCTTCAGAACCGTTCAGATTCAACAAAAGGTAACATTTCATTAAATTCTATTTATATAAATATATTATTTAAATTTATATTTTATTATTCTATTGACTCCCGATTTACCGGGGTTGAGAAGACAACCACGGAATATCGAGATATTGAAAGTAAAAGGCTAAAACTAACGTTACATCTTGTACCACACGTGAGAGCAAACAACCCTAAACGCGTACGTGGTTAGAATTTCTTGAAAATAATTGTAAATCAACGATTAGTTGATAATTATTCCGATAGATGGCGCACCCCATCAGCAAATTTTATTTGCACGATCAGGGGATGATTTTCTCTTAAAGCTAAGGTGTTTGTGGATATTTGTGATTGGGGTTCAAATTTACTTATTGAAGAAAGGAAAGAAAAGAATAAGAAATGAAACTTACTGCTTGTCCTTTAGACTTAGGTGCTCGAGTCTCCCTTAGCATGGGAGTGTTGGCGTCGCCCCCTGCCTTGCTTTCAGCCATCTGGAACATCATCCTCGGGGTCAGAATACAATGATTTCATATACAGACAGTAAGCCTACAATTACACTTGCCACACACCAGCCAGCGCGTGAATTTAGAGAACATCTCGGCCCCTCGATATCTTGGCACGCGCGCTGTTCGAACAACAAGGCTTTCCGCCGTTATTTCCTTCCTCTCTTTATTTCGCTGAACTTTAAATAAATTAATTTATTTTATAAAAAAATATTTTTTAAAAATTTTCATTAGTGGCCTTTCTACACCAAACACGCCATACACTCATGGAACAAAACTTAAGGAAGTTGTACATTTTAGCATGTATATCAGGATTCATACAATAACTTTGGCTAAAATTTCGGGAGTAACTATTAATATAAAAATCAACGATTGGTTGATGTTTTTTAGATAGATGACGCAAACCATCAGCAACATTTAGTTATACCATAAAGCGATGTCTTTTTCTTAAAAGTAACCACCTGATATCTAAGTAGAGAGAGAATTTCGCTTTATAGTAATTTTTAAAAGGATATTTATTTGTTACTATTATATATATTTAAAAGCTTACTAGTTAATATATATATATATATATATATATATATGGGTTGACCAAATATCAGGGAACAGGTTAAATCAACGTTTAGTTGATTTCTGTTCCACCAAATGGCGCTCTGCCATCTAAAAAGAACATGTGCTCCTGGTCAGGATATGCTTTTTAATATTCTAATTTTAATATCAACACCTGACCCACTTATTTTAATTTTTTATATATTTTTCATATATAGATATATGAAAAAACAATAGAAAAAAATAAAAGATAAGTGGGTCAGGTGTTGATATTTAAAATAAAGAAGGCATCTCCTGACCACAAGCACATGTGCTTTTTAGATGGCAGAGCGCCATCTAGTGGAGTAAAAATAAACTAAACGTTTATTTAGCTTACTCCGAGATATTTGGCCAACCCAATTTCTTGATAAATCAAGAAAAGCCATCCACGAACGCGTTTCGCGCTGTTGGCGCTCGTCAGCGTGGAGAAAGCTGTAACCATTGCGACCAAAAAGATTTCCCGAGAAATCAAGAAATGGGTATTTAAGGCCAAATTTGCGTAAAGACGCTTAACACATGAAATACACATACATGTATTTTAAATATCAACACCTGACCAAATATTAGGGAACAGTTTAAATCAACGTTTAGTTGATTTCTGTTCCACTAGATGGCGCTCTGCCATCTAAAAAGTACATGTGCTCCTGGTCAGGATATGCTTTTTTTAATTTTTAATATCAACACCTGACCCACTTATTTTAATTTTTTATATATTTTTCATATATAGATATATACATTGATAAAAATATATTTTCTAAAATAAAATAAAAACGGCCTCCGCATAAATAAAGCAAGAAACTTCGGAGGCTGTTTTTTTATTATTGTTTACATTTCAGAGGATTCTATCTATCTTTCTCTATATAACTAGCCAATTGGATCTAACATATAAAATCTAGTACTAACAAAGAATGAACATATCCAAGGTGTTAAAAAGACGTATAAAAGAAAACACAATGACCATAATAATGCGCATAACAAAGTGTTGCCAAGTAATTATTCCATAGAAGGAAGCAGAAGATATATAATATAGAGACATATTTACATATACAGCACAGCTGTACCATAATTACATATCTCCTGTATTACATTTCCTTCCTTTAGTTTATCCATATACATAACCTTCTAATTCTTATAGTGAGGATTATATCCTGAATTCTTCTACCGAGATAATCAGATTGTTCGGGGAAAACGACAAAATAGAGTCAAATAACTATTTACATAAAAAGCAGATATCAAAATTATCCAATATAAGAGTCATATTATATGAATAATAACAGCCTTTTCCTGTTTTTTTCCCATAACGAAATCACTGGGAGGGTTCACCACTGATGAGCCAGGCCCTTCCATTAATTTTTGAATTGCAGTAAGAGTAGTAGATATATATATACAGTTAAACCTGTCTATAACACCCCTCTAAATAGCGCCTTCCTCTCTATAGCGCCCGATTTTTAATACGTAGTACAATGCGATTTACATTAAAAGTGACCTGTCTATAGCACCCCCTCTCTATAGCACCCTATTTTGGTGAGTCCCAATAGGGGGCGCTATAGACAGGTTTAACTGTATATAAAGGTTGTTTAATTTTAAAAGAATCATGCACGTCTAAAATAGTTTCAATTTTTCATAACAGATGGCGCGCTAATGCACCAAAATAATTAAATAATTAAAATAAATTATTTTCTCATTAGATTATCATAGAATAATCTGTGTTAGCCCACTCAGGGTTATCCATTATCAGTCACGTGACATAATATCAGCGCCTTCTTTTTATAGACATGTATATTGTTTATCTCTTATTGTGGAATGTTTGCTAGGGTAAACAACATAGGGGTAACTCCAAGTGCCATAGTTACATATTTAATTAAACAGGCATATATTGGATTAAAATATCATTTATTTTACCAATATTTCAGTTGGCTGAACGCCAAACTTTATCAAGGTGTTATAACATTTTAAACGTTTATAACACACATTAAAATGTTATAGCACCTTGATAAAGGTTGGCGCTCAGCCAACTGAAATATTGGTAAAATAAATGCTATTTTGATCCAATATATGGCTTTTTAATTAAAGATTTATCTATGGATTGCTCTATTTTCAAAATAGTTACATATCTGTTGTTCATTTAAACATGGAGATTATGTAAATTAGTATGGATAGTACTGACTTACATCTAATAATGTGAAAAAATAGAACAAAAGTGAAATTATTTTTATGAAAAATAGACACTTCGGCCAGATAGAGTTTTTTATTTTCTCAACGTTTCTACAATAATATTTTGTCTTCGTTAGGAGAAGTAATTTGCAACCTCATAACAATTTTTAACGCCAAATGCTTTATTTTTATTTATTTCTTCTGACGAAGACAAAAGATTTTGTCGAAACGTTGAGAAAAAAAAAAACTCTAACTGGCCGAAATGTCTATTTTTTTATAGAACTATGAATGCCGGCCAGGCAGCCTCTATCTTTATGAAAAGTGAAATTTTACTGGGATAAGATGGATAAATTAAGAAAAAGGCATTTCCTTATTGTGCAACTGAACTTTAATTTGCACAATAAGGAGATGCCTACTACATCAAATAGTTTATAATTAAGGAAATATATAGAGAATTTAATAAATTCTGCACAGTCACAAATAGACAACTTCATGTTGTTAATTTTCGATTGAAGAGTTGGAGCATTTCGATATAAAATATATTTATTGGCTTATATACTTAGCACAACATTATAAAAGTAAGAAATGATTAAATGCAAAAGATTATATATCTAAATACAAAAGGTTAATTAAAAATTAAAGATCATCCCCCCTTTGTTCTTCATTTCAAAACATTCTTCTTTTTTCTTCATGATTTTAATTGATGTTCCTTTTTTCACAGATATTATACCTTCACTTCAAAAAGCCTGAGAAACTTCAGTAGTGTATGACTTGATTTAAAATGATGTAAATAATTGACAATTTCTATTCGCTACAGCAAACAAATCATTGTAAATAACCTTAAAGTTTGAGATCAACTCTCTCTCTCTCTTTCTCTCTACGGTATTATAACCGTTGTAAATAACTTTATGGTTTCAACCTCTATTATTCCACAGCGTATTTTATGTAAATAACTATAAATAAGGATTCAAATCTCTACATATATATTGTCATTATTGTTATGTGTTATTATGTGTATATACACTCATGGAGATAAAACTTAAGGAAGTTGTACCTTTTACCATATATATCGGGATTCAGACAATAACTCTGAAAGATATTACAGTGATCTTTAGTGAAGACACACTCATAGACAAAACTTAATAAAGATGTACCTTATAGCATGTATATCGGGATTCAGACAATAACTCTGAAGACACACGAGATAACCAAGTGTAAACAAAATTGCCTCTGTCTCCTTCAAATAACACAGAACACTTCCTTAAATTTTGTCCATGAGTGTATGTATGTGTTTTTCATCTATATAAAAAAATGGAAACATAATAATTCACTAAAACAATTAGTTTTAAATTCTCTAATATAAAGGTAATTTCCTAAAACAGATGGATCGTTCAAAGAACACAGACGACCGGCAATATCAAAGACTTTCCACTTCCTTAAGTTTTTATCCATGAGTGCATATATATATGTGTGTTTTTCATCTATATAACAAAATGGAATAATAATAATTCACTAAAACAATTAGTTTTAAATACTCTAAAAAATAAATTTTCCTGAAACAGATGGCTCGTTAATTCATCATGTATTGTAAATAGCTTAACGCACAATTAGCCATTGGTGGTGTCTTATGTAATAAATAAATTCTGACTTAATCTATATGGCTAGATTCCTTAGTTTGCCTTTTTTTTTCAATATGACTCATTGGAATGCCAATTAACTCGTAACTTATTCTTTGTGAATTTTCAAAATTGTTTATCAATAAAAGTAAACGATTATTAATTTTTAATTGCTTTTTTTTCTTTTTGAAATTTTTCACAATTTTCCTAAAAATATCGCAATCCATAAGATTCAACATTCAATTTAAAAAAAGTCATATCTTGGATCAGAAAATAAACTGGGTTTTTATTGCATGAAATTTCGATTATCAAAACGTTCGTCTTTTGATAGAGGTAAACATTTTTGATCGTCAAAATATCCTGCAATTATAATACAGTTTATTTCTCCGATCCAAAATGTATCGTTTTTTATTTTTAAATTTTCAATGTTTTTTTTTAGTGGTAGAATAATCAGACGATTCCAACGTAATAATCACTTCCGCCATTTTGGCGCCCATTTTGAGAAGTGCCAATCTTCAACAGATGTTTCGATACCTGTACATGCAATTATCCAGCCTCTACTCTATTTTATGGCTCATATTTACCGCGGTTAGGATAAACTTTTTTTGCATTTCATTTGATTAATATCTTTAAAAATCAATATTGTGTGAATATAGTTTAGTAAATGGTTAATATAATGTAATTTTGATTTTTTAAAAATAAAAATAACAAAAGGCTAAAATAAAATAAATATATTTAACTTATGCTTAAGGGCGATTAAATAATCGTTTGCAAATATCGAATTTCACATGAAATTCAAGGATCCTTTAATAAGTTATATTCACGAAGAAAATTTATTGAAAGTCCATAGATATGAGTATTATCAATGGAAAAGTTTCCTATTAAACACCCATCTATATTTAAATATTAAAATATTTATTACAATTAACTCTATCTTTTTATTTTCAAATTTGATATTTTTAGAAAATTATTTTGCCATAATATCGTATAAATGCATAATATATTAATGGCGTTTGAAAAATGATATATATATTAAAAACAATATACTATACGGAAAATATTTATTGAACTAAAATTATGTATAAAGAAAACTTGTGTCAATGGCCAAAATTGTTTAAATTGAATAAATACGCAGAGATAGATGTAATAAATTATGCATACAACCCTATATTTTATTTTTAAAATCTTAATATAATTTTCTTTATATAAAGGTTGTGCTTTAGAGTTATTTTTAATTACCGTGGAATATATTGGCGAATTAATATAACCAGATTTAATAATTAATTATCGATTTATTTACAATTTTATATAATTACAAAATTTACGTCTTGCTACAAAAAAAACTTACAATTATTCATTTAAAAAGTATAGGCTAAGTGAGTTGCTTGTGGTTAAATTAGGCTGCATGTATCATAAAAGCATTATATTTATAAATTATTCAATATTAGTGGAAATTTTGAAACTATTAAGGCTATAATTAAACCCTTTTAATTTAAATATACATTGAAAATCTATAAACATTAAATATTGATTATATATTAATACTTCCCCGTGGTATTTGTAGTTAAAATGCTAATTAAGGAGATTTTATAGCTTTACATTAATATTAGTTATATTTAAGGTAGCCAAGCTAAAATAGTCAAAAGACATTTAATATATAAACTATTAACATTTTATATTTTATAAATAACATTACGAAATATATTAATAAGTTCTAAGTTAAATAATACCATTTTTGATTTAATTTTTCAAAATCCTATTAAAACTCCTTCGCATTAAGTCATTTTTAAAATCTATATTTTATTCAATTAAAAAATTATTGTACTTGAAGTACATCTTCTCAATTTTGTTATTTAATTTTATGATATATCCACTATTAAACTTGCTGATATTTTACCATAGGGTTTCATTTTAAACTTTAAAATATCTTTAATCATTAAAATCTTTATATATGTAAAAATATATATAAATATCTTTATTGAAATTAATAAAATCCTTATTGATTTCGTTTTATTTTTCATAATAAATCAACCACACACACAAAAAAAGAGAGTATTTGGTCAAAAATATAAGTAACATAATAAATAAAATTCACTGATAATATTTTATTTTATCAGAAGTTTTGAAAATAATAATCAAAAATCAACCATTTATAATCTAATTTATTCTTTTGATAATTCAACTTGTTATTTTAGTTGAATAAAGTTGATTTATCAGAAGAATAAATTGAATTGTAAAATGCGGTTGACTCAAATATTATATATAGAATATAAATTATATATATAAAGAATTAAATATAAAGAATTTATTATATAAAGAAAACTATTTCAAATATATTTTTATACCTATACACGAAATCATAGAGATAATTGTTACGCAAACTTTGACTTTAATCATCATCGATGCCACGTCACTACTATGACGTCATGACAACAACAACTTACTTCTACGCTTCATAACCTTTATGCTTTGATTCTTTGCTCGCTTATTTTAACAATTGTAATGGAACAAGTCGTTCCTTAAATAAATATATATTTGTTTATATCTAAAGGGATGTCCTCGTAACTACAACATAAGTGAGTACAAAAACAACTAGAAATCCTTACAAAGGAACATCGTATTTTGCTAAGCCTATATCAATAATAATAAAATAATTATAAAGGAAATATTCATAGAAATAAACTCACACTACGATCACAGTTCCCACATGACAAACGTCAGGCGGGTCGCCAAGTTTCTCCCACGCTATGTGACATTTACCTTCTGTAGAAATTCCTCTACTCCTACGAGAAGTCACACTTTCCAAATCTCTACTTACTGTTTTTTTTTCTACTAGTTTTCACATATTTTGCTGTTAGTGTCTACCAAGTCGAGTTCGAATTTTGGTGCCTATTGGACAAATATTATCTCATTTGATCTGTTAGCGTCCATTAATCACAGCTCATATAGTGACTTTCCGGTTTGTTTTGGTCCCTTCTAGCCAGCTCATTGGAACTGTCCTAAATGTTTTAAAAAATAATATTGGAATATATTTAAATCTCTCTCCAAATACCTATAGAGGATTTTAGAATCTCGTCAAGATATATAAGGCTATAAAGAATTTTAAACGTAGAAAAAATAGAATGTTTTAAAATTTGCTACAAGAAATGTCGAAAATTTGTTAATGCAATTTTTAAAAAATTATCCCATTGTATAATTATACAAGCTCATGGAGACTATATTCAATGATCAAATTCACATTAATATAATTTAAAATGCCTCATATAGGAAGCTTTAACTGCCTCCAAGCAATATAGGAAGTTTTTAAAAATTCAAATTTAATAACAAAATCGTGATCACCACTAATGTTATCTTTCAACATTAACCAAAACAGAAATAAATTATTGTAAATTTCTATTTTAAACTTTCCTTATGAGAGTTTTTTTTCCTTATTTCTCCAACCATTTATTCAAATTTATTTCTTTATATATATATTTAATTAAAAGGCATATATTGGATCAAAATATCATTTATTTTACCAATATTTCAGTTGGCTGAACGCCAACCTTTAGCAAGGTGTTATAACATATTTAATGTGTGTCAACTACAAACTCAGCGCCACATAACGTCAACAAAATTAAGTTTTAAAAATAGTTTGCTATATTCAATGGGGAGAAAAAAATTGATAAATATATTTATATTATGAACAAAATAAATTTTGTAAAATGGGTGTGAATATTTTGAAAATTAACAATAACGCCTATTTTAGATTTAGAATTATTAATATATTATAAAACCAATTTTCTCTCACTAATAATATATATTAAAATACTTTTTTTTAAATATTTAGACTTATATTTAGAAGTATTTCTTTTGAAGATTTATATTACAGGCAAAATTTCTATAAGCCTTTTTTAACCAATAAATTGCTTCTGTATTTCGCAAAACACCTTTTTGGTTTTGACCCAATAATGAAAAAAAAGGTATATATAGAGGGAAATATGTAAATAAAGAACTATAATTATAGCAATAAGAATAAATTCACTTTATAAAATATATGACAAGATATGGTTTGTCTTGATATATAAACTACATCTTTCAAAACCCATATTTTCGAACAAAAACATTCAATTTCAATAAAACATTCAAATAATTTCTCATTTATAAACCAACAGACACTTGCTAAATCACTGTTCATAATAAAACAATAGAGAAAAACTTTTTTCACTATGAAAGACATTATTAAAAAAAAACAATGTCTCTCAATACGTATAAATAAGTAATTGCTAGGAAGAGGTCACTGTCCAATAAAATTTGAGGAAAATGATGATGTCATGATGACGTAATGATAATGAGGTGAATATGTCAATGGATCATAAAAAGACAAAGAGATGACATGCCAGTTTCTGTCAACTTACATCCGTATTGCTGCTGATAAACAAACTTATTTTTAAAGAAATTGAGATTGAAACTACTTTAATAAATCGTTTATATAAGATTTTATATGTAGCAAAGTATTTCTTTCTTTAAATTAAAGATACTTCGGCCAGTAAATCTTTTTTACTGTCTCGACGTTTCGACAAAATTCTTTTGTCCTCGTCAGGAGCGAACAAAAATTAAAACATTTGGCAAAGCAAATATTTTTAACGCTTTGTCAAATTTTTTAATTTTTGTTCGCTCCTAACGAGGACAAAAGATTTTTGTTGAAACGTTGAGACAATATAAACATTTACTGGCCGAAGTATCTTTAATTTGAAGAACTATGAATGCCAGCCAGGCAGCCTCTATCTTTACGTTAAACTATTTATTATTTTATTAACAGAGTAACAATATTGATATTTATATTTTGCTACTCTGTAAACTTCCCTCATTGCATATCTTGTATTTTTATCAATTTTCCTGGCGTCGGAATTCTTTTGATCCTGCTTGAACTGACCCACCTCAATCCTACATCAATGTCCAGACTCAGCATGGAACTTCTTGGTCAACTGGTTAAGCTTTTTTTTACAATTATTTCAACATTAAAAAATAGTTTATAAGTAAAATTATACTGGGATCAGGTGGATAAATTAATAGATTTCTACAAAGGACGGGATTTCATTGCAAAAATAAACATTTTTACTAATTAACAACTCTCCAGAAAGAGGAAACTTCTCTCTGAAGAAAAACTTGGCTTTGCAACTAGATTTCCTGTTAGGTGTTTTTTAATTATTATTATTGTATTTTATTAATTAATTATAATTCATATTGATAGAATTTTATTGTTACTTATCATCATTATTTTTGTTGTTTTTTTTTTCTTCTTCTGTTTTTTTTTTTTTTGTGTTAATATAGTCTCTTTTTTCTTTTGTGTTGAAAAATACAACTAAATCGCATTAAATCTTAGTGTTATTCTTTTTTGTTGTTTGAAATAAATCGAATTGAATCGAAGTGAGTTAGATTGTTCTTTCTAGAAGAAAGTTCAAAGAAAACGTGCTACAATTTCCATTACAAAGAGGCTCTACTGTATGTGTTAAAATGCTATATCTTCACTTTGTATGAATACAAAGATTCCAATTGTATTGTAAATATAGTTTGAAACTCTGTTTTTTAAACCATTGCAAAACTAGGTCAATTATTCTTACATAATACATTTGTTGGCGGTACAAAAAGTAGGAAATGTATTTTGCCAAAAGTGTTTATATACAAAACAAACCCCAATTAGATGTGTTTAACCAATTTACAATCCTCAAGGTTAGATATAATTTTGACGGATTGGTTTTTTATCTCGTTCCAAACGAAGAAAATATGTTTTTTTTAAATAAAAATTCTTTGGCAAAATTTAGTGTGGTGAATATAAATAGATATTTTTAAAAATCAAATGGTTGGGAGTAGAGAAATTCCCTCCGTTGTTATGCGGCTGATGGTAAAAAAAGAAATTAACTTTAGTGTCAAATTTGCATATGTCGAAATACAACTTTGCATAAGTTAAAAAAAAAAGTACAAAGTATAAGTCAAATTTGCATATCTCGAAATTGAACTTTGCATAGTTGTTTTTTCAAATAAGTACAAAGTATAAGTCAAAATTGCCTATGCAGAAATACAACTTTGCATAGTTTTTTTTTTCTCAAATAAGTAAAACGTATAAGTCGAATTTTCATATGTCGAAATACAACTTTGCATAAGTTTTTTAAAAAAGGTAGTCATATAAAACAAATTTGCATATGTCGAAATACAACTTTGCATAAGTTTTTTTAAAAAGGTAGTCATATAAAACAAATTTGCATATGTCGAAATACAACTTTGCATAAGTTTTTTTTAAAAAGGTAGTCATATAAAACAAATTTGCATATGTCGAAATACAACTTTGCATAAGTTTTTTAAAAAAGGTAGTCATATAAAACAAATTTGCATATGTCGAAATACAACTTTGCATAAGTTTTTTAAAAAAGGTAGTCATATAAAACAAATTTGCATATGTCGAAATACAACTTTGCATAAGTTTTTTAAAAAAGGTAGCCATATAAAACAAATTTGCATATGTCGAAATACAAGTTTGCATAAGTTTTAAAAAAAGGTAGTCATATAAAACAAATTTGCATATGTCGAAATACAACTTTGCATAAGTTTTAAAAAAATAAGTACAAAGTATAAGTCAAATTTGCATATGTCGAAATACAACTTTGCATAAGTTTTTTTTATCAAATAAGTAAAACGTATAATTCAAATTTGCTTATGTCGAAATACAACTTTGCATAGGTTTATTTAAATAAGTAGAAACGATAAGTTAAATTTGCATATGTCGAAATGTCTATTTAGAAGAATCAATAATGTTGAATGGTTCCATCCAATACATACATAGTGCGCTGTGTGGATTATTTATCTACGTTGTGACCCCTGACCGCTAGGGTAGACATGAAGGTCTACAGAGAATCCTGAAAACGGCCGACTGACACTAGTGGAATCATATAACAGGACAGACGATCAAATAAACGACAACAGCAGGTAGATCTGTTTACATCAGGATGTCCTTTTGATGACAAAGCAACGGCCAAATTTGACAGATCCTACTTCATTAACTCTCAACTCTCTCTAAATGAGAATATATAAATTTACAGTAATGGGTAAAAATTGGCCTACTAAAGGTAGACCATTTAAAATTCAACTAAAATTAGTGTTTTAAAGATCGAGGTTGTTTCTTTAGCCGGCATACATACTCCATATAAAATAAAAGGATTTAAAAGCACGAATGTTTCTTTTATACATAATACAAACTTCTACTGCCCTTACTGCGATGAAAAAAAAATATATTGGGAGGGCTTGGTTCATCAGTGGTGAACCCTCCCAGCGGTTTCGCCAATTTAATCCACCAGACTGCTTCTAAGAGCTCTAATACTGTATTGGACGATTCTGCTTATATACGCAGCACTGAAGGATGGAATCTCAGAAATGGTTTTCAAGTGAACTATGGACATAAGCTTATAGGACAGTAGAATTACATTCAAATATACATACTTCATGTCTTAATATGAATCAAGAAAAGCCAACCACGTACGCGTTTCGTGCTGTTGGCCCTCATCAGCGTGATGCAGACTGTACCTCTACAACCAAAGTTTTGGTCTCGGGGGCTTCCTGAGAACTCAAGAAATTGGTTTGAGAAAAATATCAATAATTAAAAAGTTGGGCTCTTTTATAAAAAATAATTCGAATATAGAAAAATCATTCGGGATCATTCACTTCTGCTCGAATGGTATTTGTGTGACAAGTATATTGTTTTTAAAATAGTTAATGAATAGTTAATACAGTAGAACTTGGATAATTCGAACCCCAAGGGACCATAAAAAAATTCGAATTATCCAAAAATTCGAATTAAAAACGGAAATTCTATTTATAGGAAATTATAGGGACCAAGATAAATATTCGAATTAAAGAGGTTTTCGAATTAAAGAAGTTCGAATTATCCAAGTTCTACTGTAATAATAATAGTTTAGACCGCACTCTCGAGATAGACAAGCCTGCCAACTATGTCATTACACCCTCTATTGTAGCACGTGTACAAGGGAATAATAAAACAAACAAAAACATTTATCTCTACTACCAAAATGTTTAGTACATGTCTGCAGAATTCCCTTGTGTTCAGCGTAGGTGTGATATTCCTGTTTTGTTCTCTATTTACACTCATGGACAAAACTTAAGTGGAAAGTCTTTGATATCGCCAGTCGTCTATATATATTTATTTTTAAGAATACAGAGTCAATTGTTCACACTTGATTATCACAGTGTATCAAATATCTTTCAGAGTTATTGTCTGAATCCAGATATACATGCTAAAAGGTACAACCTCCTTAAGTTTTGTTCACACTTGGTTATCTCGTGTATCTTCAATAAAGGTCACTGTAATATCTTTCAGAGTTATTGTCTGAATCCCGATATACATGTTAAAAGGTACAACTTCCTTTTGTCTATCCATGTATAGACAAGTATTCTATGTATTACTTGTATTCTATCATTTTAATTGAATTATTTCAGTAGAAGTTTGTGTTATGTAATTATGTAATTAACCTTATTTGCATCATGGCTAAGAAAAGTTGTCTTTTAAAAGATCTATTGACGTTTTCTAAGATATTTAAAGAATCTTTGGAAATAAGCTTTTATAGGATAGCTTTCTTATTTATATATAAACTTAATAAAGAAGATAAATTACTAAAAACAAGTAGAGATAATAAAGTATTAAAAAACTAGTAATTTATTAATATCTGTAAAACTAAATTACAAACTCGTGTTTAACATTGGCTAGTTAAGAAGATGAAATATTACCCTAACTATATAAATCACTTTTAACTATTACGCTGTAATTTTTTTTCGTCAATTAGCAAACACTCACTATTTATGGTTGTCTGGATAAAAAGATTACGAAAATAGCTATAAAACTTCTTTGGTTAAACTAACTAAACCTAACTTAAACTATTTTTTCACACTCTGTACAAATAGATGCCTAAAATTTAACAAAATTTCTCTCTAACTAATATTTATTTACCAACTAGCGGACGTACCCGGCTTCGCCCGGGTTTTACCCGAGTAAAGGTTTGTCTAACGAATCTCTCGATAAAGTGAACATTTTTTCCCGGTCCCTTGAAAAATACTCGATAAGTTGAATAAAATCAATATTAATTGGTTCCCTCGGTAATTGGAAGTTAAATGAATAGTATCTTGCCTTGGAATTGTATCATTATTCTTGTCTCAAATAAATTGCCGTGTCATCCTGAATTTTGTCTTTCCAAATTTTCTACATTACAAAATCATCGTATCATCATGATAATATTTAGAGCAGATTGTTGAATTATAACAGATAAATTAGAATATTTATCTTGATTATTTTAAAGCGAAAAGTTATTTCAAAAATGTTATTTGCTAGAAACCTTCCCAGTACTATACTAAATAACTTCCCAAAGTTTCATGGCGTTCCAATGAGTGGTTTGGTCAGGCATAAAGGACAAACAGACACACACACACATACATTCATTTTTATATATATAGATATAAATGTTTAGCCTACTCTACACTGACAAGAGAGCATCTTGGGGACAGGGACTCCATAACTGCCTGGGGCCTGTTTAAACTGGAAGAAGCTTTAAACTCCTGACGTCTCTTCGGAGAAGGCCACTTCTGTTGTAAATATCTTTCTTTATTCTAACTATCTACTATTAATTTCACTCTTATAACTCTCTTTGAGTTTATATATTGACGAGACGTCAATATAGTTGTTTGTCATGTCATGTACTCTACGCTGACAAGCGCCAACAGCGCGAAACGCGTTCGTAGATTGATTTTTTTAATTTATCAAGAAAATGGGTTGGACCAATATCACGGAGCAAGCTAACGGAGCAACATTGTATACAGGCCTACAGTACAACATCATCGGATTGTACACATATACTTGCACAAGTCCCCAAACTTACTGATTATATTGAATCTAACATGTTGAAAACCGAAATAAATTACAACCGATTTGACTCTTCAAGTAGGAATATAATTTCTAATTATATAAGGGGAAAATTGCAGAAATACTATGAGAAGACTAATACCATTTTCAGGTCCTTCTTCACTGATTCCCAAATACCCAAATATGTCAAGCCAAATTTTTACAATGTCCAATTTTTTACTGGACACGGTAACTTTAGATCATATTTGTACAAAGTCAGAAAAACGGATTCGCCTAAATGCTCATGTGGTGCAGAAGAAGAAAATCCTGTACATATTCTAACGGACTGTCGACTTGTAGAGGACTTCGATACAACAACTGAATTTTAAAAAATATATATAGTAAACTAGACGGGTGACCCGGGCTTCGCCCCGGGATTGACCTGTGTGCATATCTACCCGAGTGATATATATTTAGATAAGATTTTTTTATATAATTGTTTGTTATTAGCATTATCTATTTGTTTGCATCAGCATAATCTAATCTTTGATAGAGGGCGCTGTTCGTGAGCTAAGTAGAATAATTTGAATATATAGTTTTAATTATTGATATATATATATTTTTAAAATAACCTATCGTCTTCCCCGTAATTTTTTACCTATGTATGGAAATTTTGGTTTGAATTAGTGAACTACTGCGAATTTGTATACCGGACATACAAACAAACATACAAACATTGATTTTTATATATATAGATAAATATTTATAATAAATATTTTTATAATTATATGTATTTCTATACTGTCCCCTCAAACTTATATCCATAGTTCATTTAAAATATCTTTTCCAAGAGATCAGCTTCAGTATTGGTATAAAAGGAAAACAGCGAAATACAATATTACAGCGTTATGGTAGATTAAACTGGCGAAACCGCTGAGAGGGCTCACTACTGATGAGCCAGGCCCTCCCATTAATTTTTCATTACAGTAAGGACAGTAGATATATTTGTTTAATTTTTAAAAGAATCATACTCGTCTAAAATCGTTTTAATTTCTTATAAAAGATAATAATGCATCATAATGATAAATATATGAATATATTTGTATTAAAATAAAGCTTATTTTGGATTGTAATATGATTATTTATTAATCCAATATTTCAATGGACCAATCGTCCATCTTTTACGAGGTTTTTTTGTTATGAAGCACACAGCAGGTTGCGTGCTTAGGTGAGCCACGGCCGTCTTACAAGCTTATTGGGTGATAAACCATCTAATATATATACATATAAATAAGTCTTATTTTGAAATATATTATGATTTGCTCTATATTCAGAATATATTTGTGACACACACAAAAGTACCTCTCCCTTTAAAATGTATAGAAACGATGTTTTTTTAAAAGTTATTTGTGCATAGAGAGTGAATATATAGATAAATAAAACAGAACATCAGTTTTGGAAAACCCGGAATTACCTAACATATGTATTTACCCTGATAGTTTGGTCTATGTCATGGGTCAGTAATCTGCGAGCCATATGTGGTTCTTTGGATGTGATGCTGCTTGTAGTACTGGCATAAATAAAAACTTCATTTGCTACTATTTATTGCTGGTAAGACAAAATTTTGTGGCTCTTTAAAAACTTTGAAAGTTTGTAAATTATATTTTTGTCTCTTCTGACTCAAAAGATTGCCGATCCCTAGGCTAGGCTTAAGTTTTGTCCATGTGTGTAAAGACATTGTTGTAACTTGACAAAGGTTGGCGTTCAGCAGACCGAAATATTAATAAATAAATCCTTAATGTCAAATACACAGAATTGATCTAAATTCACACATTTTGTTTTTGTTTGGATGTGTAATGTTTATCACTATTAATAACGCGTTAAGTTTTATTGTTTTAAAATTACTTTTGTTTTTTTTTTTAAGAATAGAATGGCAAAACGTACCTATATAATACACTGCGGCCTGTGATTGTAAAACGACACTAGAAGTTATATATTATATTGTATTATATTGTATTATAATTGTATTATATTGTATTATAAGTTACTTTATGTATCATTTACGAACGGAAAAATACGTCCAGGGTAGCCTAGTGGACAAGGCATCTGCCCGGTAAGCGGAACATTGTGGGTTCGATTCCCATCCCTGGACACTTTTATTTTTCCGTTCGTCATTACTCTTCATAATTCATCCTTTCATACCTCATCCAAAAAGGTTAGAAATAGTCGATATTTCACCTTGAAATAAAATTTTAATTTGTCGTTGAAAAGAAACTCATGTAACTTCAAGTGTCGTTTTACAAAACGTACCTATATTGTTCTTAATTAAAACTTAAAATAATGTGTATTTAGAAATATTATTTGAGAAATGGCTTTTTAAATATAGAACACAACAAAGAATTTTTTTTTCTTAAAAAAAAAGGTTATTCTCTTATCTAAATATATAGATGCAAATACTATGCAAATTCTATTGAACACCTTTGTAATCTGAAGCCTCGGATTATTTGGTAAAGTCACAACACCAGCTTTGCAAATCATCTTTCTGTATATATTCAATTTTATGAACACTTTGGCAAGTTTAGAGCAATTTGTACATAGATTTATAAATCACTACTAATTCATCGTGTAAATAATTAAAGATATATATGTAAATAATTCTAATATAACACAATAGTCTGATAGACTTCGTGCTTCTGTAATAATAAAATTTAAAAAAAAAACACCAGCTTTGGTAAATTCAGAACGCCGATCTGGAGATGATGAACTATGTCTAATGATGTCCAAAATGGCTTCAATTTATTGCGATCATAAGAGATTAAATTAAAGCTCGCTCTAGACTGACAAAGGCCATTTTCCCGAAACCATTGTCTCTAGGTGGACGCTTCTCAGTTTGTCAAAGTTGGTGTTGTGGCTTTGTCACGGACCCGAGTCCTCTAGTTTGTTGAGACGGTTAGTAGATGGCGTTTAGTTTTAATGTCTATTTTGACGGGAATTGTTTTATTGTTTTTAAAGGAAATCAAAGTAAAAAAAAAGGATTTTTTTGTCAAAAATAAAAAAGTATTTAATGAATTCAAGGTTTAGTTGGTGACACACAAGCTTCCGTGTAAATAATTGCTCATAAATTTGCATAGTTTTACATATTCGTAGTCGACGGTTATTCTAATGACGGCTTCACATTTCTGGATAGAGATTCCTCAAGATGTGTGTATTTAGGGTATTTGCATGGTGGAGGATGGTTGTGACTGTTGTACTGGAAATACATATGTAGTACCTGGCCATTAAAACTATGATGGGTAGAGGTTAATGACACATATACAGCTTTATTAAGACCGCCGGTCTTATACAGATTCACCACAGGAAAGAAACATAGATGGAGCTCCTATAATCCAGGCAGCGCATAACATAACAGCCTGCAGGTCTGACGCATGTCCAGTGGCCACAGAATCCACCGTGCATAAGTTAACGTATCACTGAAAAGATGCACGAAGGAACGTATAGCTATTGGACATGTGTCGGACCTGGAAGCTATTGTTGGGATCTGTGCTGCCCTGAGTACAGGAGCTCCATTTATGATTCCTTTCTTCCTGTGGTGAATCTGTATAAGACCAGTGGTCTTAATAAAGCTTTGTGAATGTATTTTGGAACTGGTACAGGAGCTCCATCTATGATTCCTCTCTTCCTGTGGTGAATCTGTATAAGACCGGTGGTCTTAATAAATCTTTGTGTGTGTATTTTGGAACTGGTACAGGAGCTCCATCTATGATTCCTTTCTTCCTGTGGTGAATCTGTATAAGACCGATGGTCTTAATAAAGCTTTATGTGTGTATATCACTGAAAATACGAGTGTGGAATCAGACGCGTTTCTAGTCTTCGCTTTCCTCATCCAAATGGACCACGACATTGAAGGTTAATGACTGCTTGTACTGTAAGTACTTTACATATTTACACATAACCTAAAGTTGTGGGAGGATGATATTCGTGTACCAAAAATGGTACCTCTTCCTTTAATACTGGATAGAGGAAGGAGATTTATCAAACATACGCGCGGATGGATATTTTTAATCTATTGCGAAAGAGAAGGCACGTGTTTCAATGGCTTTTGCTTGACAAACGGCTCTATGACATTTATATTGGTCTACCACAGTCGTAACATGGGTCTACCCAGCTACAGAGGTAAAACTCTACAATTCTTGTTTGGTAACTGTCATGTCTCTCTGGGCCAACACTTCCATACTTGAAACAAACATTCTTCATTTGTCAAACTAAAAGCTATAGTAGCAAAAGAAGTTTAAGGCAACAAGAATACTCTATTCCTAAGGCTGAACTGGACTCCTTAACTTTATACGTCCTATTTTTAGCACAAATACGTTAAAACTATGTAAATTAAAGAAGAACAAATATGCAAAGAGCAAATATGCAAAGAGAAATATGCAAAGAGAAAATATGCAAAGAATAAATATGCAAAGAGTAAATATGCAAAGAGCAAATATGCAAAGAGTAAATATGCAAAGACACAACAGTAACAAAAGCTCTCTCTTCTCTCTTTATTTCCCATACTACTCTCTTGTACTTCTAGGGCCAAACTATAACAGCTTTATACATGTATAAACATACCTGTAATACAAAATTTACAATCTTCTACTCACCATGATTATCATGGTAATGTATTACTTATGTAAACATATGTAAAAACTCTCTATTCATACTAATTGTCACGGTAAAATGATGACTAAATCATATTCGTACTTTATTTCTCTGTAGTGAGAATATAAAACTCTTTTTGATATCTCCAAACCTTTGGATTCTCTTTTATGCATACTAGACCTGGAGATGCGCAGGGTCCAAGAAGACCCCTCCTGGTCTGAAGAAGAACCCCATCAACCCTCAGAGGCGAAGTACTCAATCCACGTATTCTTCGTAGATCGCGAAATACGTGGTGTCGCTGGAGACCCACTGGTGATTCTCCACCAAACTCTGCAGCGCTGGCAGAGACGACATATTCATTGTACATAGTGTATATAATGCATTTTAAAAATAGTACAGACTGTGAATGTATTGACAAGATGTCAATAAAATTATTTCAAATGTCAAGATGGTGGAGTCTTCCTCACTCATGTGTCATTGTAAATATTCCCATTCTTTTCTATCTAATATTGGCTAGTTATCAATAAAATTGTTTGAATTGTCAAAAAGAAATGTTTTTCTCTCACACACACACATATTAAAAAACATAATTAATTATTGTTATAAAGTACATATTTATATGCTTCAGAAAAATACTAAATTCCGATAGAGAGTATTGTAAGAGGCGTGATAGAGAGCGAAGAAAAAAAATAACGAAACAGTGCCGGAAATCGGTTGTCAAGTGAGGAACCAATCAGAAGTGCGCAGGTGAAGTGACATCCGGTAAGTACTGTTGTAACCTTGAGGTGATGCGGGTAGTTAATACTTCCTTCTGGCAAACTTAGTACACTTCCTCTAGCCGGTGCCTTACTTCCAGGAGAGTTCGTACTTTCTGCTTCATTCAGGGCACAACAGTACACTTCCTCTAGCTGCTGCTTTACTTCCAGGAGAGTTAGTACTTTCTGCTCCATTCAGGGCACAACAGTACACTTTCTCTAGCTGCTGCCTTACTTCCAGGAGACTTCGTACTTTCTGCTCCATTCAGGGTACAACAGTACACTTCCTCTAGCTGCTGCCTTACTTCCAGGAGAGTTCGTACTTTCTGCTCCATTCAGGGTACAACAGTACACTTCCTCTAGCTGCTGCCTTACTTCCAGGAGAGTTCGTACTTTCTGCTCCATTCAGGGTACAACAGTACACTTCCTCTAGCTGCTGCCTTACTTCCAGGAGAGTTAGTACTTTCTGTTTCATTCAGGGTACAACAGTACACTTCCTCTAGCTGCTGCCTTACTTCCAGGAGAGTTCGTACTTTCTGCTCCATTCAGGGTACAACAGTACACTTCCTCTAGCTGCTGCCTTACTTCCAGGAGAGTTCGTACTTTCTGCTCCATTCAGGGTACAACAGTACACTTCCTCTAGCTGCTGCCTTACTTCCAGGAGAGTTCGTACTTTCTGCTCCATTCAGGGTACAACAGTACACTTCCTCTAGCTGCTGCCTTACTTCCAGGAGAGTTCGTACTTTCTGCTCCATTCAGGGTACAACAGTACACTTCCTCTAGCTGCTGCCTTACTTCCAGGAGAGTTCGTACTTTCTGCTCCATTCAGGGTACAACAGTACACTTCCTCTAGCTGCTGCCTTACTTCCAGGAGAGTTCGTACTTTCTGCTCCATTCAGGGTACAACAGTACACTTCCTCTAGCTGCTGCCTTACTTCCAGGAGAGTTCGTACTTTCTGCTCCATTCAGGGTACAACAGTACACTTCCTCTAGCTACTGCCTTATTTCCAGGAGAGTTCGTACTTTCTGCTCCATTCAGGGCACAACAGTACACTTCCTCTAGCTGCTGCCTTACTTCCAGGAGAGTTCGTACTTTCTCCCTCAATCTAGAAAATTAGTACTTTTTCTTTAGCTCCCTTTAGTTCCAGGAGAGTCCATTCGGATGTTTATTTCCGGCAACCTAGGAAATTTTCCATGCATTTTGCAAGGTTTGTATTTTCCCTTACTTTTTATGTGGCTTAGTACATTTCCTTTAAATGCTTTGCTTCCAGCAAAACTCCTCGTACTTCTTCTTTTCTTATGTACACCATTAATAAAGGTGGTAATTAATCCATCCCACAATAATTTGAAAAAAATTGTTTTCCTTTCACATATCCAGTTACGTTCTTTTTAAAAGTAACTATATTGTAACAAAGTATTTATTAACACAAAGCAATAACGCGCCATCTATACATATAAAATGAAAGGATTTAAAAGCACGAATGTTTCTTTTATACATAATACAAACTTCTACTGCCCTTACTGCGATGAAAAAATATATTTCCATCGCATTAAGGGCAATAGAAGTTTATATTATGTATAAAAGAAACGTTCGTGCTTTTAAATCCTTTCATTTTATAAGTATTTATTATTTTATTAGCAGCGTATTATTTTTTATGTTTATATTTTGCTATATTCTGTAACACTTCCCTCTTTTGCTTATCTTTTGTTTATCACTCATAGTTTTTTCTTGCCTGAAATAAATTGTTGTCTCATCCCGAAGTTGGTATTCCCTAATTTTCCACGTTGCAATATTCAATAGATTGTGTGGGTGTTCTACTCAAAAATGGCTCTTTTATTTTATTTTATCGCTATAAATTTAGGTAGTAATGGGATCCTGTAGGTAATACAAAGGTTCTGTAGAATGAAAAGTTGTTTATCCGTGTATTACAGTAGATGAGATAAGCATATAGACAAACAAAAGCCCAGACATCTCAAAATAAACAAAGACAGGTTATTTCAGTCAGGAAGAGCTGCCAAAAGGAACGGTAATGAACCACAGAAGTTATCAGATCTTGGAACAAACATCTAACTTGACTGAGATTAAGGGCTGAGTGTATCTTTCATTTAGAAGATTCTTATCTTTCTTTTTTACGTCTCATTTAACTCGTTTTTAAATTCTTTTTTTGTGGTCGATTTTTACTCTTTCTCTTTTACTCTAGAGTTCCTTTATGGACATACAGAAATATCTTTGATTAAAATAATTCCTTTTATATATTATGGTGGAAAAATAAAACCTCCAGGATAAATCTTTCTTTTTTATTTATTTATTTTAAAAGAAACTTGTATCTGGAGGCTGGAGAATTACATCATAAAATATATATATATATATATATATATATATATATATATAAATATCTTAAATATTTATGGTAAAACTTGTTACGGTCCTTAATTTTTTAAACTTTATTTAAAGAGATAAAGGTCGCCTCTCCCGTCAAAATAGACGTCAAAAGTAGACACCATGTTTTGACATCTATTTTGACGGGAGAGGCGACCTTTGTCTCTTTAGATCAATATCCTCCTGGCAAAATTTCCATCTAAACTTTATTTAATCACTAGTACATGTGGTACAGGCCATGATAATCATGGTGGGGTAAGAAGTTAGCGACTGCTTTTACTGTATATGCTCCACATGTTACATAACGTGAAAAGCAGTTCGAATTTTGCGTATATAAGCTTAATTATCTAATATAACTTCACCAGTTTCAAATCTGTAGAAAGAAACGAGATAAAAATACAATGTAAATAATACTAAAATCTATCAAAAGTACAAATTAGATATTATAAGTATCTACGAAAGAATTACTATTCCCTAGATTTCTATGAAAATAGACACTTCGGCCACTTAGAGTTTTTTTTATTTTTCTCAACGTTTCTACAAAAATATTTTGTCTTCGTCAGGAGAAGTAAATAAAAATAAAGCATTTGGAAGGCATTAAAAATTGTTCTGAAATTGCATGGGCGTTCTCAACAAAAATGAGAACGCCCTTGTAAACTCAGAACAATTTTTAACGCCTTGCCAAATGCTTTATTTTTATTAAGAAAAATAAAAAAAACTCTAACTGGCCGAAGTGTCTATAGAAATAAGAATGCCGGCCAAAAGTACAAATTAGATAATGAAAGAATCTACGAAGGAATTACTATTCCGTAGATATTTGAATAAGTGGTATATAAGTGTGAATGAATAGTGAAGGGTATTAGGTTTCACACAGGCTATTAAAATGTCCTCAGGAACTCTTGTAAATCTCTAATGAGAGCTCGGCAACCTTGGACAGAGGATGATGATAAGATACGCGGAACAGGGCGTCTGGAAAACGGCCAAGACGTTCACCCTAGCAACCTTGACTAGATGGCATTTACATTTCAATTTATTTTTTATATATTTCTTTTTTTTTTGTATGCAAAGAATTTGGCGGCGTGTGTTCTAACTATTTGAAATGTTTGTTAGTTCGTCTGATAGATTTATTTTTAAAAGTAATTATATTATTTTGTTTAGCTATATATGTATATTTTGAAGAATGAGCAATCCATAATTAAAATTATATTTAAAAAAGATGCATATATTGGATTTATAATGAATTTATTGTTCCAATATTTCTAGGGGCAACTCGCCTCTCTTTATCGAGGATGTTTGTGTTTTTCACTAAAGCATGCGCGCACGCGTACACCACTCTCGTTCTACAAGGCCAATGAAAGAATTGTATCTTTGATTTAAACATTACATTCAGTATATATACAGCTAACAATTATATACAATATTACAGATCAATACCATTATTATTATTATTTTGTCTACACATTGTGCTTGAAATAGAGATTCATATACAACAGTGTAACCTTAAATAATTGTGTGCATACATATCAATTCTAAATTAATGATAAAATTTTGAAGGAAAATAAATGAGTAAATTAAAAGTATATACATAGTTATTTACAAACAATTAGGATATGAATTCTTTATAAATTTCTGGAAAATCAATTTTTCTGTTTATACTTTGTTTATCTTCGGCAGAAGCCCAACTTTCTAAAAACAGTCTACAATGCTTTTCTGTAATAATTTTTTATATAATTGATGCTTGTTTGAAATCGGGTGCATGGCTATTGTTTAGGGAGTGGTCAACTAGGAGGGATAATGGTTTGTAGTTTTTTAAAGCTGCTTTATGTTGATTGATACGATCTTTAAGTGATTTACCGGTTTCTCCAATGTATGTAGCTTGACATGTTTGGCAGGGAATTTTGCTTATAAAGTTTTTATATTTAGATATATAATATTTTTTGTATATAATTTCTTATTTTATAATATTGTGCTATGTATAAAAAAGTATTAGATGTTGATTAAATATATTTTATATCGAAATGATCTAACTTTTTAATTGTTGACTTTGCTTAGACTTTTTTTTAAAGATACTGATTCAAAGAAGATTAATCAAATATTTATTGATTTACAAGAGAGAGAACAAAATAAAACTTATAGTAAATAAAGAAAAACTTATCCTCTTACAGTTAGCGCCTATTTTCCTTGTGATCTTACATACATACTCTGTGGGAACAATTAATTAATTAAACTTAAAATATATATACAACAATAATTCACTTTTGTAAAGTATTTTGATATTATCATCTGCCTTGATTTTAAAATCAATTTGCATAAGATACATTGTTACATATTATGGATTTTATTATTTTGTGGGAGTTACTTATGATAAGGTAATATAGATGTGTGAATTAATACAAAGCAATAATGCGTCATCTATGTTTGGTGTTTATATTTTTATAATTAAGAATGTGATTTGTATAAATTGTTTATTAAACTTTATACTGATCTTTTTACATCACTACGTTGTTTACATTCTACATCTTATTCTTGTTGTTTATAATGATGATATATATTTATTCACAGATTAATAGGATATATATATTTAGTCCCAAACAATCTACATATAACAAATGAGAACAATAAGATGTAACATATAAAAGCAGATTGATCCATACAGTATTAGAGCTCTAAAGAAGCAGTCTGGTAGATTAAATTAGCGAAACCGCTGGGAGGATTCACCACTGATGATCCAAGCCCTCCCAATATTTTTTCATCGCAGTAAGGACAGTAGAAGTTTGATTTATTTGTGAAAGAAACACTCACGTCTTTATGTTCTTATTTGTTATAAATATAGGGTTTTGAAAATAGAGCAATCCATAAATAAATCTTTAATTAAAATATCAAAATATAATTTATTTTATACTGAATTATTCTTTACTGAATTATACTGAATTTTCCAACTGAAATATTGGTAAAATAAATGATATTTTGATCAAATATAGGCCTTTTTAATAAAATATAGGGTATGTTAATAAAAGGGAATTGTAATTAACAATAATACTGTTAATTCTATATATTTACAAAGAAGTATAGCGTTAAAAATACTTATAATTTTCAGCAATAGATGTCATCAAGTTAATGTGGATATTTAAAATGTGTGATGTGAGATATGTTTTATTACATTTTAGAAGATTTATATGTTAAGGAAAAATTTTCGATTTAAAAAAAATGAATTTTGACAAATTTAAAATGTCGTTTAAAATTATCTTCTGCATGCGAGAAGTTTTTAAATTAGATTTTAAAATGCAAACGACATTTTTCCGTGGTACACATTTATGGATTTTTAAAAATATATATTTCGTGTAAAATTCAAGTTTAAAATATATTTTAATATATTTGACAAATTCCTCGTCAATTTGAGGTATTGTTTGCATTACAATTTAAACTTTTTTTGTTGTTTTTACAAAGTTCTATCACAAAATTATTTTTAATATTAATGATTGAAATGTTAAATAACAGAAAGAGGTTATTGAACATAAACATAAAATTAAGCGTAGTATTTTCTTTCTCATTTTACATATTACTAGGTAAATATGTAATACATGTGCAAATTTAATTTAATAATTTTTCTTTAATTATATATATATATTATATAATCTAAAATGCATTTTTTTAACATGTATTTTACTTTCATCATTGACTATTCTTTTATTTTTGACCATAGATTTAGAACATAACACTTTGAATATATACACTGCGTGACATTGAAAATGGAACACCAAGAAATAGTGGCCAGAAAATTATGCAAATTTCAGGGTAGACGCGCCTAAACGAGTTATGCAAATGATTTAAAATACGCAGCTCTCGTGCGCACATGGAGTAAGATATAAGGGAAGGAACTTGCAGAAAGGACAGTATTCTTGTCGTTATTTCTTCAAGGAAAATCATTGTAGAAATTTTGTTCTTGTGTCAAAAGACACGTGTAATAACAGAGAATGCCAGGTCATCGTAAACGGAGGCAGTTCAAGCAGACAGACGCTTTTACGAGGGGCATGGTGTTCGGACTGAAAAGGGCAGGTTGGTCCATACGTCAAATCGCAGCTGATACACACCTTGGTGCGTCCACGGTGCACCGACTGTGGAGAAGATGGTTGGAACAAGGAAATTTGGCAATTTATAGGAATGTCGGTGCAACCATAGTGACGTCAGCACGTGTGGATCGGCGTATCCTTCGACAAGCAGTGGCGGCCCCACAAGCCACTTGTACCGCCATCCTGCAACATGTGCAAGACACCCTAGATCATTCTATCTCGACCAGAACCATTTCCCGTCGATTGGTTGCTAATGGCTTGCACTCATGCCGTCCGCTAAGAAGACTGCAATTGACCCCACCGAATAGGCGCCAACGTTTGGAATGGTGCCGGTCTAGATCGATGTAGATGACGGAATGGCTTAGGGTCGTGTTCTCAGATGAGTCGCGTTTCTGCTTGTCCAGTGATAATCGCCGTGTACGCGTGTGGCGTCGACGTGGAGAAAGGTCCAATCCGGCAGCAATTGTGGAACGCCCCACCGTGCGACAACGTGGAATCATGGTTCAGGGCGCAATCGCGTATGATTCCAGGTCACCTTTACTTCGTATTCAGGGCACTATGACGGCCCAACGATACGTTGATGATGTGCTGCGACCGGTGACACTCCCCTACCTTCAGGGGGTACCCAATGCCCTTTATCAGCAGGATAACGCCCGACCGCACACTGCTCGCATTAGCCAACAAGCTCTGCAAGATGTACAGATGCTTCCCTGGCCACCGTACTCTCCTGATCTCTCACCAATCGAGCACGTCTGGGACATCATTGGACGCCGTTTGCATGCCTTGCCACAGCCGCGTTCAGAAGACGAACTGTGGCAAATGGTTGAGAGGGAATGGAGAGCCATCCCTCAGGACGCCATCCGTACTCTGATTGACTCTCTACCTAGACGTGTTGCTGCGTGCATCGCCGTCCGCGGTGGTCCTACTTGCTACTTAGCCGACGCCGTTCTCGCTCTGTATTATGACTATCATTTTGAAATAAAGATCACTTATTGTTCGTCCCTGTCTCTCTCTGTCTGCCGAGTTTCATCACTTTCTGGCCACTATTTCTTGGTGTTCCATTTTCAATGTCACGCAGTGTATATATTTGTTGTAAATATGTATAGTTAACCCTACTTATTTTTTTAATTCACGAATAAATTCTATATTACTGTGAAAAATAATTTTATGTGTAATTTGCTTCAAGTAAATCAAAATAAAAACTACTTGATGGGTAAATAATTATCTTTCCTATTTTCACGGCCGCACCTTCAATTCTCTATCTTTTTCAACAACAAAACAAAATATTTATAACATATATAATTATCATTTCATTGTTATTTAGCATTTGTAAGTCAGTTTACATTTTCGTTATAATTGTTTTAATTCTCATTTTTTCTCATAGATAAAACTTTATTTATTTTCATTGAATTATGAAAGAAATATAATTTAATATTTGTATTTTAATTAGGTCTTTTGATAATTATTTTAAAATTGATTTAAAAAATCCGCATTATCAACCTTTTCATCTCTTTTAATAATTAACGAATTTGAATTTTGATAACTTAGCCGTGCTTATAACATCCTAGAGTTTGTTTGACGTTAGGCAGAAAGAAGTAAATGGGAAGTTTAAAAGAAAAAAACTGTATTTCCATAGCCCGACATATTACACATTTATAATAAAAAGGGCGTACCTTGATCTGTAAAATAAACACACTTTTTTTTGTGCAATAAATTGATGAAGAGGGAGCAATCTCTCGAAATATTTTGAGAAAATTTTGATTTTTTTCTTTATATATATATGTGGTAATCTAGGTGGAAAAGAAACCCACCACAAGTTGGAAGAGAAACCCAGGCAACCAGAGAGAGAGAGAGACGGGACCGTTCGTGTCGCACACAATCCTCAACTGTCTTAAAAGTCCTGAGGTGTTAACTAACGGGCCCCAGTGGTCGCCCCTTGGAATGTCGCTGGTGTCTCAAGTGACCGGACCTTACTCTATTTTTTTCTTTATATATTTAATGATAAACAAAATTCATAAAGGAATAAAAGAAACTCTTCCCTCAGCGAATTATCTTTTGTTTATCATTTTACCAAAGGGATTATATTAATAACATATTTAATGGTTTGTCTTTTGGCTCAAAATTTTACATATTGTCATATATATAAAATAAAAGGATTTAAAAGCGCGAATGTTTCTTTTATACATAAAACGAACTTCTACTGTCCTTACTGCGAGTAGTAAGGACAGTAGAAGTTCGTTTTATGTATAAAAGAAACATTCGCGCTTTTAAATCATTTTATTTTATATGTATAGATGGCGCGTTATTGCTTTGTGTTAATATTGTCATATGTTATCCTGGATTTGCATAAAACAATCTTCAACTCTGCAGAGTACTATAAGTGATGATAATCTGCTCTCTTTTACTGATAAACAATAATTTAACAATAGAAAACATGAAGTGATTATGATAGACTGTAAGCTGCCGTTATAGCTTTATAATCAGTATACAGTAAAACCTGTCTATAGCGCCCCCCCTTGGGACTCACCAAAATAGGGCGTTATAGATAGGGGGTTCTATAGACAGGTCACTATTAATATAAATCGCATTGTACTACGTATTTAAAATCGGGCGCTATAGAGAGGAAGGCGCTATTTAGAGGGGGCGCTATAGACAGGTCACTTTTAATGTAAATCGCATCGTACTACGTATTTAAAATCGGGCGCTATAGAGAGGAAGGCGCTATTTAGAGGGGGCGCTATAGACAGGTCACTTTTAATGTAAATCGCATCGTACTACGTATTTAAAATCGGGCGCTATAGAGAGGAAGGCGCTATTTAGAGGGGGGCGCTATAGACAGATTTAACTGTAGTTTATTTATTTACATATCTGCCTAATTATTCTTTACTACGCCTCAAAATAATCGTTAAATATAAGATAAAAAACTGCCATGGAGTTATAACTACAATGAAACCAGTTTGATATTGAAAACACACATACAAAAACCTTGGGGTTACAAGACGGAGAAACCCATGAAAGTGGGAAATATACAAAGGGGTAAAAATGGAGAAAGATTATATACACATGATAAATATATACAGATTATTATTTGAATAATCCTATGGAAAATAAGAATATGGATTTGTAAATATGGATGGAAGGAGTGGAGAGCGAAAAGTGGAAAAAAAAAAAACAGGTATTTACATATGGAACATACATATAATGGAACAAGTCAATTTAAGCTCTTCTGCTCACACAGCACAGGTGAACCATGGCTTTTTTCAAGAAATCTTTAAGAGATTTTCCAGGAAAATCCGAGTGTTCAGAGTTGTAAGGTAAACACCGTTTTATCGGTGTGGGGGGTTAGCTTATCGTACCTGCTTGATATTGAAAACTGTTGTGTCTGTGAATATTATTTGTTTACTGATCAAAAACTTAAGTTTTGTCCACGAGTGTAAATATTACAAAAGGTTTGTGACGTATGAATTGACGTCAGAGCTCCCATTCAAATGACAAAGTTTCTAGTACAAAGGAGACATTTTTTGCTGAAGCTGGGAACAAAAGCTGGGAGTCTTGGCAGAGGATAATCTGGAGTTGATCCAAATTCCACAATTCTCCCCTATATTGTCAGGGAATCTATCTTATTTACTCCTTTAGTGATAGAATATACACGTGCTATATACAAGGCGGAGTATATACAAAACACGTTGCTCCTTGACCATCTGAGAAAAATCTGATTATCATTACATAAAATATATGAGCAATAATTGTGCATAAAAAACCTTTGCAAAAAATCTGTTTTTATTCCCAATTTTTTATAGAAAAACTAGTTTTCATAGTTCCTTAATTCATATCTTAATTGGGTTTCGTTTTAAAATTTTCAATCGATTTCAGTTTCAAATTCGAATTTATATCTCCTGGGTTTCGATTTCAATCTCGAATTTTAAAAAACAGTTTCGGTTTCTAATTCAAATATCTCAATAGGTTTTCGATTCCAAGTTCGAATTTTTCGAAAGGTTTCGGTTTCAAATTCAAATTTTCATTAGGTTTCAAAATTCAATATTCTAAATAGGTTTCGGTTTCAATTCTACATCTACTATATGATTGGCTAACATCCTACATTGATAGTAATAATATTCAATAAACAAAAGAAAAATACGTATTTAATTCTTTATATTTATAAATAAATAGTACAAAAGTGAAATTTTGAAGAAAAAAATATATATAGCTACTTCAACCAATAATATTGTTACGACTCTTCTCAGCCGTCGATGTTTGCGTTCAAGGTTTCTAAGAGAACAATGTGGGTTCGTTTTGGATACAGCTTAGTACTATAAATTTATTACCAGGGCTGTAAAGAGTAGATTGATAACTATATACAGTAGAAGATTAACTTGCCTTCATTGCCGCCCCAGGTAGGTTCCTCCTCGTCCTTCTTTGCTCCGTCCTCCACTTGTTAATCCACACAGTCTCGGAGCCCACTTCCTCGCAGCCAACTTGCCGGGTCTGTTGTCACCGCCGTTCTCCCTGCTGCAGGTCCCGTTGTCACCAGACAGACTTCTCTCCCCAGACTGCCATGTCTTCTCGGCACACAAATCCCCGGCAGGCCGGCCGGCTTCCTTCACGGCGACACCAGCTGGACTCCCCCCTGTCTGCCACCCCCTCCTCTGGAATTTGTCAATCAACACTTGCTGGAAGGGGCCCTTCTTCTCTTGGCTTTCCCACTTCTTCTCTTCTACTTCTCTGCTACATCGCTTCAATATATTAATTCCCGTTCTTTCAGTGATTCGCTTGTCATTCTCCATTATTCCCCTGAAGATTTTCCTGGAAAATCTCTTAAAGATTTCTTGAAAAAAAAGCCATGGTCCACCTGTGCTGTGTAAGCAGAAGAGCTTAAATTGACTTGTTCCATTATATGTATGTTCCATATGTAAATACCTGTTTTCTTTCCTCTTTTCGCTCTCCACTTCTCCCACCCATATTTCAAAAAAAAAAAATATTTTTCCAAATCCATATTCTTATTTTCCATAGGATCATTCAAATAATAATCTGTATATATTTATCATGTGTATATAATCTTTCTCCATTTTTATCCCTTTGTATATTTCCCACTTTCATGGGTTTCTCCGTCTTGTAACCCAAAGGAGAATCCTCTGTAAGACCTGTGTGTCTTAATAAAGGTTTTTGTGTGTGTGTATATTCCCCTGAAGAGAACGACATTGAAAAGTCGGTAATTAAATAAACTTTTGGTTGAAATATTTTTTCTAAACCAAATTCCAACCAACAAATAATATTTTAAAAAGTAAAATTATAGGGATAAAGGGATAAAGTAAGGGATAAATTAAGGGATAAAGTAAGGGATAAATTAAGGGATAAAGTAGGGGTAAATTAAGGGATAAAGTAAGGGATAAATTAAGGGATAAAGTAAGGGATAAATTAAGGGATAAAGTAAGGGATAAATTAAGGGATAAAGTAAGGGATAAATTAAGGGATAAAGTAAGGGATAAATTAAGGGATAAAGTAAGGGATAAAGTAAGGAATAAATTAAGGGAGAAAGTTAAAAAATTAAGAGAAATGCATCTTCTCTCTGAACGTGCAACTAAAAGCCACCATAAACTTTATCAAGGAATTCAACCATCCTCTTGGAATAAAGGAAACATAAAATAAAGAAATTGACTTGTTCCATTATATGTATGTTCCATATGTAAATACCTGTTTTCTTTCCTCTTTTCGCTCTCCACTTCTCCCACCCATATTTCCAAAAAAAAAAAAATTCCAAATCCATATTCTTATTTTCCATAGGATTATTCAAAAATAATAATATGTATATATTTATCATGTGTATATAATCTTTCTCCATTTTTACCCCTTTGTATATTTCCCACTTTCATGCAATCTTACTGCAATCTCGACACAGTCATTGTTGCCGGGTTAAACAGCTGTGTTATCATAATTCACTGATGATTGTTATTTCCTCAGCAATATTTCAGTAGGTTTTAGGAGATTCCATTGTTTGTGTGTGTGATTCTCAAATTTGCACGTTTTCGTATATCCAAGTTGGAAATATTCATTTACAAACGTGATGCTATCAAATAAATAAAATACTGAAGCGAATAGACCTATAAGCTTATGTCCATAGGTTCACTAAACACCCCTAAGCTGCCTTCCATAGAAAATACAGGGTATATTCCAAACCAATCCAATACACTAGTAGAGCGGTCTGGAGATTAATTTGGCGAAACCGCTGAGAGGGTTCACTACTGATTAGCCAAACCCTCTCATTCAATAACTTATATCATTGTAGTAAGTCTGTAGCGATACTATTTGATGAAATTATTGAAAAGAAACACATTGCCAGTAAATTTATTTGTTTAAAATTTTATCGATAAATGGCAATTGAATTTATTAATTTAATTTACGAAAGTTTCTTGTAGTGAAAAAATAGTACAAATGTGATATTTTACTGGGATAGGGTGCATAAATTATGAAAAAGGCATCTCCTTATCGTGCAACTGAAAGTTGCTGATGGCTTGCGCCATCTATCGGAATAAATATCAACTATTCTCGTTGATTTTCAATTATTCCAGAATTGTCCAAATACCCATTCTTGATTAATCAAGAAAAGCTAACCACGGACGCGTTTCGGGCTGTTGGCCCTTTTTGATCGTTGAGGTACAGCTTGCACCACGCTGATGAGGGCCAACAGCCCGAAACGCGTCCGTGGTTAGCTTTTCTTGATTAATCAAGAATGGGTATTTGGCCAATTCTGTAATAATTAAAAAATCAACGAGAATAGTTGATATTTATTCCGATAGATGGCGCAAGCCATCAGCAACTTTCAGTTGCACGATAAAGAGATGTCCTTTTTTCATAATACAATTTACAGTTACTCTTCACAATAGTCACTATTCAAGACCCAATTCCTGCAGGAAATCTAATGGTGCATAAGACAGATGTTGTATCGTGACATGAACCATTGTGTCACCAGGCTATATCCTAATGGAAATACTCCCAGTGGATGTGATAAACTCGCTAAATACGGGACAACGTTGTTTGGCTACGGATGTTGTCACCGGATATAACGTACTTAGTCCACCTAGTTTCTATAAACTGCTTGTGTTCGGCGGAGAAACATCCCATTGGTGGGACAATCCTTAATGGTGTACATTACACTTAAAGATATCTTTAACTTCTATTCAAATGTTTTCTTGTAATAAAATTGTATAAAGTGGATTCTACGTAATAATAATGGTCAGTAGAATTTTATATTATCTTTTATAATATATATTTAACGCTATTTTTACACTCATGAACAAAACTTAAGAAAGTTGTAACTTTTAGCATGTATATCGGGATTCAGATAATAACTCTGAAAGATATTACAGTGACCTTTATTGAAGACACACGAGATAACCAAGTGTGAACAAAACTTAAGGAAGTTGTACCTTTTAGCATGTATATCGGGATTCAGACAATAACTCTGAAATATATTACAGTGACCTTTATTGAAGACACACGAGATAACCAAGTGTGAACAAAACTTAAGGAAATTGTACCTTTTAACATGTATATCGGGATTCAGACAATAACTCTGAAAGATATTACAGTGACCTTTATTGAAGACACATGAGATAACCAAGTATGAACAAAATTGACTGTCTCTTAAAAATAACAAAAATACGACTGGCGACATCAAATATTTTCTACTTCCTTAAGTTTTGTCTATGAGTGTATATTATTTTTAAAGATATTAAAGAAACACAGAAAAAAATACACAAAGACATACTAGAAAACATATCAACAATATATTGTTGATATAATTTACCGAAAAAGTTAAAATGATGATAGCGGGAAAGAACCATCAAAGTACATAGGGTACTTAATGATTTAGGAAATATGCTGAAATATTTGATGACATTTCTACAGAACTATCAGAGCATTAGGTAGACAATATATTTCTCCATTATATTAGATATAATTATTAAGTAAATTTTCAAAAACTTACAAATAAAAAATTAACAATTTAACTCACGGACAAAATTTAAGTAAAGTGGAAAGTTTTTGATGTCGCCGGTCGTTTTTTTTTTTTTTTAAGGAGACTGAGGCATTATTGTTTACACTTGTTTATCTCGTGTGTCTTCAATAAAGGTCACTGTTATATCTTTCATAGTTATTGTCTGAATCCCGATATACATGTTGAAAGGTACAACTTTCTTAAGTTTTGTTTACGAGTGTAAGTATGATCAACGCTATAGTCATCAGACCATGGAATAAAGGAACAAAAGATCCTACAAACTACTGTACTAAACAATGCCCTCGATGTAAGAGAGACATAAGAACATCTAAGAAAAGAGAAGTACTGTAAGAATGTGCCGACAGCATTGTCCACACATGCCAGTCATTTCTGGAATGTGCAGTTTATCCTCCTCTCTCTGGTATCTTCACATTTACACATTCTTCCAAACCTAACATATACATCAATTAACACAAAGCAAACACAATCGGTGTTTCAAATCCACATCTAGTCAGCAGTACTGATACTGGGAGACACTCTGGCCAAAAAAGATTGTTGTTGTTACAAAGTCCGTTGCAGCTCTTTGTTTGTTACATCCTCTTATTCTGGTATCTTCACATTTTCATATTCTTCCAAACCTAACATATACATCAATACAACAATCGGTGTTTCAAATCCACATCTAGTCAGCGGTACTGATACTGGGAGTCACTCTGGCCAAAAAAGATTGTTGTTGTTACAAAGTCCGTTGCAGCTCTTTGTTTGTTACATCCTCTTATTCTGGTATCTTCACATTTTCATATTCTTCCAAACCTAACATATACATCAATACAACAATCGGTGTTTCAAATCCACATCTAGTCAGCGGTACTGATACTGGGAGTCACTCTGGCCAAAAAAAAAATTGTTGTTGTTTCAAAGTCCGTTGCAGCTCTTTGTTTGTCCTACCCTCTTATTCTGGTATCTTCACATTTGCATATTCTACCAAACATAACACATGCAACAATAAAACAATTAGAGTTTTAAATTCCCATTTATTCAGAAGTCCTGAAACTGGGAGACCTTTGCCAAAATGGATTCATGTTGTAAATTCTGCTTTAGCTTCCCGTTTGTTCTACCCTCTCTTTCTGGTATCTTCACATTTGCCCATTCTATTAAACACAATACATGTAACAATACAATAACTAAAGTGTCAAATCCACATTTATCCAGCAGTCAAGAAACTGGGAGACCTTTGCAAAAAGGATTGTTGTTACAAAGTCGTTGCAGCTCCCCGTTTGTTCATTCTACCAAACATAACACATGCAACAATACAACAGTTAAAGTTTCAAATCAATCTTTATCCATCAGTCCTGCGACTAGGTGATTTTGGCCAAAAATAATTGTTGTTGTTGCAAAGTTCATCGCAGCTTCCCATTTGTTCTACCCTCTTATTCTGGTATCTTCACATTCTATCAAACTTAACACATGCAACAATACAACAATCGGTGTTTTAAATCCATCTTTAGTCAGCCGTCCTGCGACTAAGCATTATTGTTGCAAAGTCCGTTGCAGCTCCCTGTTTGTAACATCCTCTCCTATTCTGGTATCTTCACATTTGCACATTCTACCAAACATAACCCATGCAACAATACAACAATCAAAGTTTCAAATCCATCTTTAGTCAGCCGTCCTGCGACTAAGCATTATTGTTACAAAGTCCGTTGCAGCTCCCTGTTTGTTCTATCCTCTTATTCTGGTATCTTCACATTCTACCAAACATAACACATGCAACAATACAACAATCAAAATTTCAAATCCATCTTTAGTCAGCCGTCCTGCGACTAAGCATTATTGTTACAAAGTCCGTTGCAGCTCCCTGTTTGTTCTATCCTCTTATTCTGGTATCTTCACATTTACACATTCTACCAAACACAACACATACAACTATCGGTGTTTAAAATCCACATTAAGTCCACAGTACTGATACTGGGAGACACTCTGACCAAAAAAGATTGTATCTGTAAAGTCTGTTAACGAACCGTACTATATAAGCGTACTACGCGATATGTAATGGACTCGGGTTGGTGATGACAAAGCCTCAACACCAGTTTCAGTCAGTCCAGGGCTGACCTTGGTCTCATTAGAACCAGCAGGGATCTATGCCATTTTCACAATCTTCCAAAGAAATGTTTATCTGGCAAAATGATAAGCCAAAATTCTATGAACAAATTATAGATGGAAAGTTGCCGGGAGGCATTGCAGATAGCCATGAGATTATAATCATGGCCACTAGCTCCAAATCCAGGGTAGCCTAGTGGACATGGGTAAGCGGAACACTGTGGGTTCCCACTAGCCCCAAATCCATGGTCTCTAGTTCGGCTTTCTACGTTTTAATTCCATATATTAATAGGAATAATTCGTATTTCTTAAAATATAAGGACAATTTTAAGGCCATATATTGATACTTAATGAATGATACAATTCGGATTATAAAACATCAATCTTTAACAAATCCTTCATTGTAACCGAGCCTTCCCTCTTTGAATAATCCATGGGAGAAATCAGTTATTGAAGCCTCAGAAATAATGGAGTTGATCTTATATACCAATTGTTATTACGTATCGCAAATTATCTTAGTACGGGTCATGATAATCATGTTGAATAGAGGTCTGATATATACACTCATGGACAAAACTTAAGGAAGTGGAAAGTCTTTGATATCGCCTGTCGCCTGTTATTTTTTAAGGAGACAGAGACAATTGTGCTCACACTTAGTTATCTCTTGTCTTCAATAAAGGTCACTGTAATATCTTTCAGAGTTATTGTCTGAATCCCGATATACATGGTAAAAGGTACAGCTTTCTTAAGTTTTGTTCACACTTGGTTATCTCGTGTATCTTCAATAAAGGTCACTGTAATATCTTTCAGAGTTATTTGTCTTAATACCGATATACATGCTTAAAGGTACAACTTCCTTAAGTTTTGTCCATGAGTGTATTTCTTCTGCATATCTACCATAAGTATAAGAGCTAATGTACAAGAACTAAAACTATTAGATACGTATTTTCATTTTAAAACTAAAGCAACATTTTTGTTATCCTTATTTTGTGATGGAAACTGTATGTCTAAACATTATAGGAACTATATTAACGAATAGATTCAAGAAGGATAAGTTTCTTTATTTATAGGAACTAGTTAGCCTTTGCAATTATAAGATACCAAAATCTCTGTTAAATGCAATCGCTGATGGGAATGACTTGTACAAGAAATAGGATTACATCGATGCAATATGATGAGAATTTTAACCAGGTACTGATGACATAAATTGAGGTTTTTATGAAGCATTGCAAGAATAAGTAACAACAAGATATGCTCTATTAAAATGCATCTACTTGGTACTGTTCACTCACCGCCACATTGTAGCTTGCCCCCATCATGTTCCGACAATCTTGCCCAGAGTGCTCCCGCAAGTGATAAGCTACATCCGGCAAGCTCTAGCCATGACCGGAGATATGGCTATTTCCTTCACATAGCCTTGTTTGGTTCTACTTCGCAATGAGCATGTTTTGAAATCGAAGATATTCCTGTACTGTTGATGGCCATAGCCTGAAAACATGGTATACAGGCTGTTGGCTTTTTATCTAAATGTGTGAATACTCCCAGCGGTTTCGCTAGTTTAATCTACCATACCTCTATGAGATTGCCTACATGTATCTACCATTGTGTATTGAGCCATTCTCCTTATACAGTAGAACATACTCCATGAGAAGACACTCACGCTGAATGACATCTCTCTACAAAGGACAGTTTTCATTGCGAATACAGTAAAACAAATTCCATGAGAGGACACTCACGCTAGAGAACACCTCTCTATAAAGGACAGTGTTGCGTGGTGTCGCTGGAGACCCACTGGCGATTCTCCACCAAACTCTGCAGCGCTGGCATATTCATTGTACATATTTGTATATTACAATATAATACACTGCGGCCTGTGATTGTAAAACGACACTATATTTGTATATAATCCATATTATCTTTTTTTTTTAATAGTGCAGACTGTGCACTTTGCATGTATTGACAAGTTGTCAATAAAATTATTTTAATTGTTATTGTCTATAAAGGACAGTTTTATCACCAAAATTACCATTTTTACTATTTAGCAACTCTCCGGTAAGAGGACACCTCTTCCTAAAGGATACTTTGGCTCTGCAATTAGGTGGTGTCCTTTACAGGGAGGTTCTATTGTATGTCCGTCACTAGAAATAAACTATCGGTTAAGGCACTAAAAAGATCTATCGACATAAGCTTAGAAGACATTAGAAATATAGATAATTCCAGTACAGTAGAACCTGCCTTTAGAAGACACCCCTCTAGCGGATACCTCTCAACAAAGGACAGTTTTCATTTGCAAAATTACCATTTTTACAATTTAGCAACTCTCCGATAAGTGGACACCACTCCCTAAAGAACATTTTGGCTCTGCAATTAGGTGTTGTCCTTTACAAGGAGGTTTTTCTGTATAAAAAGGACAGTAAATAACATTTTATTTGTAGAATAAAAAAACCGTGCTAAAATAGTTTCATTACTCATATATAGAAGGCGTCTTATTGCATTGTACATAAAAAAAAAGTATACCCTACGCGGTTTCGAACCAGGCTAGCAAGCAATACGATCTCACACAGTAAACAGTGCCTCAGTAACAAACAAGTTTCACCTTGCCGACCACCTGGTTAGGTTTTTTATTATCGCCAGGTGAACTGATCAATCCATCTTTCATCTTTGACGTGAACTGGATGCCGGAACATTGCTTCATATACAACCTACACTATGCTGACGAGGGCCAACAGTCAGAAACGTGTAGGGCGTTATCTTTTCTCGATTTATATAAAAAAATGGTTGGTCTGATATTATAGAATAATTTATATCAACGTTTAGTTTATTTTTATTCCATTAGATGGCGCGCTCTGTCATTTATAATGGTCATGTGAGCGATAAGAATCTGCCCGTTAATTTTTTTACCATTAACATTTGACTATTCCTCTCTTTTTTTTTAAATTACTTTTTACACATGCACTCATGGACAAAATTAAGGAAGTTGTACCTTTAACATGTACTCATGAGTAGAACTTATGGAAGTGGAAAGTATTTGATGTCACCGGTCGTCTGTTTTTTTTTTTTTATTATTTATTTTCTAAGGAGACAGAGATCATTTTGTTCACACTTTGGTTATCTCGTGTGTCTTCAATAAAGGTCACTGTAATTATATTTCAGAGTTATTGTCTGAACCCCAATATACATACTAAAAGGTACAACTTCCTTAAGTTTTGTCCATGAGTGCATATTTCAGAGTTATTGTATGAATCCCGATATACATACTAAAAGGCACAACTTCCTTAAGTTTTGTTCATGAGTGTGTCTTTCAGAGTTATTGTCTGAATCCCGATATACATACTAAAAGGCACAACTTCCATAAGTTTTGTTCATGAGTGTGTCTTTCAGAGTTATTGTCTGAATCCCGATATACATACTAAAAGGCACAACTTCCATAAGTTTTGTTCATGAGTGTGTCTTTCAGAGTTATTGTCTGAATCCCGATATACATACTAAAAGGCATAACTTCCATAAGTTTTGTTCATGAGTGTGTCTTTCAGAGTTATTGTATGAATCCCGATATACATACTAAAAGGCACAACTTCCTTAAGTTTTGTTCATGAGTGTGTATTTCAGAGTTATTGTCTCAATCCCGATATACATACTAAAAGGCACAACTTCCTTAAGTTTTGTTCATGAGTGTGTCTTTCAGAGTTATTGTATGAATCCCCATATACATACTAAAAGGCACAACTTCCTTAAGTTTTGTTCATGAGTGTGTATTTCAGAGTTATTGTCTCAATCCCGATATACATACTAAAAGGCACAACTTCCTTAAGTTTTGTTCATGAGTGTGTCTTTCAGAGTTATTGTATGAATCCCGATATACATGGTAAAAGGTACAACTTCCTTAAGTTTTGTCCATGAGTGTAAATATATATGACACCCCATCCTCTACGTAATTCTCCCTTCATTCAAATACAGCTCCACGTCCAAATATAAACAGATCAGAATTGATTGTCGGCCTGACACGTAACAGATGGAAAGAGACGGTAGTCTAGTCTATAAGTGTGTGTCTTCAGATTGTTCAATTTCTATAAAATTACTTTCAAAGAAAGACAGCTATAGAGGATAGACTTTCCTGGAATTTCCCAATCAGAATATACTCACAACATTCGTGCAAACATTATATAGAATTTAAAAAAGGTAATTAAAGAGAGTTAAAGGAAAAGATAAGCATCAAGGAAAAAGGAAAGTTGACTGATTCCAGACGTTCTCTGTGGACAGTTTTCCTATCTCTTGACAACAACTGGATGATGGTATGTAATCATTGGGATCATAACAATATCATATATATGTCATAATTTGCATAATATCAAGATCTATAATTTCTTTTCGCCAAAATAAGTATGTAAATATGTTAAGATTGTTCATGGTAATCATGGTAAACGGTTTGTGGATTTCGACAAATTAGAAAGAAGGAATCATATATCGCCGCAACTCTTTTTAAGATTGTGTTAAAATTTAAATATGTAAATTCATCCATCTATAAAAACCGTACGAAAATGCGATGCCAGACATCGCGGGCGAATGCTACGGCAAGTCGCGGGTGCGCTGCTCACTTGGCTGGAACTAATTCTTGGGGATTGTAAGCATAACGGTTGCACCCTTGCATTCGATCACGACATATATATATATTAGATGGCAGAAAGTCATATTATAGATTGAATAAAATGATTTATCTGCTAACATTTCGAGTGACTGAACGCCAACCTTTGTCAAAACATAACTGAGCATAAATCAAGAAAATGGATTGGCCAAATATCGTGTTTAGTTAATTTTTGCTTCACTAGATGGCGCTCTGCCATTTAAAATGCTCATGTGAGAGGTCATGAATAGCATATACAGGGTGATCCAAAAGTCCCGCACTATTTTAAAAATTAATAACTCCGCGAATATTTGCGCTAGAACAATGCGGTAAAAACCATTGTGTTCAGGATGCAATGGGATTTTTTATGGCAAATAATGAAAAATTCGAAATTGATTTTAGTTACAATTCTATTCGCCAGATGGCGCACCACCAGAATCAGAGATTCAGCGGCCAAATTGTTTGATAAATTGAAAAATATAACTGATCGACACGTATTTTTCCTTTTTGAATACCAGGAAAGAACCCTAATAACATCAAATCACAAATTAATAAAACACCACTTCGACAAAAGTATGAAGAATTGGTTAACAATTTTAAAATACAATCAGAGATATGTAAAATAGGTAAATGCAAATTAAAACATGTCGCAAAAAAAATGATATTTTAGATACGGTTTGTGTTTCCGAAGATTATAAATTTCTAATATTTTTTTAATTCAACTCTCTCTCAGTATCGATTATATTTATTTTAATTCATTTGAAAAATATGTATCTATCTCTGATAATTTATTTTACTCTGGAATGCCGTTGTTGTTGTCGTGTCCAATAAAGAGCCTCAGATGTATCCATGCATCTCCATCACAGCAGCAGCAATGTCCACTATCTTGGGTGTGTAAAGCTGCTGCTCTGGGTCTATGTCAAATTCCTGCAAGGCTGCGGCCATTGCTGGCTATGAGAATATGTGGGTAGGTGTAAGTTCCACACCAGGACAATTGTTGCATGCCCTATAGGTTATTATGCCATCTGGATGTATTGTCATTACTTTATAGTGTTTTGTTCTAAGTCTTGTTATAGTTTTTGTCATTTTTCTCTCAGAGTTTATTTCGCATTTTGATCATTTCTTATTTATTGTTTAATTATCTTGTATTTTGACAAAGAATCAGCGTCAAATAATGACATTTGTTCTTTCCTTTGGCTCAACCTTCTGGCTTCCTTTGCCAATTCAGATGCCATTTCATTACCCCCGATCCCAGCATGGGCAGGGATCCATTGTAGAATGCAGTTATTCTCCAATGGTTCCAGTTGGGTAAGTAACGAGTGTATTTTCCGTGTGATTTTAGTATTGCCCTTCTGAATGCTTCTAGGGCGGATATGGAGTCTGTGTATATTAAATTTCCTTCTGCTTGATGCAGGGATGGTTGGTTAAGGCATACATCAAGGGCTTTCCAGATAGCCGTCAGTTCACAAGTGAAGTTTGACGAAATCTGTCCTGCTCCTTCTTTGATTTTGATGTGCGTTCCATCTTGCAGTATTATGTTAATTCCGGCCCCAACAACAACAACAACAACAACAAAAGCCTTAATTCCGGCCCCTCCATAACTCAGGGTAAGGTCTGAAGATCCATCTGTATATGCTGTTAAAGGGGGTGGCCTAATATTTTTAATCAAGAATTTGTACTATGAGGACATAGCCGTTAATATTTCAAACACATTAGACCTCGAAGCCCAAGATATCAAAGTCTACCTCAATCAAAACAAAGCCATTATCATATACAATATGTATCACCCTCCAAACAATACACTTATTGACGATGGAACAATGGCTCAATTTCTTACAGACAACTCTTATTGTAGGTGACCTTAATGCCAAACATCAACCATGGGGATGTTCCACGCCAAACCCAAGAGGCAAAATACTTTCAAACATATTTGACGACAATGCCATCATGTGCTTAAATGATGGGAATCCTACCCATCATTCATACAGCTATAATACTGCACAAGCCCTTGATATAAGTTTTTACTATCCTGACATTTTCCACAAATATAAATAGCAAATATTAAAAAGTATTGTAAGTGATCATTTGCCTAATTTGATAGAAATTAGCACCAAGACCAAAACCAGCTCAATTAAGAAAAATTCTGGAACTTCAAAAAGGCTAATTGGATATCTTTCGAAAACACCATTATTAAAGCAGCCACAGTTTCAATACCAAGAGGTAATATTAAGAAATGGATTCCAAATTATACACACCAGGCAAAAAAAAATATTCAAACACTTATAACTAAAAGAAATGAACTACAAAAAAGAGCACCCAAAACCAAACAAATTGTAGAACTGAACTGAACATTGTGAATGCAAAAATAAAAAGATTATACGTAAATGTGAAAAGGGAAAAATGGAAACAAACTTGTGAAAACCTGAACCCAAGAAATCCAAATACAAAACTTTGGAATTTGGCAAAACAAATTGACAGATCCCAGTCACAAACCGAAAAAACTAATATGATTAAGAATACAGATGGTACACCAGCAACTAATGACAAAATTGCTGCCAATCTTTTAGGTAATTCATATCAAATAAGTAGTAAAATCAAGGTTGAAACAAAGGCCCGAAGGATTATTCATGACTGTAAAAATGTCACCAGCACTCATAATATTTTCCATGAAAAAAATCAATATGAAAGAGCTAGCTTATGCATTAGAAAACACTGACCTAAACAAGACTCCTGGGCCAGATGGAATCCATGGCCGAATGATATCAAACTTGGGCAAAATTGGCAAAGAAATACTTCTTAAATATTTTCAATAACTCCTGGAAAAATGGAAAATTGCCTCAAGACTGTAAAATGCAACAATAATTCCCATTTAAAAACTTGACAAATCTGCTAATGACCCAAAAAACTACCGACTTATCTCCCTCACAAGTATTTGCTGAAAATTAAAGGAAAAAAAACTATACTCAGACGACTCACCTACCACCCCGACACAAGAAATCTCTTACCAGAAGAACAATATGGATTTAAGAAAGGACATGGGACAATAGACCAACTCTTATTTTTCACACAAAAGGTAAAAGATGCACAAAACAGAAAACCAACTAACCACACAATAGCTGCTTTTTTAGACCTTACACAAGCTTTTGATAAGGTATGGAAAAACAAGTTAATTACAAAATTATACAAACATTTCAAAATTGATGGAAAAGCTATCACTTGGATAAATGATTCCCTTAAATATAGATACATCAGGGTCAAATATAATGGCACTCTATCTAAAACCTTCAAATTGTATAAAGGATTACCACAAGGATCAGTCCTTAGCCCAAATCTCTTCACCCTATTTATTGCAGGCATAGAAGAAAAATTTTCACATAAAACCAATATTGGACTTTTCGCTGATGACATTATTCTATGGAGCAGCAACACTAACTGGAAAAAAGCTGAAAGAGATTTGAAAAAGACTCTTCTCCACCTAGAAAAATTTGCTAATAAACATAAATTAGAATTTAACCCCCAATAATCTGAAACCTGTATTTTTACTACCGATAAGAAACTATACAAAATAAGACCAAATATTATTCTGAAAGAACAACAATTGAAATATAATAAACATCCTAAATATCTCGGCTACACCCTGGATCCAGATATTAACTCCAGTAAACATATTGAAGGAGTTGTTAGAAAAGGAAGAGACCGACTGAAAATCTTAAAATGTATTTCAGGAAGAGTGGGGAGCTGAAGCAACAACACTAAAATTAACTTACACATCTCTTATGAGACCTATCTTGGAATATGGATATCAAATCTATGGTACAGCATCTGAAACAAATCTAAAAGCACTGGAAAGGATACAACTAAATGTAGCTAGAATTATTACAGGTCTTCGAAATACCTGCCCTAATAATATTATACTTTACGAGGCAGACATTATGCCCTTAAAGGATAGAAGAAGCTACAATCTGCCAAAATATATAAACAAAATCAAGAGTTATGAAAACAAACACAGAACCTTCAAATACATACTTAATTGGGAATCCAATATAAGACTCAAAAAAGAAGGCCCTCTCCACCTGGCCAAAAGAAATGGATTTTTAAAATAAAGAGTGGAAAAATATTATTTAGCAGAAAAAATATCTCCATGCGAATCACTAACAAAATGTTATTTTTAATGCCACTTTAAATGAACCCACCAACAAACAATACCAAAATCCAGAATACTTAAAACAATTATCATTAGAAATAATTAATATAAAATTCCTAAAAATGTAATAACCATCTATACCGATGGTAGCAGAGACGAGTTGGGACACACTGACAGTGACTCTCTCATTAAAACCACAAATGGCAATGAGAAAATAAACAGAAGAAACCCAGATTTTTGCTCAGTCTTCAGATCCGAATTTATAGCCATCTATGAAGCCTTAAAATCCATCAGAAACACTAAACATCACGATATATGGATTCTTACTGATAGTAGAAGTGCCATACAACACTTGAGTCACACAAGGGAACTTAGAGACAAAGTAAGCAGGAACATAATTGGTTATCTCCAAAAACTCTCAATACCTCAAAAATTCACCTTCAATGGATACCCTTACATGTTAGCATTGAAGGCAATGAAGCTGCTGATGCGCTAGCGAAGAAAGGCACAAAAGAACCCTTACTACAGAAAAATAAACTTACTTTTAAAGAAATAGAAACAGTAGCCAAAACAAAAATAAACAAGAACTGGAGGATCCCACCTAAGCACAGTTGGTACACCCTAGAAGCAGATGGCCACCCAGACCTTTCGGTCCACAAGCCGGCATCCGAAGCATGCCCTTCGCTGCTATTCTGTTCAACTCATAAGTCAAGTAACGGTATCCAAGCTAGAGCTTGGACATTGTACTTGGAAACACCACCTCCCAGACAACGTGTCAGGAAGGATTTCTATACCGGTGGCCTTTAAACACAGAAAAAGAGGAAACTATTTACTGTGTCCAGCAGGGACCGCGGGAAGGCAGCCCCCGGTCGACTCTGTTCACTCACAGCTGAGGAAAAGCTCAGCTGCCACGTCGTGGGCTTTCTCAAGAAGCTTGCTGTGGTTTCTCAGCAGCTTACACTCGATCGCGCCCCTCGCCCTCCTTCTCTCTTCCTGCACACCCACTACCCTTGGACAATCCAAGACGTAGTGGCGTGCATCCACATCCCTCTCTTCATAGACGCAATCAGGGTTTCTCTTAATTTTAAATCTGTGGAGACTTGGGGAAGAGCCCTTGTCCCGAACTACCCTAATGAATTTGTGGGACATTACCTTACAGAGGTACTTGGGTGTTGTTACCCAATTGAATACTTCTCTCCCTTCACACTTTTCCTCCATCTGTCCAACCATAAGTCCTGGACGTGCCCCCTAATCCTCCTATAAACTTCTTTCTTGGTCACTGGGGTTCTCAGTAATCTACCTCTAAAGCATCCGGCCTTAGCGAGCCTCTCTGCGAACTCATTACCTTCGATGAGGCTGTGTCCCCTAACCCTCCGGAGCCCGCGTTATCATCTCCAGCTCCTGGATTATTTGATGCGCGAGTTGCCCTTTCACCAGATTGATGGCGACGAGGGCCGACATACAATCTGAATAGAGGCGGTCCGGGCTGAAGTTCTTCTCGGCACACACTCTGAGGGCTACCCTGATCGCAACCAGCTCGGCTGAAAAGACCAATTCGTCCACTCTGAGTGTTAAGCTTTCTTGGAAGATCAGCTCTCCATTAGTGAAAATCACTACTCCAGCTCCAGTATTGGTTCCAGACTTACTACCATCAGTGAAAACCTCCGTGACAATCCCTGTCGGCCCTCCAGGACTCCAATTCCACTTTGGCAACCACTGCGCAGGCTTCCTTGGGTCCCTTTTCCATTCCAGGGCACCCGCTTCAAGTCCCAGGGCATCTTCCCTGTTCTCCCAGATCTTCTGTCTGATGGTCTCCTCCTCTAGTTTCAATCCCAGGGGAATAAGCCCAGCGAGGACCAAAAAGGCCTCACTGATGGTAGTGCGATATCCCCCTGTGATTCTGAGTGCCGCTGTCCTCTGCACGTTCTCTAGAGTTTTTGCCACCTTCTGATCCCTGTTATAGCAGGATTGGCTCGACATAGGAGAGGCAGAGGTTCCTAAAAATAGTACCCTCCTTCTCCCCCCCTCCTATTGAGAGCCAACCAGGGCAGGCCTGCACAACGCCTTCCTGCCTCTCGTCACCATCTCCTCCGCCTGGTATTGCCAACCCATCTTGTCATCAATGACCACCCCCCAGGATGGTCATCCTATTGACCAACGCTACCCTCCGTCCTTTCATCCGGATAGCCGGCTTGTGCTCCCATTTGATCCCTTTCCTTTTAGTTCTTATGTCCCTAGGCTTAAAGCTGAGGGCTTTAGTTTTGGATACATTGAACTTAAGGCCAGAGTCATGGGCCCAGTTCGAGAGGATTTGGAGAGAAGCTTCAACACACTTCTTAGCCTTCGCTCGCGAAGCAGCCTCAATGATGAGGAACTGGTCGTCAGCATAGAGAACCAGCCAGGCTCCCTCAGGTAGCTCCTCCTGGAAAACGGTGTTTACAAGGATATTCCACATAATAGGTCCGCAGCAAGAGCCCTGGGGGCAACCCCTAGCACAGTTTCTTTCCAACTTCCGCCCACCAAAACTGAGGCTAATCCGTCTATCCCTCAGGAAGTCACGAACCAAGCTACACAAATTATCAGGACAACCCATATCCATCAAATTTCATCAGCTTGTTCCAGCTCATGGAGTTGAACGCGCCATCAATGTCCAGGGCCACGAGAAGAACCCAAGCACCCTTATTTAAGCCCATCTCAATCCCCTCTAACACCTCGTTCAGAGCCGTGGTTGTGGAGTTCCCTTCCCTAAACCCATGTTGGAAAGAGGAAAGGAGCTCATTACTCTCTAGCCAGTGCTTCAGTCGCTGAGCTAGTAGGCTATCCAGGACCATACCTAGACCCATTAGTAAAGAAAGCGGACGATAATCATTAGGAGAATTACCCTTTCTACCAGACCTTTCGAGAAGTACTACTCGGGCAACCTTCCATGCCTCAGGAAAAGTACCAGTGTCCAGGCACCTATTGAAAAACCTGGCAAGAAGTGATGGGTGCATTCTTAACAGTGCTTTCACGACCGTGTTATCGATTCCTTCGGGACCAGGAGATTTCCCTTTCCCGAACTTGAAAGCGTCAGTTTCACCTCATTCTCAGAAAAGGGCGGATCCACCAAACCACAAGTGGTCAGAGAGATCTCGTCCTCTGGTTCCTCGTTTCCGAAGTGCCGATCCAAGTTGTTTTTATTTTATCTTCTGCTTTCGAGCGAGTCGGTCTAGAACACATTCTCTCTGAATTTTCTCATTGTTGGTGGATGAAACAGCACCAGTGATTATTTTGGCCGCTTTTGCTTGAACACTGTCTAGTCTTACTTTTAGTGATGAGCTTGAGGGAGCCCAGACCGGTGTTGTATATTCCATTATCGGCCTTATTAAGGTGATATATGTTGTTCTGAGAATTCTGGGTTTTTCTACCCAATTTGTTCCACATAGCCATCTCAGAATGTTTAGTTTTCTGGTAGCTATATTTGAGGTGCTAATTATGTGTTTTGAAAATTCCAATTCCTCATCAATGACAGTTAAAATAATTTTATTGACATCTTGTCAATACATACAAAGTGCACAGTCTGCACTATTTAAAAAAAGATAATATGCATTATATACATGTGATATCTTGGGACCTCTGGGACCTGATGCTAGACGAACCTCGATGTCAACTCTACCGTGCAGTCGTGGGGGAAGGCGACACACCTGGGCCAAGGGTGAAATAAGCAAATAGAGATTCCACTCAGAAGCGTCTGAACGTCAAGAAGGAATGGGACGAGGAGATTTCTGGCAGGAAAGGGTTTACCTTTTATCGGAGCGTCCGGTGGACAGGGACTGGAACGAAGACTAACTAAGGACTGACTAACTGAGGATCGGGGCCTCCTTTTATAGCTGAACTGGGTCCGAACAGGTCACTGCTCTTTTCTGACGTAAACAGGGGGGGGGGGAGTTTTATTATCCAGGAGGGCCACGACCTCTCAAAAGTTGGACTGGGTTTGCTAGGCCTTCTCTCCTATTTTCACCTAAGCCTGATTAATTTTAACCTTAATTTTCTCCTGTTAGTATCCATTCCTTCTATCTGTACAGTTGCTATACTTTATTAGATTCTTACGCGGTACAGATTGATGCTAGTTGAGGCTTTCTATTTGCAGTAAATAAGAGGTTATATACAATACGTAGTGGAACATGTGGTAGTAGATATCTGGACTATTTACAACAATTCCATGGTCTTAAATCATCACATACACTATGTACAATGAATATGGCGCCTCTGCCAGCGCTGCAGAATTTGGTGGAGAATCGCCAGTGGGTCTCCAGCGACACTAGGCATTTTGCGATCTACGATGAATACCTAGATCGCGTACTTCGCCGCTTAGGAGATGGTGATGGCGCGGTCCTCGAGACCAACTGGAAAGATCCAGGACTGCAGTATCACACGTTCTTCCTTCCTTGGAAAATTCTCCATTGACCCAAACCTTTAACCTTCTTCCCCTTAAGAAGTCTTCAATCCAGGTAAAGGTTTCTCTTCTTACTCCGATGTTGTGCAGCTTTTAACGTAATTTCTCCCTCCACACTCGATCAAAAGCTGAGGTCAATAAAGGAATATAGCCGTGGTCTTCTTTGGCGGTTTTTCCTGGAAAGAATCTATTATTGATTGACAGAAGTAGAACAGTTGATCAGTCGTACAGTGCTGGGATCTATAGGCAGTTTGGTAGAAGTTTATTTTATTATTGTTAGTGAGCCAGACTATGAGCCTAGAGTGGATAATTCGTTCTGTTATTTCACAAAGTATGCTGGTGAGAGCAATTGGGCGATAGTTCTTGGATTCCTTGGCATCTTTGTTTGGTTTCAGTATTGACACAGTAATTGATATCTTCCAATTCTTTGGTAGTTCACCAGTTTGCCATGAAATGTTCAGTATTCGTAGGAGTTGTTTATTAGCTTTGTCTTCAAAGTGTTTAATCATTTGACTAAAGATTAGATTATCTCTTGGTGACCTCTTAGATTTTTTTATTGATGAGTTTAGCTCATTCAGTGTGAACTCTTTCGAGAAAATATCTTGTTGATGGAAGTTTCTTGCTTGCTTAACTAACTGGTTTATATTATTTTTAGAGTCCTGTCTTCAATCGTATATTTGAGTATGTAAGTGCTTGAAAGATATTCAGCAATTATGTTAGTCATCTGTTTGTTCTCGTTCTCGCTGTTCTATTCATATAGGTTAGAGTATTGGAGGATTGGTGTTGGTTTTGATTCTTTTCTAACACTCTAAATCATATTCCAGTGTTGGCTGTCCTTTTTTGGATCCATATTTTCGCAGAACTCTGCCATTTTTCTCTTGTTTGCATATCCAAATTTCTTGTTCTATTTTGTGACTAATTTCAATGTGTTACTTTCTCTTTTCTTCTGTTTTATTTTTTTTAAAGAAGTTCATTGATATTGTCTTTCTCTGCAATCATTGCCTCGATGTTGTGGCACTTCCAGTAAGGTATCCACAGGTCAAACGTCTCCTTCTAGGTATCGATGCTTTTGCAGCTTTTGATATATTCGAAGAGAAGTTTTCCAAGTTTTTGTCAAGCGTACTGTAATTCAATTTTTCGTTGCACAGTTCTTCAAGCTTTTCTGTGAATTTTTTTTTCAAGTCGGCTTTCCTAAAGTTCCATGTTCTTTTATTCTGTTGGACATTCTCAATTTTGAAGTTTAGGGTTGTTAAAATTGGTCTGTGGTCACTGATTGCACCTCTCAGGATTTTCCATTGTGTTGTGGGTGCGATGTTGAAATTTATCGCTGTGATGTCTATTGCGGATTCTTTGCCTGTCGACTTGGATAGATAAGTGTTCTCTCCCTTATTTAATGGTGTAAGGTCGAGGTCGGTGACCCTTGTTATCCTGGACAGATGATCCCCAAGTTGAACTTTTGGCGTTAAAATCGCCGATTATGATTGTGATATCCGAAGAGGCTTCACTTAATGTCTCTATTGTGTGTACCCTTACAAAATTCAAAGATTTCACGAGCTGAAAGTTGGCGATTTTGAGATGCGTCAAGAATTCGCTGCATGGGTTTTCCGGAAAATTGATATTGATGAAAACTGGCTGTCGAATGTTCTGTGGACAGATGATGCTCACTTTTCTCTAGACGGAGAATCTAACATTCAAAACAGCCGCATTTGGGCAACAGAAAACCCTAGGATTTTTACAGAAATGCCACTTTATCAGCCTAGAGTTACAGTTTTGTGTGGGTTCACTTCTTCTTTTATTATTGGGCCATTTTTCTTTGAAAAATCAATGGAAGAACTTTTAAAACCGTTTTTGTAACTGGTGAACGTTATGTTCATATGGGGTATTCCCATATTGCAGGGAAAAAGCACTAAGCGAAATAACATTCATGAAAGTTGGAGGACCTCCTCATATCTCCCGAGGTGCCAAACAATTGCTGAAGAATACGTTCGTTGAAAATCGTGTGATAAGTCGCCACTTTATATACCAGTGGCCTCCAAGATCACCAGACTTGACGCCTTGCGATTTTTGTTTATAGGGGTACATTAAATCGTGTGTTTATCGATGCTGGCCTACCACATTGGCCATGTTAAAGGCTTCTATCAGATGGCACGTTTTATCAATTTCAACAGATATGTTATTTAATACTGTCCATTCTGTCATTTATCGTCTGCAGGCGGTGATTGAGAATGAAGGGTGCCACATTGAGCAAGGATTGTGACCTAATACAAGAGAGAAGGCAGTTGCCTCATGTGTTATATAAGCTGCCATGTATTATATTATCTACCAATATTTTGCAGCTCTTTGTTGTGGGATATGGGGATAATAAATGCTGTTTTCACATCTTGACTCTTTTTTTTTTGTGAACAATAATATTTTGCTTGTCATTTGCTCACATATTATTTCGTGCAAACCAGAGTGTCATAACTTCTCGAATAACACTGGTGCACACAATTTTTCCCCTTATGTTTAGTTTTTCGCTTTTCGCTCATTAGAAGAAATAGCATAAGGGATATTTTCTGTACACCAATAACTTTAGAAATTTTATGCAAAAAATAATACAAAATGATTTTACTACCACGCTTTTCAACGCAAAAGGTCGATTTGAATAATATTTTTATTTGAGGGGACACGTTTTTTTTTAAATTGGGTACAGTATGAGAGAGAGTTGAATTAAAAATATTAGAAATTTATTATCTTCGGAAACACAAACCGTATCTAAAATATCAATTTTTTTTTTGCTACATGTTTTAATTTGCATTTACCTATTTTACATATCTCTGATTGTATTTAAAAATTGTTAACCAATTCTTCATACTTTTGGCGAAGTGGTGTTTTATTAATTTGTTATTTGATGTTATTAGGGTTCTTTCCTGGTATTCAAAAAGGAAAAATACGTGTCGATCAGTTATATTTTTCAATTTATCAAACAATTTGGCCGCTAAATCTCTGATTTTGGTAGTGCGCCATCTGGCGAATAAAATTGTAACTAAAATCAATTTCGAATTTTTCATTATTTGCCATAAAAAATCCCATTGCATCCTGAACACAATGGTGTTTACCGCATTGCTCTAGCGCGAATATTCGCGGAGTTATTAATTTTTAAAATAGTGCGGGACTTTTGGATCACCCTGTATATGATCAGGAATATCATATATACATGATATTCATTATAATTGTCATTAATGAGTATTTCAAACTATAATAAATAGTTCCACAAGTTATTAGTAAGAAAAAGATATATTCTCTCAGTATACAATATAAAGCGGCTGATGGCGTGCGCCATCTATCGGGATAAATATCAATTAAACGTTGATTTTCGAAATTTTATTCCAGAAAAGTGGTCAAATAAAAAGCTATAATGTGCATTTCAATATATTCCACTTACATTTCAGCCATCTGACGTAGGTAAAGTGTCTGAAATAGAATCAAAATTTCATTAATTCTATATTTTCTCATTCACAAAAGATTCCATTAAATTGTATGAAAAGGGTTGAGAACACTGATCAAAGAGCTATTGTTAAAGCAAATTTATCTTTAAATCGGGATAATTGTTAACAAAGGGGATCGCCAAATCGAAGATAATCGTTAAATCGGGGTAATTGTTATATCGATATAATCGGTAAATCGAGGGAATCGCTAAATCGAGGAAAATCGTTAAATCGATAAATCGTTTAAAAAAATCGCTGTAATCGTTAATCAATATATAATCGGTAAATCGAGGGAATCGCTAAATCGATGAAAAATCGTTAAATCGAATATAATCGTTAAATCGAATGACCATTAAATCGTAATCAATAAAACAGGGATCATTGAGACGAGGGAACGGCGAAATCGATTTTTTTAAAAATCATAAGAATCAGAGAAATCGTTATATCGAGTGAATCGTTATATCGGGGTATCGTTATATCGAGGGAATGGTTAAATCGGTATTACCTTGTTACAGAACGACATTTGAAAATTATCCCGCATGTGTTTCTTTTGAAGGAAAAATCGAAATTTATTTTAAGGAGAAATAACGATTATTTCTAACCCCAGGGATGAAGTATGAAAGGATGAATTGTGAAGAGTAATGATAAACGGAAAAATAATTTTTCGTTCAAAAGAAACACATGCGGGATATTTTCAAATGTCGTTCTACAATCATAAGCCGCATTTAATTGTATAAAAATTACCTTGTTACCCCTAGAGATGACCAGACCAATCAGATGACAAAGTTGACTTAGAAGTGAAGTCTTGGCGACACTCCAATGGGACAACTTGTCAAAACTGGGGAGAAATGTCACCAATTTGTGTCGGGCCGTCACTTTCTCTCATCCTTTTTTTTTTTAAATAACCGTTGCTATGGTGATTTAGAAAAATCATTAATATTCATATTTCAAAATGATACTTTCAGTACTATAGGCATTTTTATTCTATAGAAATAATTTGTATAATTATTTATCATGCAATGTTTTTTATATCCTGAAAATTAGAGAGAGAGAATCTCTCCAGTCAAAATAGACGTGAAGATTAAGCGATTTTAAAAGTGATCTTAAACGCTCTAATCAGTAACACAGCATCAGCATTTGACACAATTTCGAAACGTCCACCCCTAAAGAATATTGTTTCGAAATACACTCATGGACAAAACTTAGGAAAGTTGTACCTTTTAACAGGTATATCGGGATTCAGACAATAACTCTGAAAGATATTACAGTGACTTTTATTGAAGATACACGAGATAACCAAGTGTGAACAAAACTTAAGGAAGTTGTACCTTTCAGCATGTATATCGGGATTCAGACAATAACTCTGAAAGATATTACAGTGACCTTTTCGAAGACACACGAGATAACCAAGTGTAAACAAAATTGCCTCTGTCTCCTTAAAAAAAAAAAAAAAAAAAAAAGACGACCGCCAAAATCACAGAAGTTCCTCCTACTTAAGTTTTGTCCATGAGTGTATAGTTCTCATTAGTCCATGGCGGTAATAATTGATTGTGTAAAATTCCCAAGGAATACATCTCTATCACAAGCAATGTCCTCTATATTGGGTGTGTAAAGCTGCTGTTCTGGGTCCATGTCAATTTTCTGCAAGGTTGGACATGAGAATATACGAGTAGATGTTAGTTCCACACCAGGACAGTTGTTAAATGTCTTATAGGTTCTTGTGTCATCTGGATGTATTGTCATTCCTTTATACTGTTCCATTCTGAGTTTTATGATTGTTTTTGTTATTCTTCTCTCAGCGTTTATGTCACATATTTGACCTTTCCTTGTCTTTTATTGAATTATCTTGGATTATACTATATGTACTCAAGATATAAGTAATAACAGACTTCCTATTTTCTAAAAAAAAAGAGATAAAAATTCTAGTTGGGAATGTAAAGTGAAAATTATAATTAAAGACAAAGGGAAGCTTATTGTGTGGCCTTCGTGATTATGTCGCCATTTGATCATAAACAACATTTTCAACACAACAGCTTCAGCAAGCAAGGAACTACCTTGAAGGATATTGCTTTCTTAATACTTGAATCGATCTTTTTAATTGTCAACAAATATTGCATTAGGTCAGTGGACGAATTGTATAAACCATCGATTTCCTAGAGCGTCGACACGGGATCGAATCCCGCATTGAACACTTTTTGTCTGAAGAAAAATTGCATCAATGGTTCCCGATTCTTGCAAAGGTTCAACCCCACTATTGAATGCAAGTAACCAAATAGGGCTCTGACACACTTGTAAGACATGACGTAGCCAGGCAATAATATTTGAAACGAAGGCGATAGAAACGTGGTGATTTTCTTTTATAGTTAAAATACAAGCTTTCAGGCAAGAATGCCCTTCCTCGGGTTACAACAGTTGTAACCTGAGGAAGGGCATTCTTGTCTGAAAGCTTGTGTTTTAACAATAAAAGAAAATCACCACGTTTTTATCGCCTTCGTTTCAAACATTTGTAAGTGCAAAAGTCGAACAACTTTCTACATATGTGTAGATATGTAATGTACTTACAGTAAAAACAGTTGTTAACTACCTACCATGATTATCATGGCATTTTTATACGTATACTTTGAATAAGTAAAAAAAAATATTACTTAGAAAATTGAATTTAACAAAGATTATGATTAGTGAAATATTGTTATATCTTCACATTTTTATTATTGAATCTATTTATCGTTGTTTGCTTCCTTTTTTTAACTTGATTTTTTTAAAACTTTAAATAAAGTTATGTAAATTCACGAGACTATATGTGTAAGGTATCCTAAAAAACAATGAAATTTTATTAATTAAAACTAATTGAATTGTTTATAGTTAGAAGAAACGCTTGTAGAACAGTTTTTTTAACTCTAAAAATTGCGAAAAATAATAAATTAGTGAAGAGACCTCATTCGGAGTACTTGAAGAAGTATTTTAAAACATTTTCTGCAGTTTTCAACCACGATGGAATATTGGTATTTTATGGGGAGAATTATGGTTTTGGTATTTAAGTAAACTAACACAATATATCGGCCTTGAGAACAGTAGAATTACATGGATACATATTACCATGTATTCTTTGGCCCAAGATTGGTCTTACTACTTCATCATTTTAAACACCTCTTTGGCAAATATAACTGATTTCATAACTCCATGTCGTAAGATATCATGAAATCATAACTGTTCTCTCCTGTACTGAGATAGGTTAGGTATAAAGTCCGGGGGTTGATGGAAGGATGGTCTAAACCGTTGTTTTTCGACCGCTAGGACCCGGGTTCGATTCCCGCATTGGACACTTTTCCTTATTAAAAAAAATGCTCCAATGGCCCTCGATTCTTGCAAAAGTTCAACCCCACCAGCGAATGCAAGTAATCAAATGGAGCTATGGCACATTTGTAAGTGAAAAAGTCGAACTGCTTTTCACATGTGTAGATATGTGGTGCACTTACAGAAAAAAGCAGTCGCCTACTTCTACCCAACATGATTACCATGGCCTGTATACCATGTGTACTAGAGATTTAAAAAAGTATAAAGTCTGAAACTATAATTCACAGGTTTGTTTGAATATGACAAAGCTGGTGTTGCAACTTATTCACTGTGATCGGAATCTAAGTGTTCTACCCAGAGATGATCAGAATATACGTTGTTTTAATTTCATCTTATACATTAATTACATAAATATATCTATATACACGGAATATATTCACAACAGCCGTATAAATATTCTATGCAAATAGGTTTGCATAATTAAAAAGAAAATAAGATAATGAAGAAGGTTAATCATGAGTTCATGAATGAATTAAACGTACAATAATATTACTCCCATTGTGTTGATTACAAAATGGCGCCCTTGTTAGTTCTTCTGCTATTTTATAAATACAGGGTTGCCGAATTGTTTTCCCAGAAAAAATAGTCAGTGAATATTTCTAAAAATTTATGAATATTAGAAAAATGTATGATATGCTACTTGTCTATATTTGAATATGTATATTGTGTTTTGTTTTTTATTTTTATTATTGTTTGATATAATGTTTCATTTTATATTTAGAATATATTTCTTGAAGCGTATTTAATTATTTTAAAAATTAGTTTAAATTACCAGACGATCATTTCTATCTTTCTCACTATGTGGAAGTTAAATGTCAAATTTTGGTTTTATTATTGAAAAACTTTTTGTAATTGATAATAAATTTTAATATGGAATATTTTTGAAATGCAGAAGATACATGTATGAACTATCATCGAATATTATATTAATAAAAAATATAGAGGTAACTTATACCTTCGTGATTCAAAAACAGACATCCGAACAGCTTCCAGAAGATATAAACGTGAAAATGAATACTAGGGAATTCTATACCAGACGAAAGCTAATAGTACAACAACATATCACGTGACATCTTTGTCACAATTGACATCTTCTACAACTGGATTATTTTTCCTTTTGATTTGCGACCGTACAAATACTATAACACTCTTTTTTAATTGGCATTCAAATTTACGATAAAAAAAATGTCACATATATTTCTTGTGTCAAGGGGTATTCAGATTAACGCTAACAAAAACAATTAGTCGAGGTACTGTTTTCTCTCTAAACTTTATTGACCTTCTTCGCCAAAAATTTACATTCAAGATTATATTGAAAGAAATTTACATAACAACTTGAAAAATAGATTTTATAAAATTCAAACTATGTAAGTTTTATACAGTCACAATATCATGATATAAATTATTCAAATGTGTGTGTGTGTGTTTGCAGCGACGTTTCTAGAAATATATTTTAATCGGAGAGCTTTCGAGTTTTTCTCTTTTTCATTCTATAGTTATAAGAATAAAACGTTTTGTGTATTGCTCTTCTCGAGACTTAGTAAAAAGATCATTATAAGCAGGATAAAATGTTATATATAGAATGATAAAGAACGAGCATACACATATCTCTTGATCATTCAGGTAAACTTGTTGATGGCGTAGCGCCATCTATCGGAATAAATATCAACTGAACGTCAATATTTTATTGGAAAAATTTATCAGATATTTTCTTAAATTAACAAGTAAAATTAACCATGTACGTGTTTCGGATTGTCGGTTCTTTATCCGGGTGGTTGGCGATTTGCGTTCCTGGAACCCAGGTTACCTCCATTTTTTCTTCTTTCTCCTGTCGGTTCTCGTAAAACTTTGGAATGAGGGCACAGTAGGAAAATAATTGTTCTAAATACATACAATAAACAATAACACGCTAAAATATTTAACAATATTTTACTGTGTAAGAAATTTTCAAACTATCTTTGACACGTATGTTTCTTTTTAAAATAAAATATTTTTCTACTGCCCTTAATACAATGATAAAATAATAGGAAGGCCTGGCTCATCAGGTGGTGAACCATCCCAGCGGTTTCGCCAGTTTAATCTTACCATACCGCTGTAATTTTGTACATTTAGCTGTTTTGCTTTTATATTGATACTGATGCTAAGCTATTGAAAAAGATATTTTAAATGAACTATGGACATTAGCTTTGAGAACAGTGGAAAAAATATATATAAATACAAATTTCAAAACTATTATAGACGGATTCTTTTTAAAAATAAACAATTTCTACTGCCATTACTGCAATGGAAAAATTAATGGGAGAGCCTGGCTCATCAGTGGTGAATTTTTCAATTGCAGTAAGGGCAGTAGAAATTGTTTTATTTTAAAAAGAATCATACGCGTCTATAATAGTTTTGAATTTTGATAACAGATGGCGCGCTAATGCATCATAATATAAATACAGTTTACTTATAGTTTACCTACACCACGCTGACGAGGGCCAACAGCCCGAAACGCATTCGTGGTTGGCTTTTCTCGATTTATCAAGAAAATGAGCTGGCCAAATATCAGGGAACAAGTTAAATCAATGTTTAGTTGATTTCTGTTCCACTAGATGGCGCTCTACTATCTAAAAAGCTTATGTCAACGGTCAGGATATGCCTTTTTTTATTTTTAACTAGAGGCGTTGCTTGCGAGCGAAAAGGCAAATTTGCAACGCAATTTGCAAATAACTCGAAGAATATTCGGGATAGAGACCTGAAATTTTCACTAAAGGTTTTTCCAGATTCTACTCTATATACTGTTAAAATTTCAGTCAGATTAGTTACGTATTGTGGACGTGTATAGCCGACATAGATACCCACATACATACATACACTGACTTTTATATATATAGGGATAGTTTACTGTGTGTATAAAATACATTTTAATAGAAAATACATTTTAAAAACTTTTTATATAAAAAGAGGGCAATCATATATCTTGTGTAGAAATCTCTCTCGGTCAGGATATGCCTTTTTTATTTTTAATAGTTTACTGTGTGTAGAAAATACAACAACAAAAAGCCTTTATTTAGGGTCACTGACCCTATACAGGATTCACCAGAGGTATGCATAAGAACAAAGCAGTGAGACAAAGGAAACAACGATATAGACCGAATAAACAGAAAAAACAAGAAAGAGAAAGAGGGAAGTAAGAAAAACAACACAAAAAGAGTAACAGTAAGAAAGTGAGGAGTGAGTGTCACTTGGCCTTCTTCTGAGATATGGACTTGTGGAAACCATAAAACGCCGTAGCAATATACTTATTCTGGGTCATATTGTCAATTATTGATGGGAGTGAAGCACAGAGTTGCCCAGTTTTGGTGTGTAGAAAATACATTTTAAAAACCTTTATATAAAAAAAGGAGAGCAATTATATATTTTGTGTAGAAATCTATTTCTCTCCATGTAGAGGATTCCTGCCTCAAACTTCTCTACTTAGATATGAAGACGTAATTTCAGAGCAAGTTTCTATATGAAAGTTTGGTGGTATATGACGTCACGGTGTGTTCCACCAATCCCCTGCGACCTCCCAGTGTGACCAGATCTGGAGTGTCAATGTTTGCCGCTCCTCCCATTGTGTTTTTCTTATTTTAGAACCTGCAGCAAGAACTTCTGGATTCTATGCGCTCTTCTTTTCTTAGCATTTCTATCACATTTGTAGGTTTGTTGGGACTTTTTCTATGTGGTGTGTTTATCTTTTTGTGATATTTATATATACACTAGCCGAATGACCCGGGCAACGCCCGGGTTTTACCCGATTAAATGATTTTATTCAAATACTATTCGTTACAATTATAAATTGGCGCCGTGGATGTCATTCTTGTATAATATATAAGTGAGTTTTAAAAATTGTAAAAAAAAAAAATGCATCGGCCGGGAATCGAACCCGGGCCGCCCGCGTGGCTGGCGAGCATTCTACCACTGAACCACCGATGGTTATTAGAAATGGCCATATTTGGGTATTTATTCCATTCACAAAAGCAAACGGTGACAGAATTGATTATTAAGAATTGTTGCTTAATGACTCTGATAACTGTATATATTAATAATACCGAAACTTAATAATAATGGAGAATAGAATAACTTTAAAGTTATTATTATCCCTAGTACACGTGGTACAAGTCGTGATAATCATGGTGGGAAGTTGGAGACTGCTTTTACTCTAAGTGTACCACATGTTCATACATAGTAGAAAGCAGTTCGACTCTTTTGCACTTAGAAATATGCCAGAGTCCTGTTTAGTTACTTGCACTAACTGGTAGGGTTGGAATTTTGTAAGAATCGGGAGCAATTGAGGCAAATTTTATTCAGAAAAAAAGTACCCAACGTGGGATTCGAACCCGGGTCGTAGCAAAGCAATGGTTTATACCTTTCTCCACCAAGAGTTATGTAACTTAAGGAACTGTAAGTAGATTACCTATCTACATATGTAGTACCTGGCCATGATAATCATGCTGGGGATAAAACATTCCCAGTAGACATTATCTCAATATACTGCCCTTACTGTAATGATAAAATATATATATATATTGGGAGGGCCTGGCTCATCAGTGAATAACCCTCCCAGCGGTTTCGCCAGTTTAATCTACCATACAGCTCTAATAAAAATTCATATAACAGATGACGCGTTAATGCAATCATATTGCCACGTGGAAAATTAGGGAAGAAAAACTTCAGGAGGAGAAAACAATTTATTTCAGGCAAGAACAAAATTATGAATGGTAAACAAAAGATAAGCCACGAAGGAAATTTACAAAGAAGGAAAATATAAACATGAAAATGGCCACTCTGTTAATAAAAATAATAAAATTAATGAATACTTTGCTACAATATTAAAATATCAACCGTTGAAATTCCATTTCAAGCGATAAATTGTCAAATTTAACTTTCGACCAAGTGCTCTTCATTAGGCTTTAAAATATAGAACGATTTTATGTCTATAGAATCTATATGATATCGAATTGTTTTCACAATTGTACTGTTTTTTTTCCTCCTGTAGAAGGAAGTTCGTGTCTGAAAGCTAAAGAGATTAAATAGTTTATGAAAAAGATATTTTTCCCTGAAAGCCTGATATTTTTACTCAATAGAATTGTTTGTTATTATATACACACACGTAAAAGCCTTTATTAAGACACACTGGTCTTATAGAGGATTCTCCCCGAGATTACAAGAGAGATAGGCCTGTGAAAGTGGGGAATATACAGAATGTTTGTTATTATACGGCTTGTTGAGAAGAGTATTAGCCTCGAAAGCTTGTCAAGGCTTTAATTCAATATATAAAACTTATCGAGTTAATTGGAATATTGAATATTTGATAATTTAATCCTTGTAACCGCTTGGTTGACTGGTTGTAATGTTTATCATGTGGACTGGAGTTGGTTACATTGGGGAATTTGAGACTGTTCAGGTAAAACGAAACTAGATTTCATTACATTCCCTTTCTATTTATATCCATCATGTGGTAATAAAGTATCTTTAAAATTAGTTCAATTCTAATTCGTTGAACTCTATTGTTATCTAATAAAATAAATATAATGATATTCATCATCATCATCATATATTAGGTTGATACAGAAATAATGGCCGATTTCATAAATCCAAATTCAATCGTTGATAATTGCAATTAATTATTTTTAAATATTTACAAGTAATATATCATTATAAAGCTTATTTCTTACTCTGTCACTATATCTACCAATATATTTACAACAATATATTTTGTGTGATTTCAGGCTGTATTAAAAATGCTTTCAAAACACGAAATTTGCATAATTTTGCTTCATGAGTTCAAACTCAGCCACAACGCTGCGGAAACAAATGTCATCAGCGCATGGGGCAAGGCTACTACTTCTGAACGCACCACCCGCAGATGGTTTGAAAAAAATTTCTCGAGTTTTCTCAAATTCAACGAGTTATTGCTTTTTAAAGTTGTCACTACCAATCGGCCATTATTTTTGCATCAACCTAATAGTATCATCTCTGATAGAGAGGTCGGCCACCCTGGAATGTTCTATTTCACACCTTCAAGTTTAAAAATATATATATTTAGCGTGTGTGTTAACCCAGTACGTTCACCTGGAGCGCCACGTACAGAATCGCCAACTACCTGGGCTGTCCTTCTGACACCTATACTCATGGAGACAAAACTTATGGAAGTTGTATCTTTCAGCATGTATATCGGGATTCAGACAATAACTCCGAAAGATATTACAGTGACCTTTTATTGAAGATACAAGAGATAACCAAGTGTAAACAAAACTTAAGGAAGTTGTACATTTTAGCATGTATATCTGGATTCAGACAATAACTCTGAAAGATATTGCAGTGACCTTTATTGAAGACATACGAGATAACCAAGTGTGAACAAAATTAAAGGAAGTTGTACCTTTTACCATGTATATCGGGATTGAGACAATAACTCTGAAAGATATTGCAGTAACCTTTATTGAAAACACACGAGAAAACCAAGTGTGAACAAAACTTAAGGAAGTTGTACCTTTTAGCATGTATATCGGGATTCAGACAATAACTCTGAAAGATATTACAGTGACCTTTATTGAAGACACACGAGAAAACCAAGTGTGAACAAAACTTAAGGAAGTTGTACCTTTTAGCATGTATATCGGGATTCAGACAATAACTCTGAAAGATATTACAGTGACCTTTATTGAAGACACACGAGAAAACCAAGTGTGAACAAAACTTAAGGAAGTTGTACCTTTTAGCATGTATATCGGGATTCAGACAATAACTCTGAAAGATATTACAGTGACCTTTATTGAAGACACACGAGAAAACCAAGTGTGAACAAAACTTAAGGAAGTTGTACCTTTTAGCATGTATATCGGGATTCAGACAATAACTCTGAAAGATATTACAGTGACCTTTATTGAAGACACACGAGAAAACCAAGTGTGAACAAAACTTAAGGAAGTTGTACCTTTTAGCATGTATATCGGGATTCAGACAATAACTCTGAAAGATATTACAGTGACCTTTATTGAAGACACACGAGAAAACCAAGTGTGAACAAAACTTAAGGAAGTTGTACCTTTTAGCATGTATATCGGGATTCAGACAATAACTCTGAAAGATATTACAGTGACCTTTATTGAAGACACACGAGAAAACCAAGTGTGAACAAAACTTAAGGAAGTTGTACCTTTTAGCATGTATATCGGGATTCAGACAATAACTCTGAAAGATATTACAGTGACCTTTATTGAAGACACACGAGAAAACCAAGTGTGAACAAAATTGCCTATGTCTCCTTCAGTGACATCAAAGACATTCCATTTCCTTTAGTTTTGTCCATGAGTGCATTTGTAACTTTAACGTATTATGTGTATAATTTAAACAGCTATTACTTTAATAACACGAAATTTAATCGTATTAGCTGTATTCAAAATTATAAACCCAGGGAAATAACGACAGTTACTCAGTTCTCCAATGAGCATCATTTAGCTATAACGCGACAGTTTCAAGACAAACTGTTTGGCGAAGGTTTCAAGAAAGGTGGTATTTACTCTTGACACCCAATGGTATACATCCATCCTTTCTGACAGGAGAACCTGTTTGAGTTTGTTTTATGGACATCCATCCTGGATCAAGGATCAGTGGGTCTGAGTCCTCTTTAGTGACGACTCAAGATCCAGAGTCTAGACAATAATTCTCAACGATTCTTTATCTGGAGAGATTGAAGCTACTTTATTACAATGTACATATAAGATTATAGATGGAAATTTTGCCGGGAGGAAATTGATCTAAAGAGTCAATGATCGTCTCTCCCGTCAAAATAGACCTCTAAAACCAGACGCCATCTATTGACCGTCGCCGCAACTAGCGGTCTCGGGTCAGTAACAAAGCCACAACACCAGCTTTGGCAAACTGAGAAGTGTACACCTAGAGACCATGGTTTCGGGCTAACTTTGCCAGCTAAACACCTCTTTGGCAAATTGTCAAGATTCCATTAGATCCCTTGTGGGTCTCATGGAATAAAGTCCGCCCTAGACTGACGAGGGCCATTAGCCCGAAACCATGGTCTCTAGGTTGACGCTTTTCAGTTTGCCAAAGCTGGTGTTGTGGCTTTGTCACCGACCCGAGGTCTCTAGTTGCGGCGACGGTCAATAGATGGCGTCTGGGTTTAGACGTCTATTTTGACGAGAGAAGCGACCCTTGTCTCTTTATATAAGATTATATAAGGTTATTATATGGGGGGAAAATATGTATAAAAAAACAAAATAATCATAAAATATCTGTATCAGACGAATCCCACTGGATGTCGTCTCGTTCAATGTCACATTCTGACCTGAAGTCGGACAGACCTAGGTCGGAGTCCCCGATATGGGTGATTGCCTTGTCAAGGAATTCCTTCAGAGCAGAGCTCTTCTCGGGCGAGAGATACTCGAGGATGTTCTCCCTGTCAGAAGGGAAAACAACAGCGTCTTATATCTCCTTCCTATAGTATCTGGAGAGAACATGGCAACAGCGTCCATCCCATAAATATCAAAGAAAGAGGCTGTTTTGGAGGAGAGAATCTTATGGTGTATCTTCATTTCGAACAGATGACAGCTCTCCATGTGTTTGAGGGAAGCACATTGATTGTTCAGGGATACAAGAACAAAAGGTTTTAATCTTTATGAGATCCTTCAGAAATCGACTAAATTAAACTCTTCGAATTAAAATAGCCAAAATAAAACGGCGATTGAAGAGGAAATCTTGCTAATAAAGTTGGTATAAGATACTCCTCTTCGATCGCCCATTATATTTACCTATCTTTCAGGAATGTTATTGACTTCATGACCATCTCAAATGATGAAAATGGTCCTTCACATAGGACGGTGATGTTCAATGGATTCTTCCAGAGTGAGGATGTTCATAAGATTGACTGACCAGCCAGATCTTTTGTGTTTAAATTTATCCCAAGTACACGTGGTACAGACCATGATAATCATAGTGGGTAGAAGTAGAAGACTGCTTTTACTATAAGTGCATCACATGTCTACACATGTGAAAAGCAGTTCGACTTTTGCACACTTACAAATGTGTCCGAGCCTCGTTTGGTTACTTGCACTCGCTTGTAGGGTTAGACTTTTGCAAGAATCGGTGGCCATCGGAGCATTTCTTTTAATTAGAAAAAAGTGTCCAAAATGCGGGAATCAATCCCGGGTCATAAGGGTCGAAAACCAACGGTTTAGACAACCCTTCCACCGACTCGCTCCCAAGCCAGATCTCCGGACTGAGACCAACAGAACATGTCTGGAATGATGTTTTAAGGAGAGACATTAGAGCACAAAATTAATGATGTTATTTTAATTATGAAAAAGGCATCTTCTCTTTATCGTGCAACTTAAAGTTGCTGATGGCTTACGCCATCTATCAGAATAAATATAAACTATTCTCGTTGATTTCTAATTATTCCATAATTGGTCAATTACCCATTTTTAATTAATCAAGAAAAGCTAACCACGGACGCGTTTCGGGCTGTTGGCCCTTATCAGCGTGGTGTAAGCTGTACCTCAACGATATTTTGATATTTTAATTGTTACCTAAACAGGTTTATCTGTGATTTTGAGGAAGACCATTGTGCTAGATGTATTATAGCTTTAATTTATAGATATATACATTTCTACATTCCTATAAGCATATGTCCATAGTTTGTTCAAAACACCAATTTACTGTATTCAATAACAAGCGCAGGATATATAAGAAATACACTCCAATACAACAAAGTAGTCGGTGGACGAGTAGGTAACACCCTCGATTCCCAACAGTCATGAACCGGGATTGAATCCCGCGTTAACATTTTGTTTACCTGAATAACCTTCACATATTATTCACTGTTTCAATTATCCTAAACTAGGTTGCTCTTGCTGAGCGGTACCTAATAAAGTGATTTTGAACCGTAATCCAATACAATAGTGATGCGGTCTAGAGATTAAACTGGCGAAACCGCTGGTAGGGTTCACCATTGATGAGCCATACCCTCCCTCATTTAAATTTTTATTCATTGCAAGATAATGGCTATAAAAATAAATTATATTTATATATTTTAAAAAGAAAAGTATAACGTTAAAATTATTTTTATAATTTTAATCAATAAAAAAGTATTTTTCCTCAACAAAATAAAAAATAAAAAACGCACTTAATTTAACAAATTTCTTTTGAAAATTAAATATATAAAATAAACCACAAATATTTGAAAACAAAGATCTAGTTTACTGAATTAAAAAATATATTTATTAACAACAATTAAGTTGATAATAAAGTGATATTTGTAGATATTTATTTTTTGCTATAATAATATATATATATATATATAACAGACAAAACTCTAATAAAAACAAAACAGACAAAAATATAAAAATCTAAAAAATACGTATAATTATGCATTTTCAAATATAGTTCATATTTTATATCATAGTTTCGAAGTTTTATCTAAAAAATATATTTAAATTAAAATTTAAAAAAAGAGAGAAGTATGTCTTTAAAAATATAATGATGTTTTTATATAAACTATCGTTTGCTATCAAAAAAAATATATATAGTAATGATAAAAATAACACATCCAATATAAATAAAATAAAACAAATGCATAAATTTTTCTAAAATTATCTTTTGCAAAACAAACAAAAAAACGAGTTAGCATTTTACTTTTTAAAAGAATTATCTTTATAATATGATTTATACTAAACAAAAATATGAAAAAAAAAATCTTTATAAAACACAGTTCTATTTTATAAAAAAAATAACTTATGTTATAAATGTAGAGAATTAATAATAACAGAAGATAGTTTTTGAAAGTTTAAAGTTGCAAAGATAATTTGGATGAAAGTTTAGCAGACGAACTTGTTGCTGACCTACCTCGCCGTTGGTCGCTCTAGGCATACTCTCTGTCACTACCCACGTGTGTAGCGTCTACGCATGCGTGGACTCCACCACGGCCGCCTCGTGGGAACTTGTCGTCTGCTTCTTACAATTCTAATTCAATTGCCATCTATCGGTTAAATTTCTTTAATGATTATTTTTGGCAATGGGTTTTTCTTGTGATATATTCATCCAATAATACCAAAACTTTGGTGAAAATACTCTATATCTAATATACAGTTAAACCTGTCTATAGCACCCCCTCTTGGTACTCACCAAAATAGGATGCTATAGAGAGGGGGTGCTATAGACAGGTCACTTTTAATGTAAAATGTTTACATATATTTTAATGTTTAAAATCTGGCGCTATAGAGAGGAAGGTGTTATTTAGAGGGGACGCAATAGACAGGTTTAACTGTATCTACTTTGGTGAAAACGCTGAAAGGGTTCATTATTGATGAGCCAAGCCCTCTCATCTAATAATTTTAATCATTTATAAATTCAATTTCTATCTATCGATATAATTTTACACAAATAAATTTACTGGAAATGTGTTTCTTTTCAATAATATCTTCAAATATTATCTCTACAGACCTTACTGCAATGATATGAGTTATTGAATGAGAGGGCTTGGCTCATCAGTAGTGAACCCTCTCAGCGGTTTCGCCAAATTAATCTCTAGACCGCTCTACTATTGTATTGGATTGGTTTGGAATATACCCTGTATTTTCTATGGAAGGCAGCTTAGGGGTATTTAGTGAACAATGGACATAAGCTTATAGGTCTGAAGAGGTACATACATATAATTTCAAGGTATATTATCGAGTAAAGCTCTTCCGCAAATATAGTTTTTCATAACAAATATATATTAATAAATTAAATTTAATTGTCATCTATCGTTAAAATTTTACACAAATAAATTTACTGGCAATGCATTTCTTTTAAATATCATCAAATATTATCTCTACAGACCTTACTGCAATGATATGAGTTATTGAATGAGAGGGCTTGGCTCATCAGTAGTGAACCCTCTCAGCGGTTTCGCCAAATTATATTTGATTATAATTGACTAGACGAATGGCCCGGGCAACGCCCGGGTTTTACCCGAGTGCGAATATATTTTTAAAACGTTGTCTTGGGTGGTCGCTATAGACAGGGTGGTCTGTATAGACAGGTGTATGTATCACACAGCTGATAACAGGGTTGTCTAGAGTGGCCGCTATAGACAGGGTGGTCTGTATAGACAGGTGTATGTATCACACTGCTGATAACAGGGTTGCCTAAGGTGACCGCTATAGACAGGGTGGTCTGTATAGACAGGTGAATGTAACACACTGATGATAACAGGGTTGCCTAAAGTGACCGCTATAGACAGGGTGGACTGTATAGACAGGTGGATGTATCACACAGCTGATAACAGGGTTGCCTAGAGTGGCCGCTATAGACAGGTGTATGTATCACACAGCTGATAACAGGGTTATCTAGAATGGCCGCTATATACAGGGTGGTCTGTAAAGACAGGTGGATGTATCACACAGCTGATAACAGGGTTGTCTAGAGTGGTCGCTATAGGCAGGGTGGTCAGTAGTCGCTATAGACAGGGTGGTCTGTATAGACAGGTGGATGTAACACACTGCTGATAACAGGGTTGTCTAGAATGGCCGCTATAGACAGGTGTATGTATCACACAGCTGATAACAGGGTTGTCTAGAGGGGGGCAGGGAGGACACGTGTTCGCCGGCAGCCAATGGGCGCGCATTCTATCCGTGAGCTTCAGACAGAATAAGGCAATTATATATATATATATATATAATTATATATATAATTGCCTTATTCTGTCTGAAGCTCACGGATAGAATGCGCGCCCATTGGCTGCCGGCGAACACGTGTCCTCCCTGCCCCCCTCTAGACAACCCTGTTATCAGCAGTGTGTTACATCCACCTGCCTATACAGACCACCCTGCCTATAGCGGTCACTTTAGGCAACCCTGTAATCAGCAGTGTGTTACATCCACCTGTCTATACAGACCACCCTGTCTATAGCGACCACTCTAGACAACCCTGTTATCAGCTGTGATACATCCACCTGTCTATACAGACCACCCTGTTTATAGCGGCCATTCTAGACAACCCTGTTATCAGCAGTGTGTTACATCCACCTGCCTATACAGACCACCCTGCCTATAGCGGTCACTTTAGGCAACCCTGTAATCAGCAGTGTGTTACATCCACCTGTCTATACAGACCACCCTGTCTATAGCGACCACTCTAGACAACCCTGTTATCAGCTGTGATACATCCACCTGTCTATACAGACCACCCTGTTTATAGCGGCCATTCTAGATAACCCTGTTATCAGCTGTGCGATACATACACCTGTCTATAGCGGCCACTCTAGACAACCCTGTTATCAGCTGTGTGATACATCCACCTGTCTATACAGACCACAGACCACCCTGTCTATAGCGGTCACTTTAGGCAACCCTGTTATCATCAGTGTGTTACATTCACCTGTCTATACAGACCACCCTGTCTATAGCGGTCACTCTAGACAACCCTGTTATCGGCTGTGTGATACATACACCTGTCTATACAGACCACCCTGTCTATAGCGACCACCCAAGACAACGTTTTTAAAATATATTCGCACTCGGGTAAAACCCGGGCGTTGCCCGGGCCATTCGTCTAGTAGATTATATTTGATTAGTAAATCAAATTGTCATCTATATTTATATACTTGGCAGTCACGAATCATGAAAAACAAAAGTTTGTTCTTTAAACATTTATAAATAACAGTGATTTACAATATTCCATTAAGTCGATTCCAATCAATTTCTCTTCAACCAGCCATAGGATGTTGACTGGGGGTAGTAGTGGCGACTGTTTGTACCTCAAGTGCACCACATGTCTACACAATTTTCTTCAATGGCCCCTGATTCTTGCAGAAGTACAACCCGCCAAAGTATCGTTTGGTTATTTCTACTCAGTAGTAGAGCACGACTTCTACAAGAATCGGGGGCCATTGAAGCAATTTTTTGATCCGGAAATAATTGATAATTATATATTACTAGCCGAATGACCCGGGCAACGCCCGTGCTTTACCCGATTGAATGTTTTGATTCAAATACTATTTGTTACAATTATAAATTGGCGCCTTAAATAATTGCATATATTAGTTAATAACTATAGCCTATGTGCTTTATCTGTCTATGTACTGTTGGCTTCCGTAGGCGTCTCTTACTGGGAAAAAGAGAGAGAGGATTCCATTTGGTTATTAACTAATATATGCATTTATTTAAGGAGCGACCCGCTCCAACACAATAGTTACAAAAACTAAAAAGCGAGTGGGGTGGGGGGGCAAAGGTGGCGTGATCGTAGCCAACCAATAGGAGAGCGCCATTCCAAAAAAAAAAAAAAAGCAAACGGTGACAGAGATGAAAACTGAAGAATTGATTAAGAACGCATGACGCTCGTAACTATATATAGAAATAAATAAAGAGGGCATATCCTGACCACGAGCACATGTGCTTTTTAGATGGCAGAGCGCCATCTAGTGGAGCAAAAATAAACTAAACGTTTATTTAACTTGCTCCGTGATATTTGACCAACCCAATTTCTTGATAAATCAAGAAAAGTCATCCACGAACGCGTTTCGCGCTGTTGGCGCTCGTCAGCGTGGAGTAGGCTGTACCACTACGACCAAAAAGATTTTAATTATATATTAATATATTGATAATTATCAATACACCCATAAAGCCTTTATTAAGACACCAGTCTTATACAGATTCTCCTCTCTCATTGCCGGCTTACAACGATATCCTCACAATGATCAATCACCATCATGTAGTGGAGGAGTTGACTCTAAGTTCCTACTTACTGTTTTGTAAAAGTTATATAGGGACAGAACAACCATTCGACTTGGCGCTGGTTAAAATACTTTGTACTGAGGTAAGTTGGCTGTCGTTTACTTTTGAGAAGAATGTCTCTCTTTCTTCGCTAATATACTGGAACTCAAAGATGTAATGAGATGTTTCAATTTCTATTTTTTATTTTCAAAGATGGCATATTGTATCCCCATCACTGAAGATTTTGATAAGGTTTTCCTGAAAAACGAATGGAGTATTCTCTGTTGTGCAAATATAGCGTTTTACTGGAAATTGAAGGTCTCTAGGTAAATAACTTTCAAAAGATTTATCAATATAGAATTCGATACCTTCATTGCTAGTATTTTGATGATATCATAAGGTCTTCTCCGGAGGGATAAGTCCGAATATACCTCCTTGTGTCCCCCCCCCTAGATCATTGGAGTATTTGACCAATTTCTGGTTCGTTTCAAGGTGATTAACGTGGCAACGGCACCTATTTTCCAATGAAGAGAAAAACTTGCTGTGATAGAGATGCATGGAGATATCTGAGGCTCTTCATTGGACACGACAAGAACAAGGGGTTCTCCCGAAATTGTCCATGAATACCATTATTTGCCTTCTTCTTATTCTTGGTCTTTCTTCCATACACTTCTTCAGTAATACCTTCATCCACTTCGAATGCCGGACAAAATGTCCAAACATGTTGATTCTTACAAAAAAAAGCAATAAGACGTCTCAACTCTTTGCTCAATCGTCTTCAGTATGCCATAGCTCTCTCCTCGATCATTTTTTGATCATCTTATTTGCCTAGTCTGTCAGTTCATGGTATTCTTATTATTCTCAGATCCCTAGTTAATTTTAACTACCCAAATCATCACAGGAATAACCTCCCAAGAGCGACCCAACCGATAATTAACTTCCTTGAGCGACCATTTTTATAAAATACTAGCGGATGTACCCGGCTTCGCCCGGGTTTTACCCGAGTAAAGGCTTGTCTAACGAACATTTGTTAAAGCAATTCTCTATAAACTTATAAAAAAAGAAGATATATTTTGATAATTTGAAACTCGTAAATTTGAATCTCTCGATAAAGTGAAAAAAAATTTCCCGGTCCCTTGAAAAATACTCGATAAGTTGAATAAAATCAATATTAATTGGTTCCCTCGGTAATTGGAAGTTAAAGGAATAGTATCTTGCCTTGGAATTGTATCATTATTCTTGTCTCAAATAAATTGCCGTGTCATCCTGAATTTTGTCTTTCCTAATTTTCTACATTACAAAATCATCGTAATCATGATAATACTGTATTTAGAGCAGATTGTTGAATTATAACAGATAAATTAGAATATTTATCTTGATTATTTTCAGGCGAAAAGTTATTTCAAAAATTTTATTTGCTAGAAACCTTCCCAGTACTATACTAAATAACTTCCCAAAGTTTCATGGCGTTCCAATGAGTGGTTTGGTCAGGTATAAAGGACACACACACACACACACATACATTCATTTTTATATATATAGAAGAGAAATAACCCGAATTATAATCCAACTTCCAATAAAATACAATTCTCCATAAAGAACCATAAGATTATCCATAATTTTTAAGAAATCATTCATTGATAGTGATGAAAACTTCTTTAAGCTAAGGCTTAACCTAAAAAAAACTTTAAACAAAAGAAGTCATTCGAATGCTACTAAATCAGACCAAAAGATTCCAAGACTTAATATCACTTGGTTGTGTGTGGGGGGGACGCTAAACAATCGCTTGAACTCTCGTTGCCATGGCAACCATTTTGAAATGGATTCGTCTGCTTTGATTTCTAATAGTGGCATTTATTTGAGTGAAAGATTAGAGATCTTTTTTTTTTTTTTTTTTTTTGAAGAATTTCTTTTTTTGGAACTAAGCTCTTGGTTTTTCATGTCCCTTTATAAAATTTATTAACATAATAACCATAAATAGCATT
>CP092868.1:22257704-22353901 GCA_030710605.1 Cordylochernes scorpioides
GCGTTTCGGGCAGTTGGTCCTCTTCAGCGTGATGCAGACTGTACCTCTACAACCAAAGTTTTGGTCCCAGGGGCTTCCTGAGAACTCAAAAAATTGGTGTAAGAAAAAATTCAAAAATGAAAAGGTTGGGCTCTTTTATAAATAATTCGAATATAGAAAAATTATTCGGGATCATTCACTTCTCCTCGAATAGTATTTGTGACAAGTATATTGTTTTTAAAACAGTTAATGAATAGTTAATATAATAATAATAGTTTAGACCGCACACTCTCGAGATAGCCTGCCAACTATGTCATTACACCATCTATTGTAGCACGTGTACAAGGGAATAATAAAACAAACAAAAACATTTATCTCTACTACCAAAATGTGTAGTACATGTCTACAGAATTCCTTTGTGTTCAGCGTAGGTGTGATATTCCTGTTTTGTTCTCTATTTACACTCATGGACAAAGTGGAAAGTCTTTGATATCGCCAGTCGTTTATATATATTTATTTTTAAGAATACAGAGTCAATTGTTCACACTTGATTATCACAGTGTATCAAATATCTTTCAGAGTTATTATCTGAATCCCGATATACATGTTAAAAGGTACAACTTCCTTAAGTTTTGTTCACACTTGGTTATCTCGTATGTCTTCAATAAAGGTCACTGTAATATCTTTCAGAGTTATTGTCTGAATCCTGATATACATGGTAAAAGGTACAACTTCCTTAAGTTTTGTTTATCCATGTATATACAAGTGTTATTTGTATTACTTGTATTCTATCATTTTAATTGAATTATTTCAGTAGAAGGTTGTGTTATGTAATTATGTAATTAACCTTATTTGCATTATGGTTAAGAAAATTTGTCTTTTAAAAGATCTATTGACGTTTTGTAAGATATTTAAAGAATCTTTGGAAATAAGCTTTTATAGGATAGCTTTCTTATTTATATATAAACAAAATAAAGAAGATAAATTACTAAAAACAAGTAGAGATAATAAAGTATTAAAAAACTAGTAATTTATTAATATCTGTAAAACTAAATTACAAACTCGTGTTTAACATAGGCTAGTTAAGAAGATGAAATATTACCCTAACTATATAAATCACTTTTAACTATTACGCTGTATTTTTTTTCGTCAATTAGCAAACACCCAATATTTATGGTTGTCTGGATAAAAAGATTACCAAAAAGCTATAAAACTTCTTTGGTTAAAATAACTAAACCTAACTTAAACTATTACCATTTTTACACCCTGTACAAATAGATGCCTAAAATTTAACAAAATTTCTCTCTAACTAATATTTATTTACCAACTAGCGGACGTACCCGGCTTCGCCCGGGTTTTACCCGAGTAAAGGTTTGTCTAACGAATCTCTCGATAAAGTGAACATTTTTTCCCGGTCCCTTAAAAAATACTCGATAAGTTGAATAAAATCAATATTAATTGGTTCCCTCGGTAATTGGAAGTTAAATGAATAGTATCTTGCCTTGGAATTGTATCATTATTCTTGTCTCAAATAAATTGCCGTGTCATCCTGAATTTTGTCTTTCCTAATTTCTACATTACAAAATCATCGTATCATCATGATAATATTTAGAGCAGATTGTTGAATTATAACAGATAAATTAGAATATTTATCTTGATTATTTTAAAGCGAAAAGTTATTTCAAAAATTTTATTTGCTAGAAACCTTCCCAGTACTATACTAAATAACTTCCCAAAGTTTCATGGCGTTCCAATGAGTGGTTTGGTCAGGCATAAAGGACAAACAGACCACACACACACATACATTCATTTTTATATATATAGATATAAATATTTAGCCTACTCTACACTGACAAGAGAGCATCTTGGGGACAGGGACTCCATAACTGGCGAGGGCCTGTTTAAACTGAAAGAGGCTTGAAACTCCCGATGTCCCTTCGGAAAAGGCTACTTCTGTTGTAAATATCTTTCTTTATTCTAACTATCTACTATTAATTTCACTCTTATAACTCTCTTTGAATTTGTATATTGAAGAGACGTCAAAAAAGTTGTTTGTCATGTCATGTACTCTACGCTGACAAGCGCCAACAACGCGAAACGCGTTCGTTGATGGCTTTTTTAAAATTTATTAAGAAATTGGGTTGACCAAATATCACGGAGCAAGTTAAATAAATGTTTAGCTTATTTTTCTTCCACTAGATGACGCTCTGCCATCTAAAAAGTACATGTGATTTTGATCAGGATATGCCTTTATTATTTTTAATATAAATATTTAAAAAGCATAATTAAAAAAGAACATATTTTCGATACACCAACTGAATTTTAAAAATATATAGTAAATAAATATTTATAATAAATATATAATTATATATTAAAAATGGCATATCCTGACCAGGAGCACATGTGCTTTACAGAAGGCAGAGTGCCATCTGGTGGAACAGAAATCAACTAAACATTGATTTAGCCTGTTCCCTGATATTTGGCCACCCCAATTTCTTGATAAATCAAGAAAAGCCATCCACGAACGCGTTTCGCGCTTTTGGCGCTCGTGGGTTGGCCAAATATCAGGGAACAGGCTAAATCAATGTTTAGTTGATTTCTGTTCCACCAGATGGCGCTCTGCCTTCTGTAAACACATGTGCTCCTGGTCAGGATATGCCATTTTTAATATTGATTTCAACACCTGATCTTTTTATCTTTTATTTTTTCTTTCGTTTTTTAATATAATTATATGTATTTCTATACTGTGTCCCCACAAAGCTTATGTCCATAGTTCATTTAAAATACCTTTTCCAAGAGATCAGCTTCAGTATCACTATAAAAGGAAAACAGCGAAATACAATATAACAGTGGTATGGTAGATTAAACTGGCGAAACCGCTGAGAGGGTTCACCACTGATGAGTCAGGCCCTCCCATTAAATTTTCATTGCAGTAGATATATTTGTTTAATTCTTAAAAGAATCATACGCGTCTAAAATCGTTTAAATTTCTTATAAAAGATAATAATGCATCATAATGATAAATATATGAATATATTTGTTTTAAAATAAAGCTTATTTTGGATTGTAATAAAATTATTTATTAATCCAATATTTCAATGGACCAATCGTCCATCTTTTACGAGGTATTTTGTTATGAAGCACACAGCAGGTCGCGTGCTTCAGGTGAGCCATGGACGTCTTACAAGCTTATTGGGCGATAAACCATCTAATATATATACCTATAAATAAGTCTTATTTTTGAATATGTTATGGATTGCTCTATATTGCCACGTGGAAAATTAGGGAAGACAAAAACTTCAGGAGGAAACAAAATTTATTTGAGGGAAGGACAAACTATGAATTGTAAACAAAAGATAAGCCACGAGGGCAATTTACAGAGTCGCAAGATATAAAACATAAAAATGACCACTCTGTTAATGAAAAATAATAAAATTAATAAATACTATGTCAAAATATTCAGAATATATTTGTGTCACACACAAAAGTACCTCTCCCTTTAAAATATATAGAAATTATGTGTTTTTAAAATTTATTTGTGCATAGAGGGTGAAGATAAATAGATAAATAAAACATAACATCAGTTTTGGAAAACCCGGAATTACCTAACATATCTATTTACTGTGATAGTTTGGTCTATGTCATGGGTCAGTAACCTGCGAGCCACATGCGGTTCTTTGGATGTAATGCTGCGTGTTGTACTGGCATGAATAAAAAACTTTATTTACTACTATTTATTGTTGGTTAGACAAAATTTTGTGGCTCTTTTAAAACTTTGAAATTATGTAAATTATAATTTTTGTCTCTTCTGGCTCAAAAGATTGCCGATCCCTAGGCTAGGCTTAAGTTTTGTCCATGTGTGTAAAGACATTGTTGTAACTTGACAAAGGTTGGCGTTAAGTGAGCCGAAATATTAGTAAATAAATCCTTAATGTCAAATACACAGAATTGATCTAAATTTACACATTTTGTTTGGAAGTAATGTTTATCACTATTAATATTGCTTTGAGTTTTTTTTTTATTGTTTTAAAATGTCTTTAGGTTTTTTAAAAGAATAAAATGGCAAAACGTACCTATATTGCCCTTAATTAAAAGCTAAAATGATATGTAAATATAATATTATCTGAGAAATGCCTTTTTTTTTTAAATATAGAACACAACAAAGAGAATTAATTTTCTTCTTAGAAATTGAAGATTCTTCTCCAATCTAAATATATAGATACAAATACTATGCAAATTCTTTTTAACACTTTTTAACAATTCTTTTTAATTACCTTTGTAATATGAAGCCTCGGATTATTTGGTAAAGTCACATCACCAGCTTTGCAAATCATCTTTCTGTATATACTCAATCTTATGAACACTTTGGCAAGTTTAGAGCAATTTGTACGAAGATTTATAAATCACTACTAATTCATCGTGTAAATAATTAAAGATATATATATGTAAATAATTCTAATATAGCACAATAGTCTGATAGACTTCGTGCTTCTGTAATAATAAAATTTAAAAAAAAACACCAGTTTTGGTAAATTCAGAACGCCGATCTGGAGATGATGAACTATGTCTCATGATGTCTAAAATGTCTTCGATTTATTGCGATCATAAGAGATTAAATTAAAGTTCGCCGTAGACTGACAAAGGCCATTAGCCCGAAACCATGGTCTCTAGGTGAGCACTTCTCAGTTTGTCAAAGCTATTGTTGTGGCTTTGTCACTGACCCGAGTCCTCTAGTTTGTTGAGACGGTCAGTAGATGGCGTTTAGTTTTAGTGTCTATTTTGACGGGAATTGTTTTCATTGTTTTTCAAGGAAATCAAAATAAAAAAAGGAGTTTTTGTCAAAAATAAAAGTTTTTAATTAATTCAAGGTTTAGTTGGTGACACACAAGCTTCCGTGTAAATAATTGCTCATAAATTTGCATAGTTTTACATATTCGTAGTCGACGGTGATTCTAATGACGGCTGGATAATTTCTGGATAGAGATTCCCCTAGATGTGTATTGAGGGTATTTGCATGGTGGAGGATGGTTGGGACTGTTGTACTGGAAATACATATGTAGTACCTGGACGTTAAAACTATGATGGGTAGAGGTTAATGACATATATACAGCTTTATTAAGACCACCGGTCTTATACAGATTCACCACAGGAAAGAAACATAGATGAAGCTCCTTTACTCCAGGTAGCGCAAACCCTAACAGCCTTCAGGTCCGAGGCATGTCCAGTGGCTACAGAATCCACCGTGCACGAGGGAACTTGTGGCCATTGAACATGCGTCGGACCTGGAAGCTGTTGTTGGGTGCTGCGCTGCCTGGAGTATAGGAGGTCCATCTATGCTTCCTTTCTTCCTGTGGTGAATCTGTATAAGACCTTTGGTCTTAATAAAGCTTTGTGAATGTATTTTGGAACTGGTACAGGAGCTCCATCTATGATTCCTTTTTTCCTGTGGTGAATCTGTATAAGACCTGTGGTCTTAATAAAGCTTTGTGTGTGTATTTTGGAACTGGTATAGGAGCTCCATCTATGCTTTCTTCCTGTGGTGAATCTGTATACGACCGGTGATCTTAATAAACCTTTGTGAATGTATTTTGGAACTGGTATAGGAGCTCCATCTATGATTCCTTTCTTTCTGTGGTGAATCTGTATAAGACCGGTGGTCTTAATAAAGCTGTGTGTATATCACTGAAAAGACGAGTGTGAAATCAGCCACGTTTTAGTCTTCGCTTTCCTCATCCAAATGGACCAGGACATTCAAGGTTAATGACTGCTTGTACTGTAAGTACTTTATACATATTTACATATAACATAAAGTTGCAGGAGGATGATATTCATGTACCAAAATAGGTACCTCTCCCTTTAATACTGGATAGAGGAAGGAGATTTATCAAACATACGCGCGGATGGATATTTTTAATCTATTGCGAAAGAGAAGGCACGTGTTTCAATGGCTTTTGCTTGACAAACTGCTCTATGACATTTATATTGGTCTACCACTGTCGTAACATGGATCTACCCAGCTACAGAGGTAAAACTCTACAATTCTTATTTGGTGACTGTCATGTCGCTCTGGGCCACCACTTCCATACTTGAAACAAACATTCTTCATTTGTCAAGCTAAAATCTATAGTAGCAAACGAAGTTTAAAGCAATAAGACTACTCTATCCCTAAGGCTAGACTGGCCTTCTTAACTTTATACGTCCTATTTATAGCACGGATATGTTAAATTAAAACTATGTAAGTTAAAGAAGAACAAATATGCAAAGAGTAAATATGCAAAGATCAAATATAGAAAGAACAAATATGCAAAGAGTAAATATGCAAAGATCAAATACAGAAAGAACAAATATGCAAAGAGTAAATATGCAAAGATCAAATATAGAAAGAACAAATATGCAAAGAGTAAATATGCAAAGGTCAAATATAGAAAGAACAAATATGCAAAGAGTAAATATGCAAAGATCAAATACAGAAAGAACAAATATGCAAAGAGTAAATATGCAAAGATCAAATACAGAAAGAACAAATATGCAAAGAGTAAATATGCAAAGAACAAATATGCAAAGGACAAATATGCAAAGAGTAAATATGCGAAGAGTAAATATGCAAAGATACAACAGTAACAAAAGCGCTCTCTTCTATATTTCTTTCACATACTACTCTCTTGTACTTCTAGGGCCAAACTATAACAGCTTTATACATGTATAAACATAGCTGTAATACAAAATTTACAATCTTCTACTCACCATGATTATCATGGTAATGTATTACTTAGGTAAACATATATAAAAAAACTCTCTATTCATACTAATTGTCACGGTAAAATGATGACTAAATCATATTCGTACTTTATTTCTCTGTAGTGAGAATATAAAACTCTTTTTGATATCTCCAAACTTTTGGATTCTCTCTTATGCATACTAGACCTGGAGATGCGCAGGGTCCAAGAAGACCCTCTCCTGGTCTGAAGAAGAACCCTATCAACCCTCATAGGCGAAGTACTCAATCTACGTATTCTTCGTAGATCGAGAATTTCGTAGGGTCGCTAGAGACCCACTGGTGATTCTCCACCAAACTCTGCAGCGCTTGCAGAGACGACATATTCATTGTACATAGTGTATATAATACTTTTTTTTTTAAATAGTACAGACTGTGAATGTATTGACAATATGTCAATAAAATTATTTCAATTGTCAAGATGGTGGAGTCTTCCTCACTCATGTGTCATTGTAAATATTCCCATTCTTTTCCATCTAATATTGGCTAGTTATCAATAAAATTGTTTCACTTGTCAAAAAATGTTCTTATCTCACATACACACATATTAAAAAACATAATTAGATATTGTTATAAAGTACATATTTAGATGTTTTCAGAAGAATACTAAATTTCGATAGAGAGTATTGTTAGAGGCGTGATAAAGAACGAAGAAAAAAAAATAACGAAACAGTGCCGGAAATCGGTTGTCAAGTGAGGAACCAATCAGAAGTGCGCAGGTGAAGTGACATCCGGTAAGTACTGTTGTAACCTTGAGGTGATGCGGGTAGTTAATACTTCCTTCTGGCAAACTTAGTACACTTCCTCTAGCCGTTGCCTTACTTCCAGGAGAGTTCGTACTTTCTGCTTCATTCAGGGCACAACAGTACACTTCCTCTAGCTGCTGCCTTACTTCCAGGAGAGTTCGTACTTTCTGCTCCATTCAGAGCACATCAGTACACTTCCTCTAGCTGCTGCCTTACTTCCAGGAGAGTTCGTACTTTCTGCTCCATTCAGAGCACATCAGTACACTTTTTCTAGCTGCCACCTTACTTCCAGGAGAGTTCGTACTTTCTGCTCCATTCAGAGCACATCAGTACACTTCCTCTAGCTGCTGCCTTACTTCCAGGAGAGTTCGTACTTTCTGCTCCATTCAGAGCACATCAGTACACTTTTTCTAGCTGCCACCTTACTTCCAGGAGAGTTCGTACTTTCTGCTCCATTCAGGGCACAACAGTACACTTCCTCTAGCTGCTGCCTTACTTCCAGGAGAGTTCGTACTTTCTGCTCCATTCAGGGCACAACAGTACACTTCCTCTAGCGGCTGCCTTACTTCCAGGAGAGTTCGTACTTTCTGCTCCATTCAGAGCACATCAGTACACTTCCTCTAGCTGCTGCCTTACTTCCAGGAGAGTTCGTACTTTCTGCTCCATTCAGGGCACAACAGCACACTTCTTCTAGCTGCTACCTTACTTCCAGGAGAGTTCGTACTTTCTGCTTCATTCAGGGCACAACAGTACAGTTCCTCTAGCCGCTGCCTTACTTCCAGGAGAGTTCGTACTTTCTGCTTCATTCAGGACACAACAGTACACTTCCTCTAGCTACTGCCTTACTTCCAGGAGAGTTCGTACTTTCTGCTCTATTCAGGGCACAACAGTACACTCCCTCTAGCTGCTGCCTTGCTTCCAGGAGAGTTCGTACTTTCTGCTCCATTCAGGGCACAACAGTACACTTCCTCTAGCTGCTGCCTTATTTCCAGGAGAGTTCGTACTTTCTGCTCCATTCAGAGCACATCAGTACACTTTTTCTAGCTGCCACCTTACTTCCAGGAGAGTTCGTACTTTCTGCTCCAATCAAGGAACAACAGTACACTTCCTCTAGCTGCTGCCTTACTTCCAGGAAAGTTCGTACTTTCTGCTCCATTCAGGGCACAACAGTACACTTCCTCTAGCTGCTACCTTACTTCCAGGAGAGTTCGTACTTTCTGCTCCATTCAGGGCACAACAGTACACTTCCTCTAGCTGCTGCCTTACTTCCAGGAGAGTTCGTACTCTGCTACCTTACTTCCAGGAAAGTTCGTACTTTCTGCTCCATTCAGGGCACAATAGCACACTTCTTCTAGCTGCTACCTTACTTCCAGGAGAGTTCGTACCTTCTGCTTCATTCAGGGCACAATAGCACACTTCTTCTAGCTGCCCCTTACTTCCAGGAGAGTTCGTACTTTCTGCTCCATTCAGGGCACAACAGTACACTTCCTCTAGCCGTTGCGTTACTTCCAGGAGAGTTCGTACTTTCTGCTCCATTCAGGGCCCAACAGTACACTTCCTCTAGCTGCTGCCTTACTTCCAGGAGAGTTCGTACTTTCTGCTCCATTCAGAGCACATCAGTACACTTTTTCTAGCTGCCACCTCACTTCCAGGAGAGTTCGTACTTTCTGCTCCATTCAGGACACAACAGTACACTTCCTCTAGCTGCTGCCTTACTTCCAGGGGAGTTCGTACTTTCTGCTCCATTCAGGGCACAACAGTACACTTCCTCTAGCTGCTGCCTTACTTCCAGTTCGTACTTTCTGCTCCATTCAAAGCACATCAGTACACTTCCTCTAGCTGCTGCCTTACTTCCAGGAAGTTCGTACTTTCTGCTCCATTCAGGGCACAACAGCACACTTCTTCTAGCTGCTACCTTACTTCCAGGAGAGTTCGTACTTTCTGCTTCATTCAGGGCACAACAGTACACTTCCTCTAGCTACTGCCTTACTTCCAGGAGAGTTCGTACTTTCTGCTCTATTCAGGGCACAACAGTACACTCCCTCTAGCTGCTGCCTTACTTCCAGGAGAGTTCGTACTTTCTGCTCCATTCAGAGCACATCAGTACACTTTTTCTAGCTGCCACCTTACTTCCAGGAGAGTTCGTACTTTCTGCTCCAATCAGGGAACAACAGTACACTTCCTCTAGCTGCTGCCTTACTTCCAGGAGAGTTCGTACTTTCTGCTCCATTCAGGGCACAACAGTACACTTCCTTTAGCTGCTGCCTTACTTCCAGGAGAGTTCGTACTTTCTACTCCATTCAGGGCACAACAGTACACTTCTTCTAGCTGCTACCTTACTTCCAGGAGAGTTCGTACCTTCTGCTCCATTCAGGGCACAACAGTACACTTCTTCTAGCTGCTGCCTTACTTCCAGGAGAGTTCGTACTTTCTGCTCCATTCAGGACATAACAGTACACTTCCTATAGCTGCTACCTTACTTCCAGGAGAGTTCGTACTTTCTGCTCCATTCAGGGCACAACATTACACTTCTTCTAGCTGCTGCCTTACTTCCAGGAGAGTTCGTACTTTCTGCTCCATTCAGGGCACAACAGTACACTTCCTCTAGCTGCTACCTTAATTCCAGGAGAGTTCGTACTTTCTGCTCCATTCAGGGCACAATAGCACACTTCTTCTAGCTGCTACCTTACTTCCAGGAGAGTTCGTACTTTCTGCTTCATTCAGGGCACAATAGCACACTTCTTCTAGCTGCTGCGTTACTTCCAGGAGAGTTCGTACTTTCTGCTCCATTAAGGGCACAACAGTACACTTCTTCTAGCTGCTGCCTTACTTCCAGGAGAGTTCGTACTTTCTGCTCCTTTCAGGGCACAATAGCACACTTCTTCTAGCTGCTACCTTACTTCCAGGAGAGTTCGTACTTTCTGCTTCATTCAGGGCACAATACCACACTTCTTCTAGCTGCTGCGTTACTTCCAGGAGAGTTCGTACTTTCTGCTCCATTCAGGGCACAACAGTACACTTCTTCTAGCTGCTGCCTTACTTCCAGGAGAGTTCGTACTTTCTCCTCCATTCAGGGCACAATAGCACACTTCTTCTAGCTGCTACCTTACTTCCAGGAGAGTTCGTACTTTCTGCTCTATTCAGGGCACAACAGTACACTTCCTCTAGCTGCTGCCTTACTTCCAGGAGAGTTCGTACTTTCTGCTCCGTTCAGGGCACAACAGTACACTTCCTCTAGCTGCTGCCTTACTTCCAGGAGAGTTCGTACTTTCTGCTCCATTCAGGGCACAACAGTACACTTCCTCTAGCTGCTGCCTTACTTCCAGGAGAGTTCGTACTTTCTGCTCCGTTCAGGGCACAACAGTACACTTCCTCTAGCTGCTGCCTTACTTCCAGGAGAGTTCGTACTTTCTGCTCCGTTCAGGGCACAACAGTACACTTCCTCTAGCTGCTGCCTTACTTCCAGGAGAGTTCCTACTTTCTGCTCCGTTCAGGGCACAACAGTACACTTCTTCTAGCTGCTACCTTACTTCCAGGAGAGTTCGTACTTTCTGCTCCATTCAGGGCACAACAGTACACTTCTTCTAGCTGCCACCTTACTTCCAGGAGAGTTCGTACTTTCTGCTCCATTCAGGGCACAACAGTACACTTCCTCTAGCTGCTACCTTACTTCCAGGAGAGTTCGTACTTTCTGCTCCATTCAGGGCACAACAGTACACTTCTTCTAGCTGCTACCTTACTTCCAGGAGAGTTCGTACTTTCTGCTCCATTCAGGGCACAACAGTACACTTCCTCTAGCTGCTGCCTTACTTCCAGGAGAGTTCGTACTTTCTGCTCCATTCAGGGCACAACAGTACACTTCTTCTAGCTGCTACCTTACTTCCAGGAGAGTTCGTACTTTCTGCTCCATTCAGGGCACAACAGTACACTTCCTCTAGCTGCTGCCTTACTTCCAGGAGAGTTCGTACTTTCTGCTCCATTCAGGGCACAACAGTACACTTCCTCTAGCTGCTACCTTACTTCCAGGAGAGTTCGTACTTTCTGCTCCATTCAGGGCACAACAGTACACTTCCTCTAGCTGCTACCTTACTTCCAGGAGAGTTCGTACTTTCTGCTCCATTCAGGGTACAACAGTACACTTCTTCTAGCTGCTGCCTTACTTCCAAGAGAGTTCGTACTTTCTGCTCCATTCAGGGTACAACAGCACACTTCCTCTAGCTGCTACCTTACTTCCAGGAGAGTTCGTACTTTCTGCTCCATTCAGGGCACAACAGTACACTCCCTCTAGCTGCTGCCTTACTTCCAGGAGAGTTCGTACTTTCTGCTCCATTCAGGGCACAACAGTACACTCCCTCTAGCTGCTACCTTACTTCCAGGAGAGTTCGTACTTTCTGCTCCATTCAGAGCACATCAGTACACTTCTTCTAGCTGCCACCTTACTTCCAGGAGAGTTCGTACTTTCTGCTCCATTCAGGGCACAACAGTACACTTCTTCTAGCTGCTACCTTACTTCCAGAAGAGTTCGTACTTTCTCCCTCAATCTAGAAAATGAGTACTTTTTCTTTAGCTGCCTTTAATTCCAGGAGAGTCTGTTCTGATGCTTATTTCCGGCAACCTCGGGAATTTTCCATGCCTTTTGCAAGGTTTGTATTTTCCCATTCTTTTTATGTGCCTTAGTACATATCCTTTAAATGCATTGCTCCAAGCAGAACTCTTCGTACTGCTTCTTTTTTCTTATGTACCCCATTAATAAGGGTGAGACTTGATCCTTCCCACAATAATTTGAAAAAAATGGTTTTCCTTTCACAGATCCAGTTAAACGTTCTTTTCAGAGTAATTATTTTCAATAGATTGTGGGTGTTTGTGTTTTAACTCAAAAATGTTTCTTTTCTTTTATTTTATCGCTATAAATTTAGGTAGTAGTGGGATACTGTGGGTAATACAAAGGTTTTGTATACTGAAAAGTTGTTTATCCGTGTATTACAGTAGATGAGATAAGCATATAGACAAACAAAAGCCCAGACATCTCAAAATAAACAAAGAAAGGTGCGAGTTATTTCAGTCAGGAAGAGCTGCCAAAGGAACGGTAATGAACCACAGAAGTTATCAGATCTTGGAACAAACATCTAACTTGACTGAGATTAAGGGCTGAGTGTATCTTTCATTTAGAAGATTCTTATCTTTCTTTTTTACGTCTCATTTAACTCTTTTTTCAAATTCTTTTTTTTTGTGGTCGATTTTTTACTCTCTCTCTCTCTCTTACTCTAGAGTTCCTTTATGGACATACAGAAATATCTTTTAATAATAAGAAATAAGAGATTCTTTTTTTTCTCAGCAAGGTATACCATGTCTGCCATGTGTACCATGTTTGTATCGTCGCGTTTGCTTTATACTGCCTGTCGAAGGGTTTTCACCCGAAAGCTTGCGTTTATTTAAAATTGTTTAAGAAACTTGTCTTCTTTTATTTTATTGATTATAATAGAAATATCTTTAATTAAAATAATTCCTTTTATCAATATTATGATGGAAATATCAAACCTCCAGGATAAATCTTTTTTATTTATTTATTTACTTATTTATTTATAATAAAAGAAACTTGTATCTGGAGGCTGGATAATTACATCATAAAAAAATATATATAAATATCTTAAAGATTTATGGTAAAACTTGTTACGTTTCTTAATTTTCCAGTGTATTTTGATCATTAGTGTGTTATACGTATTGTATATGTGGGCACATTTCTTGTCACTTTGTCGTATTACGTATACGCTTCTACGATAGCTAGGATTTTACTCAAGACATATCTATATATAAACTTTATTTAAAGAGACAAAGGTCGCCTCTCCCGTCAAAATAGACGTCAAAACTAGACGCCATGTTTTGACGTCTATTTTGACGGGAGAGGCTACCTTTGTCTCTTTAGATCAATATCCTCCCGGCAAAATTTCCATTTAAACTTTATTTAATCACTAGTACATGTGGTACAGGCCATGATAATCATGGTGGGCTAAGAAGTTAGCGACTGCTTTTACTATATATGCTCCACATGTCTACATAACGTGAAAAGCAGTTCGACTTTTGCGTATATATTAGCTTAATTATCTAATATAACTTCACCAGTTTCAAATCTGTAGAAGTAAAAGAGATAAAAATACAATAATACTAAAACCTATCAAAAGTACAAATTAGATAATGAAAGAATCTATGAAATAATTACTATTCCCTATATTTCTAGGAAAAATTGACACTTTGGCCAGTTAGAGTTTTTTTTTAATTTTTCTCAACGTTTCTACAAAAATCTTTTGTCTTCGTCAGGAGAAGTAAATAAAAATAAAGCATTTGGCAAGGCATTAAAAATTGTTCTGAAGTTGCAAGGGCGTTCTCAACAAAAATGAGGACGCCCTTGTAAACTCAAAACAATTTTTAACGCCTTGCCAAATGCTTTATTTTTCATTAAGAAAATTAAAAAAAACTCTAACTGGCCGAAGTGTCTATAGAAATAAGAATGCCGGCCAAAAGTACAAATTTGATAATGAAAGAATCTACGAAAGAATTACTATTCCGTAGATATTTGAATAAGTGGTATTTAAGTGTGAATGAATAGTGAAGGGTATTAGGTTCCACACAGGCTATTAAAATGTCCTCAGGAACTCTTGTAAATCTCTAATGAGAGCTCGGCAACCTTGGACAGAGGATGATGATAAGATACGCGGAATAGAGCGTCTGGAAAACGGCCAAGACGTTCACCCTAGCAACCTTGACTAGATGGCATTTACATTTCAATTTATTTTTTATATATTTCTTTTTTTTTTTTTTGTATGCAAAGAATTTGGTGGCGTGTGTTCTAACTATTTGAAATGTTTGTTAGTTCGTCTGATAGATTTATTTTTAAAAGTAATTATATTATTTTGTTTAGCTATATATGTATATTTTGAAGAATGAGCAATCCATAATTTAAAATTATATTTTAAAAAGATGCATATATTGGATTTATAATGAATTTAGTGTTCCAATATTTCGAGGGGCAACTCGCCTCTCTTTATCGAGGATGTTTGTGTTTTTCACTAGAACATGCGCGCACGCGTACACCACTCTCGTTCTACAAGGCCAATGAAAGAATTGTATCTTTGATTTAAACATTACATTCAGTATATCTATACAGCTAACAATTATATACAATATTACAGATAAATACCATTATTATTATTATTTTGTCTACACATTGTGCTTGAAATAGAGATTTATATACAACAGTGTAACCGTAAATAATTGTGTGTGCATACATATCAATTCTAAATTAATGATAAAATTTTGAAGGAAAATAAATGAGTAAATTAAAAGTATATACATAGTTATTTACAAACAATTAGGATATGAATTCTTTATAAATTTCTGGAAAATTAATTTTTCTGTTTATACTTTGTTTATCTTCGGCAGAAGCCCAACTTTCTAAAAACAGTTTACAATGCTTTTCTGTAATATTTTTGTATATAATTGATGCTTGTTTGAAATCGGGTGCATGGCTATTGTTTAGGGAGTGGTCAACTAGGAGGGATAATGGTTTGTAGTTTTTTAAAGCTGCTTTATGTTGATTGATACGATCTTTAAGTGATTTACCGGTTTCTCCAATGTATGTAGCTTGACATGTTTGGCAGGGAATTTTGCTTATTAAGCTTTTGTATTTAGATATATAATATTTTTTGTGTATAATTACTTATTTTATAATATTGTGCTACGTATAAAAAAAGTATTAGATGTTGATTAAATATATTTTATATCGAAATGATCTAACTTTTTAATTGTCGACACTTTGCTTAGACTTTTTAAAGATACTGATTCAAAGAAGATTGATCAAATATTTATTGATTTACAAGAGAGGGAACAAAATAAACTTATAAAATAGTAAACAAAGACAAACTTATTACAGTTAGCGCCTATTTTCTTTGTGATCTTACATACATACTCTGTGGGAACAATTAATTAAACTTAAAATATATATACAACAATAATGCACTTTTGGAAAGTATTTTGATATTATCATCTGCCTTGATTTTAAAATCGATTTGCATAAGATACATTGTTACATATTATGAATTTTATTACTTTGGGAGTTACTGTTGGGGCACGTTTTTGTAACCATACCCCAACAGAAGGCGTATGTATAATCAAATCAAATGGATACATGGCTTCCCTCCCACATAGACTTACAGACCATTTTTTTGCCCAGAAACTTAGACACTTGGTGACACCAGACTTCCATGCCGAAAGCTGATGCCTGGTAAAGAAGAAGACATCCAGAGACATCCGAGCTGGAAACTGTTGTTTCATATGTACATATATCCCCCTCACCAAAAATTTAGGTAAAGGTGACCAGAAAAAAAAAAAAAAAAAAGAGAAAAATGGAGAAGGAAGATCTCTAAAGACTGAGAAAGGAAAGTATCACATTACAGTCCAGGTAAAAAGGGCCTGGGTCAATTTTAGCCAAGACGGGGGGGCGATATATATATCGTCCCGAGAAAAAAGGGAGGATTGTATTTCAATCCATGTGGAAAGGAGGGGGGGGGGGGGGGGGGGGCTGGAGTCTGAAATCTTACACTACCGCCGTGGTTGTTTCTCTCTTTAGATTTTTTTGTTTTTGTAATACTATATGTTCTATTTTGATGAGGCCTGGGGCGTCTATGAAATTGATACTGGAGCGTTGGCCATTTTGATTGGTGTTTCTTTCGGCGAATGAAAATGGAGAGAGAGAGGAATAAAAGAAGGTTCTTTGCCAAAAGGCAGGATTCGATCGGAGTCGCTCAGTGAGAAGGACGATTTTTAGTCGGGCCTGAGACGTAGAGGAGACCAGACCTTGCCGCCGCTTTCGAGAGAAGGTAAGCCCCTCGCCATTATGGCTTAGCCCCCCCCCTTTTTTTTATTTTTCGAACAGAAGCTAATCTATTTAGATTCTGAATGGGCCCTAAAGGGCTTTAAGTGACTTAAAAAGGAGTGTTAGGGTTCGTATATTTTGTCCCGCTAGAATAGATGGAGATCTAGGTTCCCCCCCCTTTTGTGTAGTAGCCAACCTAGATTTCGCATGGGCCCTAAAGGGCTATAAAGTAACTTCAGGTCACCTCTATCTAAATTTTACTATGTAAATAGCATATCTCGTCAGTATAGACATGTTCCCAAATTTTAAGATATTTAAATAAATATCTAGAGAAATTTTCTTGTTTCCTCTGTTACCTATTTCATACATAATTTGCCTTATGGTGCTATTCCCACTGTTTAAATGAAATGTTGTATGTTTCTTACCTATTTGAAGGGAATGTTACTAATAATCAAGTCTCCCATAAATTACCGGCCACATACATTGCCGCGAGTGTCTGTGTTTCAGTGTTTTATAGATTGCCCAATTTAATAACGATTTCATGGGTTGTCTGATGAAATTGTATAATAGTGTAGCGGCTGTTTCCATCTTTAGACCATTGTTCTGACAATATTATATGCTCGATCCTTGCTTTAGCTCAACTCTTAATCAAAAACAGAGTTTTTCCCCCCTTTTGTATCCTCCCTTTTCAACTATCCAAACCGGGAACCCATCAATGTCGCCCGCCGCGGGGCTCGAATTTAGTATATGTTTCATCCCCTATACTTTAGAAATATATACCTAATGAAAAGCCATACTATTTTAAGTATTGGTGAAGTAGTCCACGCATCCTGAGATTAACAGTCTATTATAAATCGTGAATTTTAATTTATGCTTTCCGTTTCACTGGCATTTTATCAGGCAATGAAAGTTATGTTGAGGCGGTGTATACCGCATCTCTCGCCGCTGTCTTCTACGATTCACATTGTTTGTGGCAAAACCTTAATATTATCATTGATTTCTGATATCAAAGTAAAACGTCTATGGGGCTATTTTCTATTAATGCTATTGTGTTTTCTGAATAATAGAAAATCAATTATAAGCCTTTGATATTTGCTGTTTATGTTATTGTAATGTATTCTAGGTTCTCCTAATGCGAAAGTGTGACATGTTCCTTTGCAGTATTGGAAAATTAGAGACCTATTGTCTTGATTAATAACGTTGCGTCTATGTTCATATATTCTATTGCTGACTCTCCTTCCTGTCTCCCCTGCGTATTTGGCTTGGCAGCTGTATACACTCTGACAAGGGAAGGTTATCTTAAATTGATAAATGTGCAATTTTTTTGCCTTAAGTAGAGATTTCCAAGATTCTATTTCTGAAACATTTTTTTTGGATGAGGACAAATAAAACCATCTTGATAGTATTAAATCTGCAGTATACATTTGCCAGCAGAAGGCATGATGAGATTACATGAAATTTAAACCAGTTATATGTTTAGTATGTTCCTTCAGTTGTAATTTGACACCGTCTTGAAATAATGAAATTGGACGGTGCGCTATATCTTGATGCTGGATATTTCTGTGTCAGAAAGGTGTAGTTATTCTGTTTAATGAGAATTCCAATAATTATCGAAATTTAGCAGATTATCATTGGGGATTTGAACAACTGTCTTGAAAATTTTTGAACAGCCTGAGTAGATAAAGGAATCCTGGAGTTAGAGTGGAGAATTAGTAGTACAGACTGATCACTCGACGCAGATAACTCTAGGGAACAATTATTGTGTTAATCCGCCGTAGACAAGAAGAACATTGATTCTCAGGATACTCGATAGGCAGAATTTTGAGAATTGATAAGGTCATGGTTAAAGTTTACACAGGCATGTGGGAGTAAAGACAGTGATTTAAAGAGGCAGCCTTGTGTCTTAAATACTTTCAGTGGAAGCAGATGCCACTGCAAATATTCAGGTCTAATAATTTCTAAATTTGAAGTCATGCATGACGGGTTAGCACGGGATTGACGCCTGGACGGGTTTCCACTGGGATTAATCGAGCTTGCGAAAGAACTAGAAGAAGTGTGACATGTCACGCCACTGTACTAAGATAATAATTGAGAAGATTTATGTTGAGCCAACTGAAATTAGTAAAGAATTAAGAGATTAAGGTCTTATTCTTTGAGTTTTACACTAATTTCAATTACGCGATATGGACGGCGTTATAAGTTGGGTGGAAATGATTCGGCCGCAATGGGATGGTCTCCTGGAGATGGTACGATCAAATAATACTTATTGAATGCCGGGCGGGATCGCATAAGCATTAAACGATATCAAGAAATGCTTAAAGAAACACCCTAGAAGATTGGGGATCGACAAAATGACGACATGGAAAATGCTCAACATTGTACATTGGCAGCAAAATGATATCTTGCTATTGTATGGACGACCACTCCTTCCTGAAATGTGCAGCGGATGTTAGTCCCAGAATTAGGTCCTTTGAGGCGACACTTTCCTTTGCAGATGACATAAAGACGCATGACAAAACAGCACATGAGCATTTAAACTAGCTTCAATTCCTGCCATTTATTAATTTAGTTGACCAATAGCTATAGAACCACTGGAGACCTCCATACCTGTGTGAATATTTTAGTGAGAAATGAGCGATTCAATTCTATGAGCCATGAGGTATCCTGTAAGATCGGAGTTGTACCCCATTCAATTTTTTTTTTAATAGTAGCCAGTGCGAGATATTTCCAGGATTTTTTTTTCTAACTGTCATATAATTCGAAAACTAGAAAACTACACCATTTTAATACAGTTTACGTTTAGCACCCATGTGGACTCAATATGACCATTGAATGAAAAAAATCGAAGACTAATGAGCGAGCCAACCTAAAGAGAACGAGTTTAATAGGCTTACAATCAATAGTTGAAGCAAACTATTCGCACAAATTTGTTATGTTCTCTCTCTAAATGATCTATGACATTATAGGTTTTCTTAACAAGGTAACTACCCCGCCGAGTGTATATGGAGTTATAAAGCTTAAGGGTCATAGGCTGTTGGAATAGAGTAGTTCAAAATTAAGAGTGATAATAGATCGGGATCCAGATCCCGATGACGGGTTTCGAGGAAACACCAGAGGGATGAAAAGGCAGTGAAATGTGTAGAAAATGATGGAAGAGAGATGAGAGAGAGGTGATGAAAGAGGTGTTGAAAGTGATAAAAAGAGTGAGAAAGCGTTGAATGTTGATGAGAAAGAGATAGAGAGATGCAGAAAGATGTTGAAAGAGAAAGAATTGGAAAGGGTTGGATAAAGAGTTTTGTAAATAGTAGATAAAGGTTGATAGAAGAAAGTACATTTAATGTATAAAGCGTAGCTGTCGACCGCAATATCGCCTCGATAGAACTATTTCTTTTAAAATAAGACATATTATGCACCGGGGGTTTGTGTAAGCTGATTTACATAAGTTTCAGCGATTGTATACACTATTTAATATAGATAGGTCTTTATTAATTACAATATTAGGTTATATATTAAATAGCAAATAGGTCTTAGTGTTATGGTGAACTTTAAACAGTTTGCAGTTTTTTTTTAAACATGTGTTCTAGTGCTAAGTGTTGAAAGGAGCTTTAACACCATGTTTCAGGGTTTGTGTGTTATTTGTCTCAACCTTGTCTTTGTGCAGAATACCGTCTCACAACCTTACTGTAGTGTTTGTTGCCACCTTTAAAGATCTTCACAATTTGTTTTAATATTAGTGTGTCATTTAGAGAAAATTGTCACAACCTTATCCTTGTATAGAACACCATTTTACACCGTTTTATTTAATAAGTTATATGAGAGATTTTAGATATAGTATAAGAGTTACTATTTACATGAGCCAAATCGACCCAACAGTTAGAGCAAGAGGGGGGAACTCAGATATTTCCTCCTTTCACGTGACGCGACTGTTCACCCCGACCGGTCGTGCCAGAAAAGAGGGAATACCAGGAAACTCTGTCCTCCTGACATCGCCCCTGTCAGGATATGATTTAGGAAAATTTTAGTTTCTTTTTATTGTTATGTTACAATTTTATCCAACAATAGAACCAGAGCGGACTCAGAAGTAATGAGACGAGGAGAAGTTGACAGAGTTAGTGTGAACAGTTTAACTTTACGCAGGTCTACAAGGGTAAAAAGGCCCACACAGTGTAAATTCTGCTTAGACTGTCGCCTCTAACTAGGATTTTGGAGTGTGTACGGAGAATCAGCTCGATAGAATGAGAAGTTTAGAGATTTCAACCTTTTTTTTTAAACCTTTTTTTTTTTAAGTAGAACTTCATTAGGATTCCTTTTTTTTTTTTTTCTATACAAACTATTTCTTGTTAAAACCCGAGTTTCAAAGACCAATGAGAATAATGTATACCATTGTGAATTAACTATTTAGTGTAAATCTGAAATTTTAGTTATTATCAGGAGTAATAGGTGAAGGAAGGTGTAGGAAATCACAACTTAGAGGGGGGCTATGTCTAAAACAACAAACCTAATAGGCATCCTATGGCTTGTGTTGGGTAATTCAGAAACCCTATAATCCCTGGCCTTCAGGTAGTAGCTTTGAAATAGGTTTCTAATGAGGACATGAAAGGTCAATCTTTCAGAGTAAAGTTGTGAAGTGTAGGGACCCTAAGCCAGGGGTAGAAGTTAAGTAGGCCCAGACCGTAGTCGATCCTTGGAAAGCACTTGAGAATGTTAGTGTTGGGTAGTGAATCATAAACCCTATAAATCCATCTTTCAATAGAGTGTTGAGGTCGGACTACTGCAAAGGGGACAGACGCACGATGAAGTAAGAAGATAGTGACTTCACCCACGGTGGCTAGGGAAGTGACTCAATTCCGCTTTTATGAGGTGTCACGTTTAATGGTCCTTTATTCGCCATTGTAATTTGTGTGTGTCTTTATAGAATTGTCGTGAATAGTCACTTAGTGTCAAAGCAAGGGCAGTTTCTGAAATTACATTTTTTTTTAGGTAGGTTAGCTTTCAGATTATTTAGAATTGTTAACCATTTTATTAACAATCATTTATCAAGTATAAAGTATTAGTATATATAGAGTTTGTATGAGGCATTAATTTAAGTTAATAGGGCATTAGTCCCCACTTTGTTTTAATTAGAAACTTTATTTGATTTCACATTTGTCCTGAAAATTTTGTTATTATTAGGATATATCAATGATGATAATTATAGTACTTTGGCTTGTGTAGCAGCTTTTAACTTTAGTTTGTATGCAAACCGTGAATGATGGGGGGGGGGGGGGGTGTATGAATGGATTGGTTTAATGAATGTGTAAGAAGGTTAAAAACAATTATACTGTAAAGACCAAAGGTACTTTAGCATAGAATAGGGAACCAATAGGTTCAATTTTAAATTTGATTTCTTTATTTGTTAGGAACGATAGCCTCACAGGGCTGTACAACTCTATTGTTAGGAAAGGTATTCGCTCCATTTTGTTAGGTCTCCCCTTTCGGGAGTATAAAATTTTAATTTCTATTACTAGGGTAATCAAGTACTCTTTGTTATTTATATCAACTTGAATTTTAAGAGTCGTAGATAATGATCATATCTCGATTCTCAGACTGGAAGGTTGTGGGAGGTTATGATCAGACCAGAAACCCCACCAAACTTCCCCTCATTAGAGGGAACGAAGAGGTATAGATTGAATTTTATGCAGGATGGGGGATTTGTTTTAGCCATGCCGTATAGCCTGGGGTATAACGGCGCGACCTTGGGTAACCGATCTGACACCGTAGTTTCGACGCTTTTAGCGTGGCTGGAGCGAGGGTGTTCTAGACGGGAGGTCCTGTAAGATTGGCATGTAGGCAGAGATTGCCCAGTTATTCTAGACGAAGTGTTTCCGTCTATTGAATTTTTTTTGGTACCAGTTTGATTCCCCATAGCTAGCGGAAGTTTCTTCTAATAAAGGATTCGCCCTGCCATACGTTTTGTTGGAATGAATTCGAGTATAAGACCGATTCGAGAGGCAAAATAAGTAATTATTAGGACCTTCAACGAGTTTAAACTCGTTTCATGATAGGATAAGATTTTAAAGTATTAGTTAACTATAAGGACCGCGAACGAGACGCCAGAACGAGCCAATGAGTCAAAGTTTTAGAAGTGTTGTATTGAGGACAGTAGAATTAAGAGCAGTTATACAGGGAGTAGAATCCTGAAGGAATTTGTAAAAGAACCAAAATTTCAGATTGATAAAATTCAAATTTATAAGATGTAGATTTGTAGGATTCAGGTCAATGAATAGAGGGTATATTAGTAGATGAAAGTAATATGAATTTCTTGGAAGGGGGAGGTAGCTGAACTGTACACACCCCAGAGACAAGGTAAACGGAGTCACAAACAAAATAGTAGAAATTGATTAGTCGCTCTGCCAAAACAGAAAAATTCTCTTCATACGGTTGTCACCCTAGATTTAAATGGACTGTGTAGTTTAATAGAGGTCTGGGATATATTCCATTTGACCAAGATTCTAAATGACGTACCCATCTGAGTTGAGAGTATTGTAACAGAGGAATCTAACACATAAGAGAAAACACACCCTCCAGTAGGATCGGGATAGACGAATATTACCCAGTGACCAACTCGTGATTCCAGACTGAATAAGATTGAAAAACTTAACTGAGATACTAAACCTTGAACCTTCAGCGCACAAATATATATTATGTTTACATTTTCTTTTTCAATATGTTATTATTTTTATATCATATATATTATATTATAGTCATATACTATTCATTTCAACAATTTTATTTTGACATTCATGATATTAATATTTATATTAAATATTTAATTATATATATTTTGTCACCATATATAATCTTGTAGTAGTTTTCTTTTGTCATCTATCATGGGATGATTTTTATCACTTATATCTTAACATATTTAATCACTATCTACATGATATGTTTTTACTTCAATATATATGTTATACTCATCATATAACATGGAAGGATTCATTTTATCATTACATATTTCGTGCCTTATTTAATGATTACTTACATAATTTGTTTTCTGTAATTTTTATTTAGCAAAAGTCATCATGTCATAGGCTAATCATTATATACCAAGATATTTCTTTCAGCTAACTATAATTATCCTTTCCTTTGATTGTATATATATATAACTATACCACACGAATGTCTTGATTGGTACGAAAATAAAGATGCTGGCATGTTTTAGGAGTTGGACTAGTCAGTTATTTCTAAACGACTTCTTGGCGCCCAATTTTTCATATATAATATGTAATAGGGAAATGTCCTAACTGTATTGTTAGCAGAAAGAAGGTAGCAATGAATCCAGTACCCCAAGAGGCAAGGATGGGGTTGAGAGGACTTACCACTAGGAAGGCCTACTCCTCAAGACCAAAGAAGAAAGTGGAAGGGTGGTATATATACCCATGAATGGTAAGACAGATGACCTTGCTTACTTCCATACATATGATATGACTGTCCCCAATAACCTATTTTGATAACAGTGTTCTGACAGAATAATAGCACATAAAAACCCCTTTGCCAGGATGCGCAATGCCCACTAATGTTCGGAATAATAAACATCTAGAATGGCATACCATCATTTTGACTAGCCTTATCTTCCCTATAGGTTTCGGTACATCTGGCTTCACCTAGTAATGGAAAATGCATTTTGCTAGAAATGGGCCTGCTTTCATAGTAACTGATGAAAGGCAGATGAATAATGAATAGCACAAACGCATTTGTCCATTACTTGGCAGGGGGAGGATTGTTGGGGCACGTTTTTTGTAACCATACCCCAACAGAAGGCGTATGTATAATCAAATCAAATGGATACATGGCTTCCCTCCCACATAGACTTACAGACCATTTTTTTTTGCCCAGAAACTTAGACACTTGGTGACACCAGACTTCCATGCCGAAAGCTGATGCCTGGTAAAGAAGAAGACATCCAGAGACATCCGAGCTGGAAACTGTTGTTTCATATGTACATATATTCCCCTCACCAAAAAATTTAGGTAAAGGTGACCAGAAAAAAAAAAAAGAGAAAAATGGAGAAGGAAGATCTCTAAAGACTGAGAAAGGAAAGCATCACATTACAGTCCAGGTAAAAAGGGCCTGGGTCAATTTTAGCCAAGACGGGGGGGCGATATATATATCGTCCCGAGAAAAAAGGGAGGATTGTATTTCAATCCATGTGGAAAGGAGGGGGGGGCTGGAGTCTGAAATCTTACACTACCGCCGTGGTTGTTTCTCTCTTTAGATTTTTTTTGTTTTGGTAATACTATATGTTCTATTTTGATGAGGCCTGGGGCGTCTATGAAATTGATACTGGAGCGTTGGCCATTTTGATTGGTTTTTCTTTCGGCGAATGAAAATGGAGAGAGAGAGAGGAATAAAAGAAGGTTCTTTGCCAAAAGGCAGGATTCGATCGGAGTCGCTCAGTGAGAAGGACGATTTTTAGTCGGGCCTGAGACGTAGAGGAGACCAGACCTTGCCGCCGCTTTCGAGAGAAGGTAAGCCCCTCGCCATTATGGCTTAGCCCCCCCCCCCCCTTTTTTTTTATTTTTCGAACAGAAGCTAATCTATTTAGATTCTGAATGGGCCCTAAAGGGCTTTAAGTGACTTAAAAAGGAGTGTTAGGGTTCGTATATTTTGTCCCGCTAGAATAGATGGAGATCTAGGTTCCCCCCCCCTTTTGTGTAGTAGCCAACCTAGATTTCGCATGGGCCCTAAAGGGCTATAAAGTAACTTCAGGTCACCTCTATCTAAATTTTACTATGTAAATAGCATATCTCGTCAGTATAGACATGTTCCCAAATTTTAAGATATTTAAATAAATATCTAGAGAAATTTTCTTGTTTCCTCTGTTACCTATTTCATACATAATTTGCCTTATGGTGCTATTCCCACTGTTTAAATGAAATGTTGTATGTTTCTTACCTATTTGAAGGGAATGTTACTAATAATCAAGTCTCCCATAAATTACCGGCCACATACATTGCCGCGAGTGTCTGTGTTTCAGTGTTTTATAGATTGCCCAATTTAATAACGATTTCATGGGTTGTCTGATGAAATTGTATAATAGTGTAGCGGCTGTTTCCATCTTTAGACCATTGTTCTGACAATAATATATGCTCGATCCTTGCTTTAGCTCAACTCTTAATCAAAAACAGAGTTTTTCCCCCCTTTTGTATCCTCCCTTTTCAACTATCCAAACCGGGAACCCATCATTACTTATGATAAGGTAATATAGGTATGTGAATTAATACAAAGCAATAAAGTGTCATCTATGTTTGGTGTTTATATATTTTATAATTAAGAATGAGATGTATAAATTGTTTATTAAACTTTATGCTGATCTTTTTACATCACTACGTTGTTTACATTCTACATCTTATTCTTGTTGTTTATAATGATGATATATATTTATTCACAGATTAATAAGATATATATATTTAGTCCCAAACAATCTACATATAACAAATGAGAACAATAAGACGTAACATATAAAAGCAGATTGATCCATACAGTATTAGAGCTCTAAAGAAGCAGTCTGGTGGATTAAATTAGCGAAACCGCTGGGAGGATTCACCACTGATGATCCAAGACCTTCCAATTATTTTTCATCGCAGTAAGGACAGTAGAAGTTTGATTTATTTGTGGAAGAAACATTCACGTCTTTATGTTCTTATTTGTTATAAATATAGGGTATTGAAAATAGAGCAATTCATAAATAAATCTTTAATTAAAAAGGCATATATTGAATCAAAATATCATTTATTTTATACTGAATTATCCGTTACTGAATTATACTGAATTTTCCAACTGAAATATTAGTAAAATAAATGATATTTTGATCCAATATATGATTTTTCAATTAAATATAGGATATGTTAATAAAAGGGAATTGTAATTAACAATAATACTGTTAATTCTATATATTTACAAAGAAGTATAGCGTTAAAAATACTTATAATTTTCAGCAATAGATGTCATCAAGTTGACGTGGATATTTAAAATGTGTGATGTGAGATATGTTTTATTACATTTTGGAAGATTTATATGTTAAGGAAAATTTTTCGATTTAAAAAAAAATGAATTTTGACAAATTTAAAATGTCGTTTAAAATTATCTTCTGCATGCGAGAAGTTTTTAAATTAGATTTTAAAATGCAAACGACATTTTTCCGTGGTACACATTTATGGATTTTTAAAAATATATATTTCGTGTAAAATTCAAGTTTAAAATATATTTTTATATATTTGACAAATTCCTCGTCATTTTGAGGTATCGTTTGCATTACAATTTAAACTTTTTTGTTGTTTTTACAAAGTTCTAACACAAAATTATTTTTAATATTAATGATTGAAATGTTAAATAACAGAAAGTGGTTATTGAACATAAACATAAAATTAAGCGTAGTATTTTCTTTCTCATTTTACATATTACTAGGTTAATATGTAATACATGTGTAAATTTAATTGAATAATTTTTCTTTAAATATATATATGTAGTAGCTAAATGAAGAGGCGCAGCCGTTATGCCTAGCGAACAGCGCACCCGCGATGTCTGCCACCTTTATTTTTTGTCCAGCTTTTATACATGGATGAATTTACATATTTACATTTTAACACAAGCGTTACATATTTACATACTCATTTTGACGAAAATAAATTATATCTCTTGGAATTAACTATACAAATTTGACATATATATATATTATATAATCTAAAATGCAAATATATATATATTTTTGTATTTTAACATGTATTTTACTTTCATCATTGACTATTATTTTATTTTTGACCATAGATTTAGAACATAACACTTTGAATATAGTTGTTATAAATATGTAAAGTTAACCCTACTTATTTTTTTAATTCACGAATATAGGATTCATTTTATAAATTCTATATTACTGTGAAAAATAATTTTATGTGTAATTTGCTTCAAGTAAATCAAAATAAAAACTACTTGATGGGTAAATAATTATCTTTCCTATTTTCACGACCGCACCACCTTCAATTCTCTATCTTTTTCAACAACAAAACAAAATATTTATAACATATATAATTATAATTTCATTGTTATTTAGCATTTGTAAGTCACTTTACATTTTCGTTATAATTGTTTTAATTCTCATTTTTTCTCATAGATAAAACATTATTTTTTTTCATTGAATTATGAACGAAATATAATTTAATATTTGTATTTTAATTAGGTCTTTTGATAATTATTTTAAAATTGCTAAAAAAAATCCGCATTATCAACCTTTTCATCTCTTTTAATAATTAACGAATTTGAATTTTGATAACTTAGCCGTGCTTATAACATCCTAGAGTTTGTTTGACGTTAGGCAGAAAGAAGTAAATGGGAAGTTTAAAAGAAAAAAAAACTATATTTTCATAGCCCGACATATTACACATTTATATAAAAAAAAGGGTGTACCTTGATCTGTAAAATAAAAAAACTTTTTTTTGTGCAATAAATTGATGAAGAGGGAGCAATCTCTCGAAATATTTTGAGAAAATTTTGATTTTTTTTCTTTATATATATGTAGGAATATAGTGGTAATGATGTGGTGAGGTGAGAAATAATCACACGACGAGTTGGTAGAGCAATAATCCAGGCAGCCAGACGAGAGAGAAAAAGGTAGCGAGCGAGACGTTATCAGCTGAACGACTGTTTTCCCTGTGTACACAACCGGGGGGGCTAACCAGGATAGTCGCCAGGTGGTGACGCCCCCCTCAGGAATGTGGCCAAAAAATGGTCGTTAGTTAGTTGTCTAAAGTGTCTCGCTTTAGCGGCCCATTTCTCTCTCGTTGGCTGTTGGTTTGTTTTATTAATCCTGGAAGAGCATATATTATGACATATATATGTGGTAATCTAGGTGGAAAAGAAACCCACCACAAGTTGGAAGAGAAACCCAGGCAACCAGAGAGAGAGAGAGAGAGAGACGGGACCGTTCGTGTCGCACACAATCTCCAACTGTCTTAAAAGTCCCGAGGTGTTAACTAACAGGCCCCAGTGGTCGCCCCTTGGAATGTCGCTGGTGTCTCAAGTGACCGAACCTTACCCTATTTTTTCTTTATATATATACATATTTAATGATAAACAAAATTTATATAAGAATAAAAGAAACTCTTCCCTCAGCGAATTGTCTTTTGTTTATCATTTTACCGAAGAGATTTTAATAATAACATATTTAATGGTTTGTCTTTTGGCTCAAAATTTTACATATTGTCATATGTTAACCTGGATTTGCATAAAACAATCTTCAACTCTGCAGAGTACCATAAGTGATGATAATCTGCTCTCTCTCTCTTTCACTGATAAACAATAATTGAACAATAGAAAACATGAAGAGGAAGGCGCTATTTAGAGGGGGTGCTATAGACAGGTCATTTTTAATCTAAATCGCATCATACTACGTATTTAAAATCGGGCGCTATAGAGAGGAAGGCGCTATTTAGAGGGGGCGCTATAGACAGGTCACTTTTAATGTAAATCGCATCTAGGGCCTCCAATCCCGGAGCCAAATAATGATCCCGAAATCCCGGGATTCTGCTCGAAAAATCCCGGGATTACCGGTTTAAACTGTTGCAGGAACAAATGGCCGAAGTATGAATTCAGGCTGATAATTCGCAACTTCCTCGGAGTTTACAAGAACGCCATGAGCCATCACAATCGAATGACCATCTTACAATTGAGCGCCGATTGCAAGAAGCTATTGAGGCTGCCTCTTCAACTTCAATTGCAATACCTACACCAGACTCCGCATCCTACTCAACTATGATTAACCACGAACTTAATATTGCTGCTCAGTCAGGCAAACGAGGACCCCATTTAGAGAGTGTGGATCAATACTTGCTGACAATTCCTCCAACGTCTGTGGAATCGGAAAGAGTCTTCTCCTCCTCTGGATACCTATGCAATAAGATACGTTCTAGTTTGCATGATGACACTCTTGACAAATTATCTTTCCTACGCTCAAATCTTTCTTGAAATTGAATTTTTATCCTTAAAATAAAGTAATTCGTGGTTTTTAAAACGGTGCTGTCTTCTTTCTAAACATTAATACATATTAGTAAATTAAATTTTATTGCCATCTATCGTTAAAATTTTACACAAATAAATTTACTGGCAATGCGTTTCTTTTAAAGATTCGTTAATACATAGTTGGGCAAAATGCAATAATGATTACATTTTCTATAATCACAATTGCAAATAATCATGATTACATTTGCTATAATTACAATTACAAGTAATTTTAATCACAATTGCTATCATTATATATAGAATTACGAGTAAATATGTTTACATTTTAATGCAATTAATTTTTTTTTGCAAAGTAATGCATTGCAAAGTAATCGTTATTACAAGGTAATGTATTACTTTGAATGGATTACTGCCCAACACTGCATTAAGAGATGTGGTCTAAGAGTTCCAAGAACAGTAATTTTTTTCCAGATGTGTGTACAGTAATTGACAGATAATTTCAAACTGTAACCCAAAAGCAATGATTTAGTTCATAAGCAGGCGCAAAATATATGGCTTTCAGGTTGTTTTCATCGAAGTAAGTGCCACGTCATTGGTACTATATAAAAGAAAAAATAAAAATATAACGAACGAAACGATATACCTCTTGGCGTAGAAAGACGAAAATGTTTTTCAATCCCGGGATATCCCGGGATTGAGAAAAAAGCAATCCCGAATCCCGGGTTTGAAAATATGTACCGGGATTGGAGGCCCTAATCGCATCGTACTACGTATATAAAATCGGGCGCTATAGAGAGGAAGGCGCTATTTAGAGGGGGCGCTATAGAGAGGTTTAACTGTAGTTTATTTATTTACATATCTGCCTAATTATTCTTTACTACGCCTCAATATAATCGTTAAATATAAGATATAAAAGTTGCCATGGAGTTATAACTACAATGAAACCAGTTTTTATATTTTTATTATATTTAAATTATAAAAATCTAATCATGACTATTGTGCTCTAAATCATAAATTAAATAAATCACTATATCAAATACAATGAAACCAGTTTGATAGTGAAAACACACACACAAAAACCTTTATTAAGACACTCAGGTCTTACAGAGGATTCTCCTTGGGGTTACAAGACGGAGAAACCTATGAAAGTGGGAAATATACAAAGGGGTAAAAATGGAGAAAGATTATATACACATGATAAATATATACAGATTATTATTTGAATAATCCTATGGAAAATAAGAATATGGATTTGGAAATATGGATGAAAGAAGTGGAGAGCGAAAAGAGGAAAAAAACAGGTATTTACATATGGAACATACATATAATGGAAAAAGTCAATTTAAGCTATTCTGCTCAAACAGCACAGGTGGACCATGGTTTTTTTCAAGAAATCTTTAAGAGATTTTCCAGGAAAATCCGAGTGTTCAGAGTTGTAAGGTAAGCACCGTTTTATCGGTGTGGGGGGTTAGCTTATCGTACCTGCTTGATATTGAAAACTGTTGTGTCTGTGAATATTATTTGTTTACTGATCAAAAACTTAAGTTTTGTCCACGAGTGTAAATATTACAAAAGGTTTGTGACGTATGAATTGACGTCAGAGCTCCCATTCATATGACAAAGTTTCTAGTACAAAGGAGACATTTTTTGCTGAAGCTGGGAACAAAAGCTGGGAGTCTTGGCAGAGGATAATCTGGAGTTGATCCAAATTCCACAATTCTCCCCTATATTGTCAGGGAATCTATCTTATTTACTCCTTTAGTGATAGAATATACACGTGCTATATACAAGATGGAGTATATACAAAACACGTTGCTCCTTGACCATCTGAGAAAAATCTGATTATCATTAACATAAAATATATGAGCAATAATTGTGCATAAAAAAAAACCTTTGCAAAAATCTGTTTTATTCTTAAATTATTTATAGAAAAACTAGTTTTCATAGTTCTTCAATTCATATCTTAATTGGGTTTGATTTGAAAATGTTCAATCGATTTCAGTTTCAAATTCGAATTTATATCTCCTGGGTTCGATTTCAATCTCGAATTTTAAAAACAGTTTCGGTTTCTAATTCAAATATCTCAATAGGTTTTCGGTTCCAAGTTCGAATTTATCGAAAGGTTTCGGTTTCAAATTCAAATTTTCATTAGGTTTCAAAATTCAAAATAGGTTCGGTTTCAATTTCAAATTTATATCCAGTTTCGGTTTCAAATTCAAAATTCTAAATAGGTTTCGGTTTCAATTCTACATCTACTATATGATTGGCTAACATCCTACATTGATAGTAATAATAGTCAATAAACAAGAGAAAAATACGTATTTAATTCTTTATATTCATAAATAAATAGTACAAAAGTGAAATTTTGAAGAAAAAAAAATATATATAGCTACTTCAACCAATAATATATTAATTTCCGTCCTTTCAGTGACTCGCTTGTCATTCTCCATTATTCCCCTGAAGATTTTCCTGGAAAATCTCTTAAGGATTTCTTGAAAAAAGCCATGGTCCACCTGTGCTATGTGAGCAGAAGAGCTTAAATTGACTGTTCCATTATATGTATGTTCCATATGTAAATACCTGTTTTCTTTCCTCTTTTCGCTCACCACTTCTCCCACCCATATTTCCAAAAAAAAAATTCCAAATCCATATTCTTATTTTCCATAGGATTATTCAAATAATAATCTGTATATATTTATCATGTGTATATAATCTTTCTCCATTTTTACCCCTTTGTATATTTCCCACTTTCATGCAATCTTACTGCAATCTCGACACAGTCATTGTTGCCGGATTAAACAGCTGTGTTATCATAATTCACTGATGATTGTTATTTCCTCAGCAATATTTCAGTAGTTTTAGGAAATTCCATTGTTTGTGTGTGTGATTCTCAAATTTGAACGTTTTCGTATATCCAAGTTGTAAATATTCATTTACAAACGTGATGCTCTATCAAATAAACAAAATCCTGAAGCGAATAGAGCTATAAGCTTATGTCCATAGGTTCACTAAACACCCCTAAAATGCCTTCCATAGTAAATACAGGGTATATCCCAAACCAATCCAATACAATAGTAGAGCGGTCTGGAGATTAATTTGGCGAAACCGCTGAGAGGGTTCACCACTGATGAGCCAAACCCTCTCATTTAATAACTTATATCATTGTAGTAAGTCTATAGAGATAATATTTGATGCTATTATTAAAAAGAAATACATTTCCAGTAAATTTATTTGTTAAAAATTGTATCGTTAGATGGCAGTTGAATTTATGAATTTAATTTACGAATAGTTTCTTGTAGTGAAAAATAGTACAAATGTGATATTGTACTGGGATAGGGTGCATAAATTATGAAAAAGGCAACTCCTTATCGTGCAACTGAAAGTTGCTGATGGCTTGCGCCATCTATCAGAATAAATATCAACTATTCTCGTTGGTTTTTAATTATTACAGAATTAGCCAAATACCCATTCTTGATTAATCAAGAAAAGCTAACTACGGACGCGTTTCGGGCTGTTGGCCCTTTTTGATCGTTGAGGTACAGCTTGCACCACGCTGATGAGGGCCAACAGCCCGAACTGCGTCTGTTGTTAGCTTTTCTTGATTAATCAAGAATGGGTATTTGGCCAATTCTGGAATAATTAAAAAAATCAACGAGAATAGTTGATATTTATTCCGATAGATGGCGCAAGCCATCAGCAAATTTCAGTTGCACGATAAAGAGATGTCCTTTTTCATAATACAATTTACAGTTACTCTTCACAATAGTCACTATTCAAGATCCAATGCCTGCAGGAAATCTAATGGTGCATAAGACAGATGTTGTATCGTGATATACACCATTATGTCACCAGGCTATATCCTAATGGAACTACTCCCAGTGGATGTGATAAACTCGCTAAATACGGGACAACGTTGTTTGGCTCCGGATGTTGGCACCGGATATAACGTACTTACTCCACCTAGTTTCTATAAACTGCTTGTGTTCGGCGGAGAAACATCCCATTGGTGGGACAATCCTTAATGGTGTACATTACACTTAAAGATATCTCTAACTTCTATTCAAATGTTTTCTTGTAATTAATATATAGAGTGGATTCGACGTACGAATAATCGTGAGTATAATTCTATATTATATTTTACTAAAATATATATTTAACGTTTTTACACTCATACACAAAACTTAAGGAAGTTGTACCTTATAGCATGTTTATCGGGATTCAGACAATAACTCTGAAAGATATTACAGTGACCTTTATTGAAGACACACGAGATAACCAAGTGTGTATACACTCATGGACAAAACTTAAGGAAGTTGTACCTTTTAGCATGTATATCGGGATTCAGACAATAACACTGAAAAATATTACAGTGACCTTTATTGAAGACACACGAGATAACCAAGTGTGAACTAAATTGATTGTACCTTTCAAAAAAAAAAAAGACGACTGGCGACATCAAAGATTTTCCACTTCTTTAAGTTTTGTCTATGAGTGTATATTATTTTTTAAAGATATTAAAGAGCCACAGGAAAAAAAATTATAAAAGACATATTAGAAAACATATCAACAATCTATTTGATACAAACTTTAAAATATTTGAAATACTTAAGAGAGAGTGAACAAAAAATATGATATACCGAAAGATTGGTTAAAATGATAGTTCGAAAGAACCATCAAAGTGCATCGGGGTACTTAATGATTGCGGAAAATAAACAGAAGAACATCTGAAAGATTTGATGAATAAAAATATTTCTCCCTAATTATCAGAGCATCGGGTAAACAATAATCATAGATATAATAATTAGATTATATGAAAATGATCACTTACACTCATGGACAAAACTTAAGAAAGTGAAAAGTATTTGATGTCGTCGGTCGTCTGTTTTTTTTTTTTAAGGCGACAGAGGCCATTTTGTTCACACTTGGTTATCTCGTGTGTCTTCAATAAAAGTCACTGTAATATATTTCAGAGATATTGTCTGAATCCCGATATACATGCTGAAAGGTACAACTTCCTTAAGTTTTATACATGAGTGCATACATACTTGGTTATCTCGTGTGTCTTCAATAAAGGTCACTGTAATATCTTTCATAGTTATTGTCTGAATCCCGATATACATGTTGAAAGGTATAACTTCCTTAAGTTTTATACATGAGTGTATACATACTTGGTTATCTCGTGTGTCTTCAATAAAAGTCACTGTAATATATTTCATAGTTATTGTCTGAATCCCGATATACATGTTGAAAGGTACAACTTCCTTAAGTTTTATACATGAGTGTATACATACTTGGTTATCTCGTGTGTCTTCAATAAAAGTCACTGTAATATATTTCATAGTTATTGTCTGAATCCCGATATACATGTTGAAAGGTACAACTTCCTTAAGTTTTATACATGAGTGTATACATACTTGGTTATCTCGTGTGTCTTCAATAAAAGTCACTGTAATATATTTCATAGTTATTGTCTGAATCCTGATATACATGTTGAAAGGTACAACTTCCTTAAGTTTTGTAGTGTAAGTATGGTCAACGCTATAGTCATCAGACCATGGAATAAAGGAACAAAAGATTCTACAAACTACTGTAAGAAACAATTCGCTCGAAATAAGAGAGACATAAGAACATCTAAGAAAAGAGAAGTACTGTAAGAATGTGCCGACAGCATTGTCCACACATGCCAGTCATTTCTGGAATGTGCAGTTTGTCCTCCTCTCTCTGGTATCTTCACATTTGCCCATTCTTCCAAACCTAACACATACATCAATACAACAATCGGTGTTTCAAATCCACATCTAGTCAGCAGTCCTGATACTAGGAGACACTCTGGCCAAAAAAAAATTGTTGTTACCAAGTCCGTTGCAGCTCCTTGTTTGTTACATCCTCTTATTCTGGTATCTTCACATTTACACATTCTTACAAACCTAACATATGCATCAATACAACAATCGGTGTTTCAAATCCACATCTAGTCAGCGGTACTGATGCTGGGAGACCTTTGCCAAAAAGGATTATTGTTGTAAAGTCCTCTGCAGCTCTTAGTTTGTCCTACCCTCTTATTCTAGTATCTTCACATTTTCATATTCTACCAAACATAACACATGCAACAATCGGTGTTTCAAATCCACATCTAGTCAGCGGTACTGATACTGGGAGACACTCTGGCCAAAAAAAAATTGTTGTTGTTACAAAGTCCGTTGCAGCTCCCTGTTTGTTACATCCTCTTATTCTGGTATCTTCACATTTTCATATTCTACCAAACCTAACACATGCAACAATACAACAATTAGAGTTTTAAATCCCCATTTAGTCAGAAGTCCTGAAACTGAGAGACCTTTGCTAAAAAGGATTATTGTTGTAAAGTCCTCTGCAGCTCTTAGTTTGTCCTACCCTCTTATTGTGGTATCTTCACATTTGCACATTCTATCAAACACAATACATGCAACAATATAATAACTAAAGTGTCAAATCCACATTTATCCAGCAGTCATGAAACTGGAAGACCTTTGCAAAAAGGATTGTTGTTACAAAGTCGCTGCAGCTTCCCGTTTGTTCATTCTACCAAACATAACACTTGCAACAATACAACCGTTAAAGTTTCAAATCAATCTTTATCCATCAGTCCTGCGACTAGGTGATTTTGGCCAAAAATAATTGTTGTTGTTGCAAAGTTCATCGCAGCTTCCCGTTTGTTCTACCCTCTTATTCTGGTATCTTCAGATTTGCACATTCTACCAAACACAACACATACAACAATCAGAGTTTCAAATCCATCTTTAGTCAGCCCTCCTGCGACTAAGCATTATTGTTACAAAGTCCGTTGCAGCTCCCTGTTTGTAACATCCTGTCTTATTCTGGTATCTTCACATTTGCACATTCTACCAAACACAACACATGCAACAATACAACAATCAAAGTTTCGAATCCATCTTTAGTCAGCCGTCCTGCGACTAAGCATTATTGTTACAAAGTCCGTTGCAGCTCCCTGTTTGTAACATCCTCTCTTATTCTGGTATCTTCACATTTACACATTCTTCCAAACCTAACACATACAACAATACAACAATCAGAGAGTTTCAAATCCATCTTTAGTCAGCCGTCCTGCGACTAAGTATTGTTGTTACAAAGTTCGTTGCAGCTCCCAGTTTGTTCTATCCTCTCTTTCTGGTATCTTCACATTTACCCATTCTACCAAACACAACACATACAACAATCAGAGTTTCAAATCCATCTTTAGTCAGCCGTCCTGCGACTAAGCATTATTGTTACAAAGTCCGTTGCAGCTCCCTGTTTGTAACATCCTCTCTTATTCTGATATCTTCACATTTACACATTCTACCAAACATAACACATGCAACAATACATCAATCAGAGTTTCAAATCCATCTTTAGTCAGCCGTCCTGCGACTAAGCATTATTGTTGCAAAGTCCGTTGCAGCTCCCTGTTTGTAACATCCTCTCTTATTCTGGTATCTTCACATTTACACATTCTACCAAACATAACACATGCAACAATACAACAATCAAAGTTTCAAATCCATCTTTATTCAACCGTCCTGCGACTGAGCATTATTGTTACAAAGTCCGTTGCAGCTCCCTGTTTGTAACATCCTCTCCTATTCTGGTATCTTCACATTTGCACATTCTACCAAACATAACACATGCAACAATACAACAATCAAAGTTTCAAATCCATCTTTAGTCAGCCGTCCTGCGACTAAGTATTATTGTTACAAAGTCCGTTGCAGCTCCCAGTTTGTTACATCCTCTCTTATTCTGGTATCTTCACATTTATACATTCTACCAAACATAACACATACAACAATACAACAATCGGTGTTTCAATTCTACATCTAGTCAGCAATACTGATACTGGGAGACATTCTGGCCAAAAAAGATTGTAGCTGTAAAGTCTGTTAACGAACCGTACTATATAAGCGTACTACGCGATATGTAATGGACTCGGGTTGGTTATGACAAAGCCTCAACACCAGTTTCAGTCAGTCCAGGGCTGACCTTTGTCTCATTAGAACCAGCAGGGATCTATGCAATCTTCACAATCTTCCAAAGATATGTTTTTCTGGCAAAATGATAGGCAATTCTATGATCAAAATATATATAGAGATTTTACCGGGAGAGTCATGGCAGATAGTCATGAAGTCATAATCATGGCCACTAGCCCCAAAACCAGGGTAGCCTAGTGGACATGGGTAAGCGGAACACTGTGGATTCCCACTAGCCCCAAATCCATGGTCTCGTTCGGCTTTATACGTTTTAATTCCATATATTAATAGGAAAAATTCGTATTTCTTAAAATATAAGGACAATTTTTTAAGCCCATATATTGATACTTATATTAATGAATGACACAATTCGCAGTATAAAACATCAGTCTTCAACAAATCCTTCATTGTAACCGAGCCTTCGCTCTTTGAATAATCCATGGGAGAAATCAGTTATTGAAGCCTCAGAAATAATGGAGTTGATCTTATATACCCATTGTTATTACGTATCGCAAATTATCTTAGTACGGGTCATGATAATCATGTTGAATAGAGGTCTGATATATACACTCATGGACAAAACTTAAGGAAGTGGAAAGTCTTTGATATCGCCAGTCATCTGTTATTTTTTAAGGAGACAGAGACAATTGTGTTCACACTTGGTTATCTCGTATGTCTTCAATAAAGGTCAATGTAATATCTTTCAGAGTTATTGTCTGAATTCCGATATACATGGTAAAAGGTACAACTTCCTTAAGTTTTGTCTCCATGAGTGTATATAGTGTGTCTTCAATAAAGGTCACTGTAATATCTTTCAGAGTTATTGTCTGAATCCCGATATACATGCTGAAAGGTACAACTTCCTTAAGTTTTGTTCACACTTGGTTATCTCGTGTGTCTTCAATAAAGGTCACTGTAATATCTTTCAGAGTTATTGTCTTAATCCCGATATACATGGTAAAAGGTACAACTTCCTTAAGATTTGTCCATGAGTGTATTTCTTCTGCATATCTACCATAAGTATAAGAGCTAATGTACAAGAACTAAAACTATTAGATACGTATTTTTATTTTAAAACGAAATCAAACTTTTTGCTGTCCTTATTGCGATGGAAACTGTATGTCTAAACATTATAGGAACTCGTTAGCCTTTTTCAATTATAAGATACCAAATCTCTGTTAATTGCAATCGCTAATGGGAAAGACTCGTACAAGAAATAGGATTACATCGATGCAATAGGATGAGAAGTTTAACCAGGTACTGGTGACATAAATTGAGGCTTTTAAGAAGCGTTGCAAGAATAAGTAGCAACAAGTTATGCTCTATTAAAATGCATCTACATGGTACTTTACACTCACCGCCACATTGTAGCTTGCCCCCATCATGTTCCAACAATCTTGCCCAAAATGCTGCCGCAAGTGATAAGCTACATCCGGTAAGCTCTAGCCATGACCGGAGATATGGCTATTTCCTTCACATAGCCTTGTTTGGTTCTACTTCGCAATGAGCATGTTTTGAAATCGAAGACATGTACTGTTGTACTGTTGAGGGACATAGCTAGAAACCATGATATACAGGTTGTTGGCTTTTTATCCAAATTTGTGAATACTCCAAGCGATTTCGCTTGTTTAATCTACCATACATCTATGAGATTGCCTACATGTATCTACCATTGTGTATTGAGCCATTCTCCTTATACAGTAGAACATACTCCATGAGAACACTCACGCTGAATGACATCTCTCTATAAAGGACAGTTTTCATTGCCAATAAAGTAAACAAATTCCATGAGAGGACACTCACGCTAGAGAACACCTCTCTACAAAGGACAGTTTTCATTGCCAATACAGTAAACAAATTCCATGAGAGGACACTCACGCTAGAGAACACCTCTCTATAAAGGACAGTTTTCATTGCCAATACAGTAAAAAATTCCATGAGAGGACACCTCTCTACAAAGGACAGTTTTCATTGCCAATACAGTAAACAAATTCCATGAGAGGACACCTCTCTACAAAGGACAGTTTTCATTGCCAATACAGTAAACAAATTCCATGAGAGGACACTCACGCTAGAGGACACCTCTCTACAAAGGACAGCGTTGCGTGGTGTCGCTGGAGACCCACTGGCGATTCTCCACCAAACTCTGCAGCGCTGGCAGAGGCGCCATATTCATTGTACATATTTGTATATTACAATATAATACACTGCGGCCTGTGATTGTAAAACGACACTATATTTGTATATAATCCATATTATATATTTTTTAAATAGTGCAGACTGTGCACTTTGCGTGTATTGACAAGATGTCAATAAAATTATTTTAATTGTCATTGTCTATAAAGGACAGTTTTATCGCCAAAATTACCATTTTTACTATTTAGCAACTCTCCGGTAAGTGGACACCTCTCCCTAAAGGACACTTTGGCTCTGCAATTAGGTGTTGTCATTTACAGGCAAGTTATACTGTATGTCCGTCACTAGAAATAAACTATTGGTTAAGGCGTTAAAAGAATCTATAGACATAAGCTTAGAAGACATTAGAAATATAGATAATTCCAGTACAGTAGAACCTCCCTTTAGCAGACACCCCGCTAGCGGACACTTCTCCACAAAGGACAGTTTTCATTTGCAAAATTACCATTTTTACTATTTAGCAACTTTCCGATAAGAGGACACCTCTCCCTAAAGAACAATTTGGCTCTGCAATTAGGTGTTCTTTACAGGGAGGTTTTTCTGTATAAAAAGGACAGTAGATAACATTTTATTTGTAGAATAAAAAACCGTGCTAAAAATAGTTTCATTACTCATATATAGAAAGCGTGTTATTGCATTGTACATTAAAAAAAAAGTATACCCTACGCGGTTTCGAACCAGGCTAGCAAGCAATACGATCTTACACAGTAAACAGTGCCTCAGTAACAAACAAGTTTCACATTGCCGACCACCTGGTTGGGTTTTTTTATTATTATCGCCAGGTGAACTGATCAATCCATCTTTCATCTTTGACGTGAACTGGATGCCAGAACATTGCTTCATATACAGCCTATACTATGCTGACGAGGGCCAACAGTCAGAAACGTGTAGGTCGTTAACTTTTCTCAATTTATTAAAAAAAAAATGGTTGGTCTGATATTATAGAATAATTTATATCAACGTTTAGTTGATTTTTAATCCACTAGATGGCGCTCTGTCATTTATAATGGTCATGTGAGTGGTCAGAATATACCCGTTATTTTTTTACCATTAACATTTGACTTTTCCTCTCTTTTTTTTTAATTACTTTTTACACATGCACTCATGGACAAAATTAAGGAAGTTGTACCTTTAACATGTATTATATTAATATATATACTCATGGGTAAAACTTATGGAAGTGGAAAGTCTTTGATGTCACCGGTCGTCTGTTTATTTATTTATTTTCTAAGGAGACAGAGATAATTTTGTTCACACTTTGGTTATCTCGTGTATCTTCAATAAAGGTCACTGTAATATCTTTCAGAGTTATTGTCTCAATCCCGATATACATGCTAAAAGGTACAACTTCCTTAAGTTTTGTTCACACTTGGTTATCTCGTGTGTCTTCAATAAAGGTCACTGTAATATCTTTCAGAGTTATTGTCTCAATCCCGATATACATGCTAAAAGGTACAACTTCCTTAAGTTTTGTTCACACTTGGTTATCTCGTGTGTCTTCAATAAAGGTCACTGTAATATCTTTCAGAGTTATTGTCTGAATCCTGATATACATGCTAAAAGGTACAATTTCCTTAAGTTTTGTTCACACTTGGTTATCTCGTGTGTCTTCAGTAAAGGTCACTGTAATATCTTTCAGAGTTATTGTCTGAATCCTGATATACATGCTAAAAAGTACAACTTCCTTAAGTTTTGTTCACACTTGGTTATCTCGTGTGTCTTCAGTAAAGGTCACTGTAATATATTGCAGAGTTATTGTCTGAGTCCCGATATACATGGTAAAAGGTACAGCTTCCTTAAGTTTTGTCCATGAGTGTACATATATGACACCCCATCCTCTATGTAATTTTCCTTTCATTCAAATGCAGCTCCACGTCCAAATATAAACAGATCAGAATTTATTGTCGGCCTGGCACGTAACAGATGGAAAGAGACGGTAGTCTAGTCTATGTGTGTCTATTTAGATTGTTCATTTCTATATAAATTACTTTCAAAGAAAGACAGCTATAGAGGATAGACTTTCCTGGAATTTCCCAATCACAGAATATACCCACAACATTCGTGCAAACATTATATAGAATTTAAAATGGGGTAATTAAGGAGAGTTAAAGGAAAAGATAAGCATCAAGGAAAAAGGAAAGTTGACCGATTCCTGACGTTCTCTGTGGACAGTTTTCATATCTCTTGACAACAACTGGATGATGGTATGTAATGATTGGGATCATAACAATATCATATATATGTCATAATTTGTATAATATCAAGATCTATAAAAGTGGTTGATGGCGTGCGCCATCTATCGGAATAAATATCATTTAAAAGTTGATTTTGTAAAATTTTATTCCAGAAAAGTGGTCAAATAAAAAGCTGTAATGTACATTTCAATTTATTCCGCTTACATTTCAACGATCTGGCGTTGGTGAAATGTCTGAAATTGAATCAAAATCAAATTTTTATTACTTCTATATTTTCTCATTCACAAAAGATTCCATTACACTTTATGAATAGGGTTGAGAACACTGATCAAAGAGCTATTGTTCAAGCAAAACAATCGTTAAATCGAGGTAATCGTCAAACCAAGGGGATCTCTAAATCGAGAAGAATCGTTAAATCGAAGACAATCGTTAAATCGGGGTAATGGTTATTGTGATATAATCGGTAAATCGATGGAATCGCTAAATCGAAGAAAATCGTTAAATCGAATATAATCGTTAAATCGAATAACCATTAAATCGTAATCAATAAAACCGGGATCATTGAAACGAGGGAAAGGCGAAATTGATTTTTAAAAATCATAAGAATCAGAGAAATCGTTATATCGGGGTATCGTTATATCGAGGGAATGGTTAAATCGGTAATACCTTGTTACAGAACGACATTTGAAAATATCCCGCATGCGCCTCTTTTGAACGAAAAATCGAAATTTATTTCAAGGAGAAATAACGATCATTTCTAACCTTAGGGATGAAGTATGAAAGGATGAATTGTGAAGAGTAATGATAAACGGAAAAATAATTTTTCGTTCAAAAGAAACACATGCGGGATATTTTCAAATGTCGTTCTACAATCATGGGCCGTATTTAATTGTATAAAAATTACCTCGTTACCCCTAGAGATGACCAGACCAATCAGATGACAAAGTTGACTTAGAAGTGAAGTCTTGGCGACACTCCAATGGGACAACTTGTCAAAACTGGGGAGAAATGTCACCAATTTGTGTCGGGCCGTCACTTTCTCTCATCCTTTTTTTTTAAATAACCGTTGCTATGGTGATTTAGAAAAATCATTAATATTCATATTTCAAAATGATACTTTCAGTACTATAGGCATTTTTATTCTATAATAATTTTTTGTATATAAATTATTTAGTATGCAACGCTTTTTTATCCTGAAAATTAGAGAGAGAATCTCTCCAGTCAAAATAGACGTAAATATTAAGCGATTTTAAAAGTGATCTTAAACGCTCTAATCAGTAACACAGCATCAGCATTTGACACCATTTCGGAACGTCCACCCCTAAAGAATATTGTTTCGAAATACACTCATGGACAAAACTTAAGGAAGTTGTACCTTTCAACATGTATATCTGGATTCAGACAATAACTCTGAAAGATATTACAGTGACCTTTATTGAAGACACATGAGATAACCAAGTGTGAACAAAACTTAAGGAAGTTGTACCTTTCAACATGTATATCTGGATTCAGACAATAACTCTGAAAGATATTACAGTGACCTTTATTGAAGACACACGAGATAACCAAGTGTGAACAAAACTTAAGGAAAGTTGTACCTTTCAACATGTATATCTGGATTCAGACAATAACTCTGAAAGATATTACAGTGACCTTTATTGAAGACATACGAGATAACCAAGTGTGAACAAAACTTAAGGAAAGTTGTACCTTTCAACATGTATATCTGGATTCAGACAATAACTCTGAAAGATATTACAGTGACCTTTATTGAAGATACACGAGATAACCAAGTGTAAACAAAACTTAAGGAAGTTGTATCTTTTACCATGTATATCGGGATTCAGACAATAACTCTGAAAGATATTGTCAAGAAGCCCAGCGGCTCCAATCACGAGAGGCCCCATGGGACGTTTGTCAATCATCGCTGGACACCGGGTGTGAGGGGTTCTGTGGAATCTGGCCGGCGGGGGGAGCTGAGGTCCCTCATTAGGATTAACCTTAACTTGGGGTAAGTTCTACTTTATCCATCTCCCTATAAAAAACCTCTTATAATAAATCAATTATCCCCAAACTTGCCCTTGCTTTATTTATCTCCGTGACATATTTTGGCGGAGACGCTGGGTAACGTGACGGAACTTCGAAGAAGTCGACGTCTACAGGGACGTGAACCAATTCTTCAACCTTTGCCACAACTAATAGAAATGGAAGACGACCACAGACCTACTGTTAGCGGATCCTACCTCCCTTGTCAGCGCCAACGAGATCCTTCTACCTTTTCTGGAGATGGAAATATAAACCCTGGACAGTGGTTGAAAGAGTACGAGAGAGTGTCGAAGTACAACAGATGGGACGAGACCATGAAGCTTGCCAACGTCGTATTTTACTTGAACGGAACTGCTGGAAGGTGGTTTGATAATAACGAAGAATCACTCAACTCGTGGAGAAGCTTTGAAGACGCATTCCGCGGTGTGTTCGGACTGCAAGAGGATTCTGCTCGACGCGCCGAGGAAGTTCTGAAGTCAAGAGCACAGAAGGCCGAGGAATCCAGCGAGTCATACATCCAGGAGATTCTTAGTCTCTGCCACCAGGTGAACCCTCGCATGGAAGAAGGTGAGAGAGTTGCTCACATTATAAAGGGAATTTCGGAGGACACATACCAGGTATTGGTGGCGAAAGACATACAGACAGTAGATGAGATCCTGAAGTTTTGCCGTCATCTGACAACCGTCAAGCAGCGCAGGATCGGCCGTACGAAATTCGCCAGGTTGTCAAACGTAATGCCCATTTCGTGTGTTGACGACTCAGACGACTTGGCCGCGTTAATTCGCCGCATCGTTAGAGAAGAGATACAAAAGATTTTCTCAGCACCTGAAGTGATCAATCCTCTCCGAGAGGTGAACGCACTGGAACAGACTGTGAGGGAAGAGGTCAGCCGTGCTCTACAACCTACCAGACCACAAGTCAACGTGGTACAACAACAACCACGAACGCCCTATTATAATATCGACCGACCAACCCAACCCAGGAAAACGGAACATTGGAGAACCCACGACGACAAACCTATCTGCTTCCACTGCGGACGACCCGGACATGTCGTCCGTTATTGTAGGGAACGACGGCAGGTCTTCGCTGAAGCCAGGTCAAGGAATGGCGGAGAAGGAAGAAATGTTGGATTTTCGAGTCGACCCCCGAGATATGACGCCGACGACGACTATGTAACGCCCCAAACCTCGACGTACTTCTACCGGAGCTCTTCCCCACATCCAAGCCGCGCAAGGTCGCCAGCCCGAAGACAATCCCAGTCGCAAGCCCGTCGTTTCAGCCGTTCTCCCATGCCTCAGAATGTGAAAAACTAAGTGGAGCGGCTTCTAACGGGGGTGAGGTCGCCATTGAGGAAAATCCTCCAGGGTATATCGCCGCTAAATTAAAAGAAAATTTTGTTATGGTCGAAATAAATGGACGCAAAATTAAAGCATTGGTGGATTCAGGAGCCGACTTTTCTGTTATTTCAGACAAATTTCGACGCGAACTAAAGACACCTCTCTTCAAAGAACCAGGTCCCATTCTTAAAGCTGCAAACAAAAATTTAATAGAGACCCTAGGAAAATGTGTCCTGAACATAGAAGTTAATGGTCTGAATATCTCATTTGAATTCGTTGTTATGGTGGAATGCAGCCATGACATCATATTTGGATGGGACTTCTTCAAGGCCACCGAAGCCGTCATTGATTGTGGCAGAAATGAACTCCATCTCGGGGAAACCTCCGTCCTGGAATCTCGAGAGGAGGAAAACCAGAGATTGTTTGCTTCCGACGACTTTGTCATCCCGCCTAAATCAATAAAGAAGATCAGTGTGATAAACGAAGAAATATGTGGTGTTAGAGATGTTTTAGTCTCAACTTCTAAGGACTTATTATTAAGAAAGGAAGTTCTTATACCAAACTCATTGGTTACATTTCGACACGGCCGAGGTAGCATTTGGGTGGCGAATGGAGCGTCTTGGCCGCAACTGATTCCATCAGGAATGAATATGTGCACCATGGAAAGTTATGAGAATGGGAATATCTGCAATCTTATTGAATCCAGCGATAAGTTACAAGAAACGCAGCTAAAGTCACGTGAATGGTCACAGAAGATAAACCTTACTCTAGATCCAGGGCTGTCTGAAATTCAAAGGTTACAGCTTGTTTCATGCCTTGACGAGTTTATTGGCATATTTGACTTTGGGAGTACTCCTATTAAGCCCACCAGTACTGTGAAGCACAAGATAAACACAGGCGACCAGTCTCCTATCAAACAGCGGCCCTATAGAGTAGCACCAAGTGAACGACGACTAATTCAAGATGAAGTGAACAAGATGATTGAAAATCACATCGTGAAGCCCTCTGAAAGTCCTTGGTCATCTCCAGTTATTCTAGTTCGAAAGAAAGACGGGACCTGGAGATTCTGCGTAGATTACCGTCGATTAAATAAGATAACAAAAAAAGATGTTTACCCGCTGCCACGCATTGACGATGCCTTGGACAGTTTAGCCGGCTCTAGTTACTTCTCCACGATGGATCTTCGGTCCGGGTATTGGCAGATTGAAGTGGACGAAAAAGACAGGGAGAAAACTGCTTTCATCACTCCAGATGGGCTGTATGAATTCCAAGTAATGCCCTTCGGTCTTTGCAACGCTCCAGCAACGTTTGAAAGGATGATAGATAGTGTTCTGGGCAGTCTTAAATGGAACATGTGCCTTTGCTACCTGGACGACATCGTAGTTTACGCACCTACCTTTGAGGAACATCTACGTCGTCTACAACTTGTATTAAGCTGCATCCAGAAAGCTGGACTAAGCTTGAACCACAAAAAGTGTCTTTTTGGATCAAGGAGGATAAAGATTTTGGGACACCTTGTTGACGCCAATGGAATTCATCCAGATCCAGATAAAGTTGAAGCCGTCTCTAAATTTCCGAGGCCAAGGAATATCTCTGAACTGAAGAGCTTTCTTGGATTATGTTCCTATTACCGAAGATTTATTGAGAACTTTGCCGGCAAAGCTAGATCTTTGCATGACCTACTGAAGACTGAAAAACAATTTTATTGGGATGCAGCTCAAGAGAAAGCGTTTGAAGTCCTTAAAACAGCTCTAATTTCAGAGCCTGTCTTAGGACACTTTGATGAATCCGCTGATACCCATCTACACACGGATGCAAGCGGACATGGTATTGGAGCTGTTCTTCTACAAATACAAGGTGGAAAGGAGCGGCCTATAGCTTATGCATCTAGAAGCTTGACAAAGGCTGAAAATAACTATTCTACAACGGAAAAAGAATGCCTTGCTGTAGTCTGGTCTATTAGCAAATTCCGCCCATATTTGTTTGGTCGACCATTCACGGTTGTCACTGACCATCATTCTCTATGTTGGTTGGTAGGGCAGAAAGATCCTTCTGGCCGTTTGGCAAGATGGGCGCTGAAGTTGCAAGAATTTGACGTGACCGTTATCTACAAGAGCGGACGCAAACATAAGGATGCCGATTGTCTGTCAAGGAGCCCGCTTGAGAACGATCAACCAAGTGCTGTGATGTCACTAACCAACGTCGATATAGAACAGACTAAAGACCCGGATTTAGCTAAAATAATCGATAATTTAAACTCGGGCTACACCAGAAAGGAATTCAGCATTATCGACGGCATCTTATACAAGAAAAACTATAGCACAACTGGAAGACCCTGGCTTATGATGATCCCTAAGCACTTAAGATCGGAAGTTATGGCAGATTTACATCATGCTCCTACAGCTGGGCATTTGGGTTTCGCCCGGACGTATGACAAAGTCAAAAAACGATTCTATTGGCCTGGCCTTTATAGAACTGTTCGCCAATATGTAAGCCATTGTCGGGAGTGTCAACGAAGGAAGAAATTACCTCGACGTCCGGCTGGACAACTTGTATCCATACCGCCCGTAGAAAAGCCATTCTATAAAGTCGGGGTTGATCTCCTTGGAAGATTTCCAGTTTCTAAAGATGGAAACCGTTGGATCATTGTGTGCACCGATTATATGACAAGGTATGCCATAACGAAAGCGATCCCAGACGGAGGAGCAATCGAAACAGCTAAGTTCCTGGTCGAAGACGTCATCTTGAAGCATGGAGCTCCTAGAGAAATGATAACAGATCGCGGCAGAAATTTCATTTCTCAAGTAATAAAAGAGATCAATGCTCTGTGCGGAATTGTGCACAGATTTACAACGGCCTACCATCCCCAGACCAACGGCCTGACTGAAAGGTTCAACAAAACTCTGGGAGACATGCTGTCCATGTACACAGGTGTTGAGCAGAAGGACTGGGACCAAGTTTTGCCCTATGTAACTTTTGCTTACAACACTGCTAAACAGGAGGCGACCGGCTACACCCCGTTCTTTCTTGTCCACGCCCGCGAGGCCGAGACCTACATCGATGCCGTACTACCCTACCTACCAGATGAGATCTCTAACGACTACGTTGGAGAACTTGTGACCAGAGCTGAGGAGGCGCGTCAACTCTCCCGATCACGCCTTCTACAATCACAGGCGAAAGACCGTAGACTATACGACCAGAAACATACTCCAGTCTATTACCAGAAGGATGATCTTGTGTGGGTTTTTACTCCCATCCGAAAAGTAGGACTATCAGAAAAGCTACTGAAGAGATACTTCGGTCCCTATAAGGTGACCAAGAAGCTTTCAGAAGTTACGTATGAAGTAGAGCCCGTGGACCCCTCTCCCCGATCACGGAAAGCCAAGGATATCGTCCATGTCATTCGGATGAAGCCCTACCTGGACCCTGAAGAACAACATTCTATTCTGCTAGGGAACACCAGCCGTGATAGATTTCCTTCCAGAACAAGGGCTGAGACAAGCTAATCAGCGGGTCGCTGTTTTTTTCTAAGGAGGGAATAATGTCAAGAAGCCCAGCGGCTCCAATCACGAGAGGCCCCATGGGACGTTTGTCAATCATCGCTGGACACCGGGTGTGAGGGGTTCTGTGGAATCTGGCCGGCGGGGGGAGCTGAGGTCCCTCATTAGGATTAACCTTAACTTGGGGTAAGTTCTACTTTATCCATCTCCCTATAAAAAACCTCTTATAATAAATCAATTATCCCCAAACTTGCCCTTGCTTTATTTATCTCCGCGACAATATTATAGTGACATTTATTGAAGATACACGAGATAACCAAGTGTAAACAAAACTTAAGGAAGTTGTATCTTTTACCATGTATATCTGGATTCAGACAATAACTCTGAAAGATATTACAGTGACATTTATTGAAGATACACGAGATAACCAAGTGTAAACAAAATTGCCTCCGTCTCCTTAAAAAAAAAAAAAAAAAAGACGACCGCCAAAATCACAGAAGTTCCTCCTACTTAAGTTTTGTCCATGAGTGTATAGTTCTCATTAGTCCATGGCGATAATAATTGATTGTGTAAGATTCCGAAGGAATACATCTCTATCACAGCAGTTCTCTATCTTGGGTGTGTAAAGCTGCTGTTCTGAGTCCATGTCAATTTTCTGCAAGGCTGCAGCCATTGCTGGACATGAGAATATGTAGGTAGGTGTTAGTTCCACACCAGGACAGTTGTTACATGTCCTGTAGGTTCTTGTGCCATCTGGATGTATTGTTATTCCTTTAGTGTTCCATTCTGAGTTTTGTGATTGTTTTTGGAATTCTTCTCTCAGCGTTTATGTCGCATATTCGACCTTTCCTTGTCTTTTATTGAATTATCTTGGATTATACTATATGTACTCAAGATATAAGTAATAACAAACTTTATATTTTTGGAAAAAAAAAGAAAAATTCTAATTGAAATGTAAAGTGAAAATTATAATTAAAGACAAAGAAAGGGAAGCTTCTTGTATGGCCTTCACAAATATGTCGCCATTTGATCATTAAAAAACAACATTTTCAACACAACAGCTTCAGCAAGCAAGGAACTACCTTGAAGGATATTGATTTCTTAATACTTGATTCGATCTTTTAAATTGTCAACAAATATTACATAAGGTCGGTGGACGAATTGTATAAACCATCGATTTCCTAGAGCGTCGACACGGTATCGAATCCCGCATTGAACACTTTTTGTCTGAAGAAAAATTACATCAATGGTTCCCGATTCTTTCAAAGGTTCAATCCCACTATTAAATGCAAGTAAACAAATAGGGCTCTGACACACTTGTAAGACATGACGTAGCCAGGCAATAATATTTGAAACGAAGGCGATAGAAATGTGGTGATTTTCTTTTATTGTTAAAACACAAGCTTTCAGACAAGAATGCCCTTCCTCAGGTTACAACAGTTGTAACCTGAGGAAGGGCATTCTTGTCTAAAAGCTTGTGTTTTAACAATAAAAGAAAATCACCATGTTTCTATCGCCTTCGTTTCAAATATTTGTAAGTGCAAAAGTCGAACAGCTTTCTACATATGTGTAGATATGTGATGTACTTACAGTAAAAACAGTTGTTAACTACCTATCATGATTATCATGGCATTTTTATACGTATACTTTGAAAAAGTAAAAAAAAATATTACTTAGAAAATATTGAATTTAACAAAGATTATGATTAGTGAAATATTGTTATATCTTCACATTTTCATTATTCAATCTATTTATCGTTGTTTGCTTCCTTTTTTAACTTGATTAAAAACACTTTAAATAAAGTTATGTAAATTCACGAGACTATATGTGTAAGGTATCCTAAAAAAAAACAGTGAAATTTTATTAATTAAAACTAATTGAACTGTTTATACTTAGAAGAAACGTATGTAGGACAGTTTTTTTAAACCCTAAAGCTTTCGAATAATAATAAATTAGTGAAGAGACCTCATTCAGAGTACTTGAATAAGCATTTTAAAACATTTTCTGCAGTTTTCAACCACGATGGAATATTGTTATTTTATGGGGAGAATCATGGTTTTGGTATTTAAGTGAACTAACACAATATATCGGCCTTGAGAACAGTAGAATTACATGGATACATATTACCATGTATTCTTTGGCCCAAGATTGGTCTTACTACTTCATCATCTTAAACATCTCTTTAGCAAATATGACTGATCTCATAACTCCATCTCGTAGGATATTATGAAATCATAAACGTTCCTGTACTGATATAGGTTAGGTATAAAGTCCGGGGGTCGATGGAAGGATGGTCTAAACCGTTGATTTTCGACCGCTACGACCCGGGTTCTATTCCAGCATTTGACACTTTTTCCTGATTAAAAAAAAAATGCTCCAATGGCCCTCGATTCTTCCAAAAGTTCAACCCCACCAGCGAATGCAAGTAATCAAACGGGGCTATGGCATATTTGTAAGTGCAAATTCAAACTGCTTTTCAAATGTGTAGATATGTGGTGCACTTACAGTAAAAGCAGTCGCCTACTTCTACCCACCATAATTACCATGGCCTGTACCATGTGTACTAGGGATTTAAAAAAGGTATATAGTCTGAAACTATAATTCACAGGTTTGTTTGATTATGACAAAGCTGGTGTTGAAACTTATTCACTGTGATCGGACTCTAAGTGTTCTACCCAGAGAAGATCAAAATATACATTGTTTTAATTTCATTTTATACATTAATTACATAAATGTGGTGAGTTAATCGATCCTGTAGGATGACTGTAATGTGTTGGTCAAATGCAGTCGTTGTGGCCTCAATGTTGGAGTGGATTCAGGCGTGAATGTGTTGCACCAAAGAACGAGACATGGTAGATGTCACCACGGAGATGGCAAAAAGTGAGTCCAGCCGACACCAGTTTAGGGGAGAACTGTCTAGAGGCGTCTGCCAGTCTCGTCCCCAAGCCGACTAACTGTGTTTATAAAAAAAACAAAGGGGGCTGTGGGGGTCCGCCGCTGGAATGTCGCACCCCACCGCCGACGAGACAAAAATGCAGACGGTCGTAAATTTCCAGGACTGCGGGGAATCTAGCGGGGCCCTTCTGGCATCGGCTGACGCTCACTCGAAATTTTATTTGTCACACTTTGGCAATTACATTAAACATTTACACAATACATGGAGACATAGATGTATTGGGATATATTACAACATAAATATATCTATATACACGGAATATATTCACAACAGCCGTATAAATATTCTATGCAAATAGGTTTGCATAATTAAAAAGAAAATAAGATAATGAAGAAGGTTAATCATGAGTTCATGAATGAATTAAACGTACAATAATATTACTCCCATTGTGTTGATTACAAAATGGCGCCCGTGTTAGTTCTTCTGCTATTTTATAAATACAGTGTTGTCGAATTGTTTTCCAAGAAAAATTAGTCAGTGAATATTTCTAAAAATATATGAATATTAGAAAAATGTATGATATGCTACTTGTATATATTTGAACTAGCGGATGTACCCGGCTTCGCCCAGGTTTTTCTCGAAGAAATGTTTGTAGTCTAGTAATAAGAAAATATACTACACCTAAAAACTATCAGAGAAAAGAGAAACCACGGAAGGTGAACAGAAAAATGCTGACAATGGATGTTATGTTTACGATATCAAGTTAAATAAAAACAAAGATAAAATTTGCATATGTTGGTCACTAAAAATTTGTATATTTGTTAGGCGAAATTAGAAACATGATAAAACAATTGGGTATTTAAAAACAAATGTAGAAATAAAAGTTGAAGTATAATAAACAATGTTAAAGATTAGTTTTAATTATTAATCAAGATTGTGTGTGAATATGTGAGAAAGATGTAATATCGTTGTTGTTTTCTTGGCCGACTGTTTTACATATGGTGTTATCTTAAAATTGCTTGTTTTGAAAATTTTTTAGATTGAGATTATTAGCTAGTATGTAAAAAAAATTAACTCTGTTGAAATTTAATTTTGTATTTATATATAAATAAAATTAACTCTGTTGATTTTTTTTTTTGTATTTAATCGATAACAGCGAAGTTACGCATGTTAATGTTAGGAAATATATTTTGATGTTAAGCAAAACCTGCTCCATCTCGTTTTACATAAATGTTGAAAATTTGGTTGAAATTGATGCATTGTAACGAAAGTTTTTAGTGATGTCCACTTATGAAATTTCCATTTTATTAATATAGATATGTATATTGTGTTTTGTATTTTAATTTTTATTATTGTTTGATATAATGTTTCATTTTAAATTTAGAATATATTTCTTGAAGGGTATTTAATTATTTTAAAAATTAGTTTAAATTACCAGACGATCATTTCTATCTTTCTCACTATGTGGAAGTTAAATGTCAAATTATGGTTTTATTATTGAAAAACGTTTTGCAATTGATAATAAATTTTAATATCGAATATCTGTGAAATGCAGAAGATACATGTATGAACTATCATCGAATATTATATTAATAAATAAGGTAGAGGTAGCTTATACCGTCTTGATTCAAAATCACACATCCAAACAACTTCCAGAAGGTATAAACGTGAAAATGAATACTAGGGAATTCTATACCACACGAAAGCTAATAGTACAACAACATATCACGTGACATCTTTGTCACAATTGACATCTACAACTGGATTATTTTCATCTTTGATTTGCGACTGTACAAATACTATAACTCTTTTTTTTTTTAATTGGCATTTTGTAGGATATAATATCATGATATAAATTATTCAAATGTGTGTGTTTTCAGAGACGTTTCTAGAATATATTTTTTATAAGAGCTTTCTAGTTTTACCTCTTTCTCAATCTATAGTTATAAGAATAAAACGTTTTGTTTATTGTGCTTGCACCACGCATGTATAGAAATCTCTTTCTCTCTATGTAAAGGATCCCTGCCTCAAAACTTCTCTACTTAGATAAGAAGACGTAATTTCAGAACAAGTTTCTATATGAAAGTTTGGTGGTATATGACGTCATGGTGTGTTCCACCAATCCCCTGCGACCTCCCAGTGTGACCAGATCTGGAGTGTCAATGTTTGCCGCTCCTCCCATTGTGTTTTTCTTATTTTAGAACCTGCAGCAAGAACTCCTGGATTCTATGCGCTCTTCTTTTCTTAGCGTTTGTATCACATTTGTAGGTTTGTTGGGACTTTTTCTATGTGGTGTGTTTATCTTTTTGTGATATTTATATATATACTAGCCGAATGACCCGGGCAACGCCCGGGTTTTACCCGATTAAATGCTTTTATTCAAATACTATTCGTTACAATTATAAATTGGCGCCTTGGATGTCATTCTTGTATGATATATAAATGAGTTTTAAAAATTGTAAAAAAAAAATGCATCGGCCAGGAATCGAAACCCGGGCCACCCGCGTGGCTGGCGAGCATTCTACCACTAAACCACCGATGGTTATTAGAAATGGCCATATTTGGGTATTTCTTCCATTCACAAAAGCAAACGGTGACAGAATTAAGAATTGTTGCTTGATTATGACGCTGATAACTGTATATATTAATAATACCGAAACTTAATAATAATGGAGAATAGAATAACTTTAAAGTTATTATTATCCTTAATACACGTGGTACAAGCCATGATAATCATGGTGGGTAGTTAGCGACTGCTTTTACTATAAGTGCATCACATGTTCATACATAGTAGAAAGCAGTTCGACTCTTTTGCACTTAGAAATATGCCAGAGCCCTGTTTAGTTACTTGCACCAACTGGTAGGGTTGGACTTTTGTAAGAATCAGGAGCAATTGAGGCAAATTTTTCTTCAGAAAAAAAGTACCCAATGTGGGATTCGAACCCGGGTCGTAGCAAAGCAACGATTCATACCTTTCTCCACCAAGAGTATTGTAACTGTAGGAACTGTAAGTACCTATCTACATAGGTATTACCTGGCCATGAGAATCATGCTGGGGATAAAACATTCCCAGTAGACATTATCTCAATATACTGCCTTTACTTGCAATGATAAAAAAATATATATATATATATGTCATAAAAAAAGATGTATTTTAGGTACGTTACCAATTCATTCATGCAGTCGTGGATTGAAGTGAAATGATAACTTTTATATCCAAAATTGTATTTTTTTTAATGATTATATTTTAAGAACAAAAACAGTTTGCATACATACAATTTTATAAATATAATCTAAGTATATACAAAAAACATCTTGGGTTGTACTCCTTTTGTTAAGGATTTTAAAGAATTAACTCTGTGTTAATTCTATGATTATTTAAATTATAATTATATTAATGAATAATAAAAATCATATTTTTATTATGTCATATATATATATATATATATATATATATATATATATATATATATATATATATATATATAGTGTAGAAACTATATAACAAAATTATAACAGTGATTCTAATTTTAAAAACTTAAGGAGCAAACTGATAATAATGATAACTTATATCAGTTAGATTTGATTAGATTAGCAAGCTAAATCTAAATTAATTATAATAATAAATAGTTATTTAATTTTATAGTCCAGTTTTGTATTAAGATTATCTTCACTATTATGATCATTTAAATACAAATTATAAAATTTGTAAAATGTTATTAATTTGTAGATAGAGAGAGAAAAAAAAAATCCTTTACTTCTATTACATCCTCAAGTTAATTATATATTTATAATTAATAACAATAAAAAAAAATTAACAAAGTAACGTCTATTACATCGGCTTTTACACGTCATTCAGACATACTCTAATCCTATATATAGAATAATCGAAGAGATAATATATATAATAGTTAGAAAAAAGAGAGAAAGACAGAACCATGCACTTTTAATCAAACTAATAATAAGGAAAAAAAAAAAAGAGTTTTATAAAGAAGGTAGATAAGATTGTTAGTATATATATATATACTATTTATTTATTTCAATTTATTTCAATTTAAAGTTTTTTGTGTATGTCTGGTCTACCATTAGGGTTTCAAAACATAATATCCAAACTTATAACAAATGTTAATTCATACTATAGATATATTACTAAATACAACTATTTATAATCATATTATAAAATAAAAAAACCTTTAAAAATCTTTTTAAAAAAAAAAAAAAAGGATAAAATATAAAATCATAAAAAAATATATATATATATACTAACAATCTTATCTACCTTCTTTATAAAACTCTTTTTTTTTTTTTTCCTTATTATTAGTTTGATTAAAAGTGCATGGTTCTGTCTTTCTCTCTTTTTTCTAACTATTATATATATTATCTCTTCGATTATTCTATATATAGGATTAGAGTATGTCTGAATGACGTGTAAAAGCCGATGTAATAGACGTTACTTTGTTAATTTTTTTTTTATTGTTATTAATTATAAATATATAATTAACTTGAGGATGTAATAGAAGTAAAGGATTTTTTTTTTTCTCTCTCTATCTACAAATTAATAACATTTTACAAATTTTATAATTTGTATTTAAATGATCATAATAGTGAAGATAATCTTAATACAAAACTGGACTATAAAATTAAATAACTATTTATTATATATATATATATATATATATATATATATATATATTGGGAGGGCCTGGCTCATCAGTGAATAACCCTGCCAGCGGTTTCGCCAGTTTAATCTATTATACTGCTGTAATAAAAAATTCATATAACAGATGGCAGAATGCAATCATATTAAAATATCAACCGTTGAAATTCCATTTCAAGCTATAAATTGTTGAATTTAACTTTCGACCAAGTGCTCTTCATTAAGCTTTAAAATAAAGAACGATTTTATGTCTATAGAATATATACAACAACAACAAAAAGCCTTTATTTAGGGTCACTGACCCTATACAGGATTCACCAGAGGTATGCATAAGAACAAAGCAGTGAGACAAAGGAAACAACGATATAAACAGAAGAAAAAGAAAAAAACAAGAAAGAGAAAGAGGGAAGCAAGAAAAACAACACAAAAAGAGTAGCAGTAAGAAATCAATAGAATCTATATGATATAGAATTGTTTTCACAATTGTGTTTTTTTTTCTCCTGTAGAAGGGCGTTTGTGTCTGAAAGCTAGAGATTAAATAGTTTATGAAAAGATCATTTTCCCTGAAAGCCTGATATTTTTATTCAATAGAATTGTTTGTTATTATATACACACACACACACAAAAGCCTTTATTAAGACACACTGGTCTTATAGAGGATTCTCCCCGAGATTACAAGATAGATAGGCCTGTGAAAGTGGGGAATATACAGAATGTTTGTTATTATACGGCTTGTTAAGAAGAGCACTAGCCTCGAAAGCTTGTCAAGGCTAATTCAATATATAAAAATTATCGAGTTAATTGGAATATTGAATCTTTGATAATTTAATCCTTGTAACCGCTTGGTTGACTGGTTGTAATGTTTATCATGTGGACTGGAGTTGGTTACATTGGGGAATTTGAGACTGTTCAGGTAAAACGAAACTAGATTTCATTACATTCCCTTTCTATTTATATCCATCATGTGTTAATAAAGTCTCTTTAAAATTAGTTCAATTATAATTCGTTGAGCTATATTGTTATCTAATAAATATAATGATATTCATCATCATTATCATATAATATCATCTCTGATACAGAGGTCGGCCACCATGGAATTCTCTATTTCACATCTTCAGGTTAAAAAATAATATTTATTTTAGTGTGCGTGTTAACCCAGTATGTTCATCTGGAGCTCCACAGAATCGCCAACTACCTGGATTGTCCTTCTGACACCTATACTCATGGAGACAAGACTTAAGGAAGTTGTATCTTTTAGCATGTATATCGGGATTTGGACAATAGCTCTGAAAGATATTACAGTGACCTTTATTGAATACATACGAGATAACCAAGCGTGAACAAAACTTAAGGAAATTGTACATTTTAGCATGTATATCGGGATTTAGATAATAACTCTGAAAGATATTACAGTGACCTTTATTGAAGACACGCGAGATAACCAAGTGTGAACAAAACTTAAGGAAGTTGTACCTTTCAGCATGTATATCTGGATTCAGACAATAACTCTGAAAGATATTACAGTGACCTTTTATTGAAGACACACGAGATAAACAAGTGTGAACAAAATTGCCTCTGTCTCTTTCAGCGACATCAAAGACATTTCCTTTCCTTGAGTTTGTAACTTTAACGTATTATGAGAGTATTTTAAACAGATATTACTTTAATAACACGTTATTTAAGCGTATTATCTGTATTCAAAATTATAAACCCAGGGAAATAACGACAGTTACTCAGTTCTCCAATAAGCTTCATGCAGATATAAAGCGACAGTTTCAAGACAAACTGTTCAGCGAAGGTTTCAAGAAAGGTGGTATTTACTCAAGACACTCAATGGTATACATCTATCCTTTCTGACACAGGAGAACCGGTTTGAGTTTGTTTTGTGGAAATCCATCCTGGATCAAAGATCAGTAGGTCTGAGTCCTCTTCAGTGACGACTCAAGATCCAGAGTCTAGACAATAATTCTCAACGATTCTTTATCTGGAGAGATTGAAGCTACTTTATTACAATGTACATATAAGATTATAGATGGAAATTTTGCCGGGAGGAAATTGATCTAAATCAAAATAGACGTCTAAAACCAGACGCCATCTATTGACCGTCGCCGCAACTAGCGGTCTCGGGTCAGTAACAAAGCCACAACACCAGCTTTGGCAAACTGAGGTGTACACCTAGAGACCATGGTTTCAGGCTAACTTTGCCAGCTAAGCACCTCTTTGGCAAATTGTCAAGATTCCATTAGATCCCTTGTGGATCTCATGGAATAAAGTCCGCCCTAGACTGACGAGGGCCATGGTTTAGACGTCTATTTTGACGAGAGAAGCGACCCTTGTCTCTTTATATAAGATTATATAAAGTTATTATATGGAAGAAAATATGTATAAAAACAAAATAATCACAAATTATCTATATCGGACGAATCCCACTGGGTGTCGTCTCGTTCAATGTCACATTCTGTCCTGAAGTCGGACAGACCTAGGTCGGAGTCCCCGATATGGGTGATTGCCTTGTCAAGGAATTCCTTCAGAGCAGAGCTCTTCTCGGGCGAGAGATACTCGAGGATATTAGAAGGGAAGACAACGGCGTCTTCTATCTCCTTCCTATAGTATCTGGAGTGAACATGGCACCAAGCGTCCATCCCATAAATATCAAAGAAAGAGGCTGTTATGGAGAAGAGATAATCTTATAGTCTGTCTTCATTTCGAACAGATGACAGCTCTCCACGTGTTTGAGGGAAGCACATTGATTGCTTAGGGATACAAGAACAAAAGGTTTTAATCTCTTTGTGAGATCATTCAGGAATCGACTTAATTAAACTCTTCGAATAAAAATATCAAAATAAACAGCGATTGAAGAGGAAAGCTTGCTAATAAAGTTGGTATAAGATACTCCTCTTCGATCGCCCATTTTATTTACCTATCTTTCAGGAATGTTATTGACTTCATGACCATCTCAAAGGATGAAAATGATCCTTCACATAGGACGGTGATGGTCAATGGATTCCTCCAGAGTGAGGATGTTTATAAGTTTGACTGACCAGCCAGATCTTTTTAAATTTATCCCAAGTACACATAATACAGGCCATGATAATCATAGTGGGTAGTTAGCGACTGCTTTTACTGTAAGTGCACCACATGTCTACACATGTGAAAAAGCAATTCGACTTTTGCACTTACAAATGTGTCAGAGCTCTCTGTTTGGTTACTTTCACTCGCTTGTAGGGTTAGACTTTTGCAAGAATCGGGAGGCCATAGAGCATTTATTTTAATTGGTAAAAAAGTGTCCAAAATGCGGAATTCAATCCCGGGTCATAAGGGTCGAAAACCAACGGTTTAGATCACCCTTCCACCGACTTTCCCAAGCCAGATCTCCGGACTGAGACCAACAGAACATGTCTGAAATAATGTCTTAAGGAAAGACATTAGAGCACAAAATTAATGATGATATTTTAATTATGAAAAAGGCATCTCTTTATCGTGCAACTGAAAGTTGCTGATGGCTTACGCCATCTATCAGAATAAATATCAACAATTCTCGTTGATTTCTAATTATTCCATAATTGGTCAATTAGCCATTTTTAATTAATCAAGAAAAGCTAACCATGTACACGTTTCGGGCTGTTGGCCCTCATCAGCGTGGTGTAAGCTGTACCTCAACGATATTTTGATATTTTAATTGTTACCTAAACAGGTTTATCTGTGATTTTGAGGAAGACCATTGTGCTAGATGTATTATAGCTTCAATTTATAGATATATACATTACTACAGTCCTATAAGCATATGTCCATAGCTTGCCCAAAACACCAATTTACTGTATTCAATAACAAGCGTAGGATATATAAGAAATACACTCCAATACAACAAAGTAGTCGGTGGACGAGTGGGTAACACCCTCGATTCCCGACAGTCATGAACCGGGATTGAATCCCGCGTTAACCTTTTGTTTAATATGTGAATAACCTTCATATATTATTTACTGTTTCAATTATCATAAACTAGGTTGCTCTTGCTGAGCGGTACCTATTAATGTGATTTTGAACCGTAATCCAATACAATAGTGATGCGGTCTAGAGATTAAACTGGCGAAACCGCTGGTAGGGTTCCCCATTGATGAGCCATACCCTCCCTATTTTAAATTTTTATTTATTGTAGGATAATGGCTGTATAAATAAATTATATTTATACATTTTAAAAAGAAAATTATAATATTAAAATTATTTTTATAATTTTAATCAAAAAAAAAAGTATTTTTCCTCAACAAAATAATAATTAAAAAAAAACGCACTTAATTTAACAAATTTCTTTTGAAAAATTAACCACAAAAAAAAACGAAATGAAAACGAATATCTAGTTTGCTGAATTTAAAAAATATATTAACAATTAAGTTGATAATAAATATCTTCAAATATCTATTTTTTTTCTATAAAAAATAATGACAGACAAAACTATGATTAAAAACAGACAAAAATATAAATATCTAACAAATATATGTAAATTAAAAATTTAAAAAAGAGAAAGAAGTATGTCGTTAAAAATAATGTTTATATAAACTATCGTTTGCTATAAAAAAAATGATAACGATAAATTAACACATATCCAATATAAATAAAATAAAAACAAACGAATACATTTTTCTAAAAGTATCTTTTGCAAAACAAAAAAAAAAACGATTTAGCATTTTACTTTTTAAAAGAATTATCTTTATAATATGATTTATACTAAACAAAAATATGAAAAAAAAAATCTTTATAAAACACAGTTCTATTTTAAAAAAATACCTTATGTTATAAATGTAAAGAATTAATAATAACAGAAGATAGTTTTTGAAAGTTAAAAGTTGCAAAGATAATTTGGATGAAAGTTTAGCAGACGAACTTGTTGCTGACCTACCTCGCCGTTGGTCGCTCTAGGCATACTCTCTGTCACTACCCACGTGTGTAGCGTCTACGCATGCGTGGACTCCACCACGGCCGCCTCGTGGGAACTTGTCGTCTGCTTCTTACAATTCTAATTCAATTGCCATCTATCGGTTAAATTTCTTTAATGAATATTTTTGGCAATGGGTTTTTCTTGTGATATATTCATCCAATAATACCAAAACTTTGGGGAAAATACTCTATATCTAATATAGAATTAAACCTGTCTATAGCACCCCCTCTTGGTACTCACCAAAATAGGATGCTATAGAGAGGGGGTGCTATAGACAGGTCCCTTTTAATGTAAAATGTTTACATTTTAATGTTTAAAATCGGGCGCTATAGAGAGGAAGGTGTTATTTAGAGGGAGCGCAATAGACAGGTTTAACTGTATCTACTTTGGTGAAAACGCTGAAATGGTTCATTATTGATGAGCCAAGCCCATTCATCTAATAATTTTAATAATTTATAAATTCATTTTCTAACTATCGATATAATTTGTAACAAATATATTTACTGGAAATGTGTTTCTTTTCAATAATATCATCAGATATTATCTCTACAGACCTTACTGCAATAAGTTATTGAATGAGAGGGCTTATCTCATCAGTAGTGAATCCTCTCAGCGGTTTCGCCAAATTAATCTCTAGACTGCTCTACACTATTGTATTCGTTTGGGATATACACTGCATTTTCTATGGAAGTTAATCATTTAAAATCAAATAGAATCATTCAACGCTTTAACTTTTCTTATATATAGAGTATTTTAACCAGCGCCAAGTCGAATGGTTGCTTTGTCCCTTTCATTCAATTCATTTTGTAAATACATTCTAAACTTTCTACAAAATCTGGATCTCTAATGTTTTCATGCGTTGAATAATGTAAAAAATTTATGCAAATAAACTTTTCTCCTTGTTTGGCGCAAGTATCCCTTGCGGGATATAGCGCTTTGGAAATAAAATAATTGATAATTGGTCCCTATATAACTTTTACAGAGCTGTGTAAGTAGGAAAAATAACTTGTATTTATCGTTTTCTCCTCCACTACATGATGGTGCTTGATCATCGTGAGGATATCGTTGTAAGCCGGCAATGAGAGAGGTGAATCTGTATAAGACTGGTGTCTTAATAAAGACTGTGTTTGTAACATATAGAGGACATACTACATGATGGTGATTGATCATCGTGAGGATATCGTTGTAAGCCGGCAATGAGAGAGGAGAATCTGTATAAGACTGGTGTCTTAATAAAGACTGTGTTTGTAACATATAGAGGACATACTACATGATGGTGATTGATCATCGTGAGGATATCGTTGTAAGCCGGCAATGAGAGAGGAGAATCTGTATAAGACTGATGTCTTAATAAAGACTGTGTTTGTAACATATAGAGGACATACTACATGATGGTGATTGATCATCGTGAGGACATCGTTGTAAGCCGGCAATGAGAGAGGATAATCTGTATAAGACTGGTGTCTTAATAAAGACTGTGTGTTTGTAACATATAGAGGACATACTACATGATGGTGATTGATCATCGTGAGGATATCGTTGTAAGCCGGCAATGAGAGAGGATAATCTGTATAAGACTGGTGTCTTAATAAAGACTGTGTTTGTAACATATAGAGGACATACTACATGATGGTGATTGATCATCGTGAGGACATCGTTGTAAGCCGGCAATGAGAGAGGATAATCTGTATAAGACTGATGTCTTAATAAAGACTGTGTTTGTAACATATAGAGGACATACTACATGATGGTGATTGATCATCGTGAGGATATCGTTGTAAGCCGGCAATGAGAGAGGAGAATCTGTATAAGACTGATGTCTTAATAAAGACTGTGTTTGTAACATATAGAGGACATACTACATGATGGTGATTGATCATCGTGAGGATATCGTTGTAAGCCGGCAATGAGAGAGGAGAATCTGTATAAGACTGGTGTCTTAATAAAGACTGTGTTTGTAACATATAGAGGACATACTACATGATGGTGATTGATCATCGTGAGGATATCGTTGTAAGCCGGCAATGAGAGAGGAGAATCTGTATAAGACTGGTGTCTTAATAAAGACTGTGTTTGTAACATATAGAGGACATACTACATGATGGTGATTGATCATCGTGAGGATATCGTTGTAAGCCGGCAATGAGAGAGGAGAATCTGTATAAGACTGGTGTCTTAATAAAGACTGTGTTTGTAACATATAGAGGACATACTACATGATGGTGATTGATCATCGTGAGGATATCGTTGTAAGCCGGCAATGAGAGAGGAGAATCTGTATAAGACTGGTGTCTTAATAAAGACTGTGTTTGTAACATATAGAGGACATACTACATGATGGTGATTGATCATCGTGAGGATATCGTTGTAAGCCGGCAATGAGAGAGGAGAATCTGTATAAGACTGATGTCTTAATAAAGACTGTGTTTGTAACATATAGAGGACATACTACATGATGGTGATTGATCATCGTGAGGATATCGTTGTAAGCCGGCAATGAGAGAGGAGAATCTGTATAAGACTGGTGTCTTAATAAAGACTGTGTTTGTAACATATAGAGGACATACTACATGATGGTGATTGATCATCGTGAGGATATCGTTGTAAGCCGGCAATGAGAGAGGAGAATCTGTATAAGACTGGTGTCTTAATAAAGACTGTGTTTGTAACATATAGAGGACATACTACATGATGGTGATTGATCATCGTGAGGATATCGTTGTAAGCCGGCAATGAGAGAGGAGAATCTGTATAAGACTGATGTCTTAATAAAGACTGTGTTTGTAACATATAGAAGACATACTACATGATGGTGATTGATCATCGTGAGGACATCGTTGTAAGCCGGCAATGAGAGAGGAGAATCTGTATAAGACTGGTGTCTTAATAAAGACTGTGTTTGTAACATATAGAGGACATACTACATGATGGTGATTGATCATCGTGAGGATATCGTTGTAAGCCGGCAATGAGAGAGGAGAATCTGTATAAGACTGGTGTCTTAATAAAGACTGTGTTTGTAACATATAGAGGACATACTACATGATGGTGATTGATCATCGTGAGGATATCGTTGTAAGCCGGCAATGAGAGAGGAGAATCTGTATAAGACTGGTGTGTCTTTATAAAAGTTTTGTGTGAAAAAAATGAAGGACGATTTTCTAGAATTATTTAACTGAATATGAAAAAGAATTTTTTCAATTTTATTTCAATTTAAAGTGCTATGTCCCCCCTAGGGACACTTGCGCTGTCATACATGTATGACATTTGTCAGCTTGCACCACGCTGATGAGGGCCAACAGCCCGAAACGCGTCCGTGGTTAGCTTTTCTTGATTAATCAAGAATGGGTATTTGGCCAATTCTGGAATAATTAAAAATCAACGAGAATAGTTTATATTTATTCCGATAGATGGCTCAAACCATCAGCAACTTTCAGTTGCACGATAAGGAGATGCCTTTTTCTTAATATATATACATATATATACATACAATAATTTAGGCCGTGAATAGTCATATGATGTTAACAATGAGAAATAGAGAGAAAAAACGAGAAAAAAGAACTGTGTACAAAATAAAGAAGTGTCTAGCAATATGTACAAGAATTAGGAAGGCTTGGACCATCAGTGATTTGAACCTTCCCAGCGGTTTCACCAATTCAATCCACCAGGTCTAAGCTACAACTATTGTATGTCCCCATTCTACTTATATTGTATATCTGTACTTGAAGTCTTGGTGTTTGTCGACACTATGGAAATATGTTTCTCTAATTGTACAAATTTCACATAATTTCACCTATATACGCTGGAGAGAGAAAGGTTCACCAATGATGAGCCAAGCTTTCCCAATACACTTTTACATAATCATTTCAACAATGGTATAAATCCGTTCATTATTTATGACAATAACGTTGAATGTTTCCATACTCCATATACAGAGTGTATTTATACAAATGAAAACACCAAAATTCGAATGTTTCTTTTCACAAATAAAAACCAGAATGATCCAATAAAGTATTAGAGCTCTAAAGAAGCGGTCTGGTAGATTAAATTGGCGAAGCCGCAGGGAGGGTTCACCACTGATGAGCCAAGCCCTCCCAATATATTTTTTCATCGCAGTAAGGACAATAGAAGTTTGATTTATTTGTGAAAAGAAACATTCGCGTTTTCATTTGTATTATATAGATGGTGTGTTATTGCTATAGTGTATTTTATTGTTTAATTTATTAATTGAATAATGATTGACTCGCGGAAATTTTATCCAAACATAATAAACACTGAGGTAAGTTGGCTGTCGTTTACTTTTGAGAAGAACATCTCTCTTTCTTCGCTAATATACTGACATCCCAAGATTTACATCACACCAAAAGATTTATATTTTTTTCTTTGCAAAGATGGTATACTGTATTCTCCTCACTGAAGATTTTGATAAGGTTTACCTGAAAAAAACGAATGGATTATTCTCTGATGTGCAATATAGCGTTTTACTGGAAATTGAAGGTCTCTAGGTAAATAACTTTCAGAAGATTTATCAATATAGAATTCGATACCTTCATTGTGCTAGTCTTTTGATGATATCATAAGGTCTTCTCCGGAGGGATAAGTCCGAATATACCTCCTTGTGTCCCCCCTCCCTAGATCCTTGGAGTATTTGACCAAATTCTGGTTCGTTTAAAGGTGATTAACGTGGCAACGGCACCTATTTTCCAATGAAGAGAAAAACTTGCTGTGATAGAGATGCATGGAGATATCTGAGGCTCTTCATTGGATACGACAACAACAAGGGGTTCTCCCGAAATTGTTCATGAATACCATTCTTTGCCTTCTTCTTATTCTTGGTCTTTCTTCCATGCACTTCTTCAGTAGTATCTTCATCCACTTCAAATACCAGACAAGATATCCAAACATGTTGATTCTTACAAAAAAAAAAAAAAAAAGAATAAGACGCCTCAACTCTTCGCTCAATCATCTCCAGGAAGCCATAGCTCTCTCCTTGATAATTTTTGATCATCTTATTTGTCTAGTCTTTTAGTTAATGGTATTCTTATTATTTAGATCCCTAAGTTAATTTTGACTACCCAAATCATCACAGGAATAACCTCCCAAGAGCGACCCACCCAATAATTAACCTCCTTGAGCGACCATTTTTATAAAATCAGAGAAATAACCCGAATTAATCCAACTTCCAATAAGAGACTCCATAAAGAACCCTGAGTCTATCCATAGTTTTAAAGAAATCATTCATTGATAGTGTTGAAAACTTCTTTAGCTAAGGCTTAACCCTAAAAAAATTAAACAAAAGAAGTCATTCGAATGCTACTAAATCAGACGAAAAGATTCCAAGACTTAATATCACTTGGTTGTGTGGTGGGGGGGGACGCTAAACAATCGCTTGAACTCTCGTTGCCATGGCAACCATTTTGAAATGGATTCGTCTGCTTTGATTTCTAATAGTGGCATTTATTTGAGTGAAAGATTAGAGATATTTTTTTTTTTTTTTGAAGAATTTCTTTTTTTGGAACTAAGCTTGGTTTTTCATGTCTCTTTATAAAATTTATTAACATAATAACCATAAATAGCATTATATCGAGAACTTGAAATAATGATGTGATTTGTCTTACTTTAGATCTCTGATTCTATTTTCTGCCTTTTCTTTTACTAAATTTATAACTAATTTTCTAACTAAGTAGTATTATAACAGATGATTATTGATATAAGATATATCGTATTTAAGACTTATCGTTTTAAAAAGACCAATATTTTTCTTGTCAAGAATCTAAAATAACAATTCTGGTAAAAAAATTAGCGGAAATAGGAATTTTGTCATTTAAGATCATATTTGATTTATGATCGAAATTTCGAACACCTTTATTTATTTTTGTATTTCCATTCTATCGTATTTAAGACCGAAATATATCAAAATACAGACTTTTTTTATATTGAAAACATTATTATGATAAATATGTGTTATTGAGCTTTATAAATATTTTTTAATGTTCGAAACTATTATAGACGCGCATGATTCTTTTAAAAATAAAACAATTTCTACTGTCCTTACTGCAATGGAAAAATAAAAGCTTATGTCCATAGTTCATCTAAAATACCCATTCCAAGAGTCTAGCATCAGTATCACTATAAAAGGAAGATCGAAAAAATCAATATAACAGCGGTATGGTAGATTAAACTAGCGAAACCGCTGAGAGGGTTCACCACTGATGAGCCAGGCTCTCCCATTAATTTTTCCATTGCAGTAAGGGCAGTAGAAATTGTTTATTTTTAAAAAAGAATCATATGCGTTTATAATAGTTTCAAATTACAACAACAACAGCAGCTTTATTAGGACATTTCCGTCCTGTAAGGACTCGCCATACATCATTTTCATGGAGAAAAGGAAAAAAGAAACATAAACAAAGGAGAGAAGGGAAAATGAAAAGGAAATCAAAGTATTCAACATAACTATACAAATTAACTATGGATGGAAATTGTTCTGTAATTTTAGTTCTTAGAGATTACCTTGTTCTCTAACGCTTTATGAAAATTAAACAATTCTATCGCTATATATTTTTTTTCTCGGACATTATTCTGATTAGCTTTTTCTATATTCTAATAGTAATTTTGAATTATGATAACAGAGGGCGCAATAATGCATCATAAAGATATAAAGTATGGAAAAATAGCACAAAAGTGAATTTGTACTGGGATAAGATGGATAAGATGGATAAAGGAAGACATCTCCTCATTGTGTAACTGAAAGTTGCTGATGGCTTGCGCCACATCTATATTGTCAGGTAGAAAATTAGAAAAGAAATACTACAGAATGACTCGGCAATTTATTTAAGGCAAAAACACAAATTCAACATTTATAAGATACAACATCAACATCAACAAAAGCTTTATTAAGACCTTTTAGTCTTATACAGATTCTCCAAGCAGAAATATAGGATACATGCAGGGAAAACAATGATAGAACTTAATGGTAACATAAAATTTATATACAGAGAAAATTATATAAAGACAATCAAGCTAATAGATTAATCTGGGCAAATTGGAGGCAAAGAAAGTTACTATACATGGATATACCACGAATTCTCGTGTTAGGTCTTGTGGAGTTATTTGGTAGCAGCTCTGAAACTTCTTAGCTATGTAGAACTTTTCCTAGTCATCTTCCCCGCCCTTGGCATTGCCGGTTGGACTTCACTTGTAAGCATTTCGACCTGTGAGTCAATCATTTATAAGATACAAGATAAGCAATGAGGGAAATTTCCAGAGAGAGAGTATTAAAATATAAATAATATAAATATAAAAATTAATAATCTTATATAAAACATAATAAATACTTTGTTACAATATTGTTACAACTTGAGATGTAGATGGTTTTTGTTCAGAGGTTTCCATTGTAACATAGAATAAACCAGAACGAGTTCGCATTAAAAATCTAACGCTTTATTTTGGTAAGGTTACAAAAAGAATAATGAAGAACGCCGGTGTGAGGCCACGTGACAACGCTAGCGCCGCTGGCTACACTATGTTTATTGCGATTTCACCGCCACTCTGTGTTGTGACGACGATCTAAATTCTATAGAGGTAGTCACTCACCTCTATTCTTGGTCGGCGGGGTTGAAGGTTCAAAGTTAAGGCGACGTTGTTTTTAACACTTTTAAAATATACGACGAAAACAGGAGGGAAAATTATATTTATTACAATTTAAGAAAATAAGTAAAGTATTATTTAAATATTTACACTAAAAGATATTTATAAAATGAGAATCGTAGATCAGGGCAAATTCTAGTGTTCGAAAAAGTTGTTTACAAGTTCTACAGTTATTGTTTCCTCATTTTACCGCTGCATCCCCGTGGCCGCTTCCGCCGGCTTCCCATTGGCTGCTTCGGACGTCTTCTTTTCCAACATTTCTCCCACCTTTGAGTTGGCGTCTCGACGACTCAAACATGGAAAGGAAAAGTTCAGTAGATCCAATCGGTTGGGTCTCTTGATGGGCCGTCCGTAACTTGACACAACATTCGGGGTATCAATGTGATGTTGCTCTTGTTGTAAAGTCAAAGGGTCCTCTTCAGTTGTCAATCGAACTTCTTGTGTGGGAGATCGCTCCGTTAGAGGGTCTCGACATCTTATCTCGGGCGTTATCTCTAAATTGTAGAGTTTTTGAATAGGTCGTATTTTATCACCTGATGAAGTTTTCACTTTCGCAACCCTCACAAGTCCATCTTTTCCTGGATAGAGTTGGATTATTCTGGCTAACGGCCAGTGTAGTCTCTTTAAACTCTCTTGTCCAATGAGTACCATGTCTCCCACCTTGAATGGTATGGTAGTCTTCAGGCGTCTCGTTTCTTGTCTCAGGAATCCAAAATATTCGATACGAAATCGTTCTCTAAGATCTTCTCGTACACGTTTGATATATTGATATTTGCGGGAGAGGGTCTGGTTATCAATCAAGTCCAGGTCTGGAACGCCAACCTCTCTGACCTCATGTAAGAACAACGAAGGTGTCAATGGAGCGAGATCCTCACTTTCTTCAGTTAGGTAGGTCAGTGGGCGTGTGTTCATCAAGCTTTCGACGTCACACATCACCGTGGAAAGTTCTTCATATCCCAAGGAGGTTTGACCGAGAATCCTAAAGAGCAATTGTTTCATCATTCCAATCAAACGCTCCCACCATCCACCCCACCAAGGAGCACCAGGCGGTATGAATTTCCAGGTGATGTTTTTCAATGTGGGATCACATTTTAATCTCGAAAAATCAATCTTCTTTAAAGCATTAGCCATACCTTTGAAATTAGTCCCATTATCCGAATACACAATCAATGGTCGGCCTCTTCGAGCAATAAATCGGCGGAAAGCTTGGAGGAAGGCTTCCATAGACAAAGATGTCACAAGTTCCAGATGAACTCCTCTATACACTGCACATGTGAAGATGACAATCCATGCTTTCTTCTTATTCTTTAAGATAAGATGTCCAGTTAGATCAACTCCTACTATTTCGAAAACTGCAGCATCTCGTACTCTGTCTTCTGGTAATGATGTTGACTCGACGGTAGCTGGTGTCGCGGTGAATCGTTTACAGCGAATGCATTGATTGATGATCTTCTTGACGGTTTTCCTGGATCTTAGTATCCAATAGTTTTCTCTCAGAATACCGAGGAGAGTTTGTAGACCGGCGTGCCCGTGGGTTTCATGGTTCCACCTGATGAGCAAAGAAACCAAAAAGTGATCTGAGGGCAATAAAATGGGCATTCTAAAATTAGCAAAATCTTCTCTTCTGCAAATTTTAGTTTTTATTCTCAAAATCCCTGAAGAGTCTACTAGCAACTTAAAGCCTTGTAGTTTCTTATCTTCATGCCCTGAAAACGATTCTCTCTGGATAAGTCTTATCAGTATTATTTCTGACTTAGTGATTTCCTCTGTACTGAGATCTTCTGAAATTATTTTTCTTCTATCAATCTTGGCGTTGTTGAAGAATCTGTATATCCAGGCGGTGATTCGTACTATTCTCAAAAAATGGGAATAACGTCCAAATAAATTTTCATTTTCTCTTGTCGTACACAAGGTGTTCAGGATGGTCTTGCGCCTTTCAGAATAAACAATCTCCAAATCAGGGATAATGGTTGATTTGGGCCACTCTTCTTGGGATACCTTTAACCATGCAGGTCCCTCCCACCATCTTGTCTCCTTAAGTGATTCTGCTGAACATCCCCGAGATGGGAGGTCTGCCGGGTTTAATCGGCCTGGTATGTGGCGCCAAGATTCGGGGGAGCTAAGATTATGAATTTCCTTAACACGGTTCATCACAAAGGCTGCCCAGTTGTCTTCCCTTTGGATCCAACAGAGAGCATTGGTCGAATCGGTCCAATAAAATCTTGGAATTTCCTCAAATTCCAGATCTTGTATGACGTTAGCTGCCAAACGAGCTCCAATCAGACAAGCCAAAAGCTCCAATCTTGGGATGGTGAGTTTCTTCAGTGGAGCTACTCGTGTTCGAGCCTGTATCAATTGGATGTCCACTCTATCTTCCTTTTCAATGCGGAGGAAAATACAGGTTGCATAGGCAAACTGACTGGCGTCGCAAAAGATGTGGAGAGTGGTTTTCTCTACATAGGAGTCCTTAAAACAAAGCCATCTAGGAATTTCTATGTTAGGCAAGTGTTTCAGTTTGCTAAACCACTTCCAAAATCTTTGTACTAAACATCCAGGTAGGACTTCGTCCCATGTCAACTTCTGTATCCAAGTTTCCTGTAATATCAGCTTGGGAATTAAAGTCACAGGACAAGCAACTCCTAATGGATCAAATATCTTGCTCGCTATTGAAAGTACTTTTCTCTTGGTGGTTGGTCCAATTAATTCAAAATCTTCCAAACCAATTGTCAGTGTGTCTCTATCAGTATTCCATGTTATTCCTAAAATGTTCACTTCCTTATTCAGTTGGTTCATAAGAGAAAAGTCTGTAACGTTACTCACCCAATCTCGGAGATTGAAACAAGCTGTAGAGAGCAGTTCAGTAGATTCTTTCACAAATTTCTCCGTTTCTTCAACATTCTGAAAACTGGATAAACAATTGTCAACATAAAAGGATGATTTCAACTGTTCAGCTGTAATTTTTAAATGTTCAGGAGCCTTATCTAAGTGGAGAGATAAGGTTGCCTTTAAAAGATACGGACTAGTGGTAATTCCAAAAACAACCCTTTTATGTCGATACGTGATCAATCTTCCGTCTTCTGTGTGCCACAGGAATCGTAAATAATCTCGGTCTTCTTCTTTTATTCCAATTTGTAAAAAAGCTTTCTCAATATCGGAAGAGACACCTACTTCATATTTCCGGAATTTATTTAAAAGTCTTGGTATAATTTCTATCAAATTGGGTCCCTTATCCAGACAGTCATTCAGGGAAAGTTTACCTCTCTTCCGGGCCGACGCATTGAATACTGGCCGTATTCTAGAAGTTTGACTGTTCCTTTTATACACTGGTCGATGTGGCAGGTAGTGTACACCATCTAGTTTATCCTCTCTGGCATACTCGATTATCCCCTGTTTCATCCATTCTTCAAAGATTTGTCCATACTCATTCATGTCTCCAACTTCTTCAAGTTTTCTTCTTACAGAACTTAGTTGGTTTTCGGCTAGGTCTTTATTCGAAGGAATCCTTTCCTTGTCTTGCACCCAGGGTAGAGCTACCTCATAGCGCCCCTCGATATCTCGCGTCGTGGTGTGGGCGAAATGTTCCTCCATTTCAGCTTGTAAGGACTGAGTCTTCTTCTCAACCTCCGCGTCAGAGACTCCAATTGCATCTAATTTCCACAAGTTTTCTAGATCCAAAGATAGAAGTGTGGTCACGCAAAGGGAGCTGATGTCATCTCTCACCTCCGTTGGAGGAATCTTTCCCATCACAGTCCATCCTAGTTTGGTACGGATTGCCACCAGTCCAGTTGAGATCCTTCTCTGATCATCAGTTAGCAATCTCCCGGCGATGTCAGCGCCTATAAGGACTTCTATACGGTCTCTCATCAAATCAGACACGTCGAGTTCTTCACTCCCTTCTAAAAATGATCTGGGACACACCGGAGGTATGCTTCCACAGATAAGGGGTTGACCTAGTGCTTCAAACTCACAGCGATAGGAATTATTGATGTCAGATAAATGAATGGTATAGACCTCATGTTCAACTACGTCGGTACTCGATCCTCCAAACAAGGAATGTCGGAAGAACTCTCTCCTAGATTGTTCGTACTCCATTTCCATTGCTGTACTATGTAAAATATACGATCTTTGGGATCCGGTGTCTATTATAGCCCGTGCCGTCTTCTCCGTTCTGTTCCCTTTGAGGGTCACTCTCAAAGTAGGTAACAAGACGTCTGGGGAGGTTGATAAGTTGGCGAGAGTTTCATCTTGCACCGTTGGAGACTTGGAAGATCCACCTCTATCTAAAATCAGTTTTGTGCACATGACATCCAGGTGGGAAGACATGTTGCAGATCGAACAACGGACTACATTTCTGCAAAATTTACTTAAATGAGAAGGCCGAAGACATTTATAACAAACGCCTTTTTTCTTCATGAGTGATCTCTTTTCGTTTAAACTAATATTAGCTGCAAAGTCACACTTAGGGCTTCCATGGTTGTCTTTACCACAAAATACACATTCATTCGATTTGTGAACTGAATTCAAAAGTTCTGAAGCTGTCGCAATTGGTTTTTCATTGTAGAATCTTGTCTTTGGATGTTTGTTTACCAAATTAGGTTTAGAAGTTGATTCATTCCCGGTACCGATTTCGTTTCTAAAACTCTTCTCCCGTGCAGTTAATTGTCTTTCCAGAAAGGTAATCAAGTCATTAATTACATAACCTGTCGGGAGTTCTTTGTTCAATTCCAAATTAAGGTCTGCAGGTAGAAGCTTTATTATTATCGGGCACAACAGTTGTCCGTAAACATCAATGGACACGTTTAGTGACTCGAGACTTCTTATATGAACAGAAAGGTTGTCAAAAAGTTCGCGGAAGGTTCTTACATCGCTTGATGTTTTGAGTGGTCTCATTGACAACAAATTGTTCATATGTCGGCTAATCAAAATGTCTTCTCGCCCAAATCTGTCTTTAAGCAATTTTATAGCTTTCTCATAATTGTCCGCAGATAAAGCGAAACCTTCGACTGTGTTTAGTGCAGTTCCGCCGAGATGTGACTTCAGATAGTTAAATTTATCGATCGGGTTCAGTGAGTTGTTCTGATGTATAGCTGCATCAAAAGAATTCCAGAACGTCAGCCATTCACTAAAATTTCCATAAAATTTCGATATCATCAATTTCGGAAGTTTCACAGTCGTGCAGGAAGGTACATAATGTCTCATTTCATTTTCATCTATTCGTGAGTTCGAATTCGGTATATTTTCGCCATGAAAATCTGATTGGCGAATCTTTTTATTTGCCCTAAATCTCCAAGTAATATATTTCTCTCGATATTCCTCTACGCCCTGTAATTCCTTCTCTAAGTCGTCAGTTTCAAGAAGCGTTTCTATTTCGTGATCCACTAATTTAAGTTCGTTAAATGATTCATTCAATTGTTCTAATAATTCTTCAAGTTCAATTCTCATTAGCGTGTCAAGTCCACTTTCAATCTTATTGCATGTTTTCGTTAAATATGATCTGTTAACAGCACGCTTCTTTTTTAAACGTAGAATTATTTCTTCCGCCATCTTGTAAACAAAGCGGCAAGTAGGGTTAGCAAGCGAGTTCCAAAATGGTCAGCTCAAAATGCTTCCTTTTTTTCTTCTAGAATTTACCTTCAACAGTCCCGGCTGGGATGCCAAAAATATTGCGATTTCACCGCCACTCTGTGTTGTGACGACGATCTAAATTCTATAGAGGTAGTCACTCACCTCTATTCTTGGTCGGCGGGGTTGAAGGTTCAAAGTTAAGGCGACGTTGTTTTTAACACTTTTAAAATATACGACGAAAACAGGAGGGAAAATTATATTTATTACAATTTAAGAAAATAAGTAAAGTATTATTTAAATATTTACACTAAAAGATATTTATAAAATGAGAATCGTAGATCAGGGCAAATTCTAGTGTTCGAAAAAGTTGTTTACAAGTTCTACAGTTATTGTTTCCTCATTTTACCGCTGCATCCCCGTGGCCGCTTCCGCCGGCTTCCCATTGGCTGCTTCGGACGTCTTCTTTTCCAACAATGTTAACAAAGAAACCAAACCGTAGACCACCTCCTCTTCACTTGCCCAACCTTCCAATACCAAAGATTCCAGACAGTCACTCTCCTAGGTATCACCAACATATGTCCAGCATCCCTAGAAAATCTCCCAAGAAAGAAATCTGCCTGGCGACACCTCATTAATTGGACTTCCACTGGCATTGTATATAAATCCAAGAAGACTTAGGTCAGAAGGACATCCCGGGTAGTTGGCGACTTCTGTACGCTCCAGGAACCTGGGTTACTTAAATAAATAATTAACAAAGAATAAACAAATCAACCTTGATTTGTTTAATAAGTTAAATTATTAATGAAAATATTTACATGAGTCTATGTCGGTCTATGAGTCTGTGTATATATAAATTCCGATAGATGGTGCAATCCATCAGCAAATTTTAATTGCACGATGAGGAGATGCCTTTTTCTTAATAAAAGATATAAAGTAGAAGTTGATGCTAACATGTTAGTTAAAACTTCGCTAAAATCAATTCAATTAGTTAGGTACCATTTAAAAAATAACCAGAATTTTGAACTATAACGGATATATCGCTATTCTTTATTAAATAAACATATTGCTATAGTGTTTAGAGGTGTTATAGTAATTTTAAATAGTTAAATATTCTCTTATAAACATTTGCTACTCTTGAGTCAAAACCACATCTCAATAGGCTGAGAGAGAGATATATTTATAACCCAGGAAGCACAGAGCGCTAACTACCCGGGGAGTCCAGCTTACTAGTATGGACTAGTGTTGAGCGCTTTTAATCACGTCCTGTTCTGATTGCTGAGTTGAACCAGTTTATTTATTCAACTGTAAATACAAAGCGCGATGTCCCGCCAAGGACACTGGCGCCCAAAGGAAAGCATGCTGAGGTTGACTCTGGAAACTGGCCATAGATGTAGGATTGAGGTGGGTCAGTCCAAGCAGGATAGCTGTTTGTATCCTATGTCATAGGAATGCTGGACAGCTGAGTAAATATTGAGTTATTGGCAAATTTCTCCAGCACTTACGCACGCACAACACTACTTAGCGTCAGTATAAATTCAATTTTTATAAATGTAAAAAACAGATCGTTAAAATCTCTATTGTAAGATGGACCGCAAGTAAGATTCGGTGGACCAGTGGGTAACACCCTCGATTCCCGACAGTCATGAACCTGGATTGAATCCCGCGTTAACATTTTGTTTTAATATCTTAATAACACTCACATATCATTCATTGTTTCAAATATCATAAACTAGATTGCTCTTTTTGAGCGGTACCTGATAAAGTGATTTTGGAACAAGTAAGATGGACCAATGTAAAGAACTAACCGAGGGACCCGTGCAACACCCCGGGTTTACCTGAATGGCTTGTGAAGACACAGTAATAGTATAGAACGTGGCTTAAAAATTGTAATTATTGGTATATTGACATCTGACAGCTTTTTGCTGGTAAAAATATGGAAAATATTTAACAAAATGATACTTACAATTATAAAAAAAAAGTAATTAGCAATTGAATTATAAATACTTCCATGAAAGGGAACTCTCGCTAGAGGAAACCTCTCTACAAAGGACATTTTTCATTGCTACTACATTAGAACAACCTCCATGAGAGGACACTCCCACTAGGTAACAGCTCTCTACAAAGGACAGTTTTCATTACCAATACAGTAGAACAACCTCCATGAGAGGACACTCTCGCTAGAGGACACCTCTCTACAAAGGACATTTTTCATTGCTAATACATTAAAACAACCTCCATGAGAGGACACTCCCGCTAGGTAACAACGCTCTACAAAGGACAGTTTTCATTACCAATACAGTAGAACAACCTCCGTGAGAGGACACTCCCGCTAGGTAACAACGCTCTGCAAAGGACAGTTTTCATTACCAATACAGTAGAACAACCTCCATGAGAGGACACTCTCGCTAGAGGACACCTCTCTACAAAGGACATTTTTCATTGCTAATACATTAAAACAACCTCCATGAGAGGACACTCCCGCTAGGTAACAACGCTCTACAAAGGACAGTTTTCATTACCAATACAGTAGAACAACCTCCGTGAGAGGACACTCTCGCTAGGTAACACCTCTCTACAAAGGACAGTTTTCATTACCAATACAGTAGAACAACCTCCATGAGAGGACACTCTCGCTAGGTAACACCTCTCTACAAAGGACAGTTTTCATTACCAATACAGTAGAACAACCTCCATGAGAGGACACTCTCGCTAGGTAACACCTCTCTACAAAGGACAGTTTTCATTACCAATACAGTAGAACAACCTCCATGAGAGGACACTCTCGCTAGGTAACACCTCTCTACAAAGGACAGTTTTCATTACCAATACAGTAGAACAACCTCCATGAGAGGACACTCCCGCTAGGTAACACCTCTCTACAAAGGACAGTTTTCATTACCAATACAGTAGAACAACCTCCATGAGAGGACACTCTCTCTAGAGGACACCTCTCTACAAAGGACATTTTTCATTGGCAATACAGTAGAACAACCTCCATGAGAGGACACCTCTCTACAAAGGAGAGTTTTCATTGGCAATACAGTAGAACAACTTCCATGAGAGGACACCTCTCTACAAAGGAGAGTTTTCATTGGCAATACAGTAGAACAACTTCCATGAGAGGACACCTCTCTACAAAGGAGAGTTTTCATTGGCAATACAGTAGAACAACTTCCATGAGAGGACACCTCTCTACAAGGGAGAGTTTTCATTGGCAATACAGTAGAACAACTTCCATGAGAGGACACCTCTCTACAAGGGAGATTTTCATTGGCAATACAGTAGAACAACCTCCATGAGAGGACACCTCTCTACAAAGGAGAGTTTTCATTGGCAATACAGTAGAACAACTTCCATGAGAGGACACCTCTCTACAAGGGAGAGTTTTCATTGGCAATACAGTAGAACAACTTCCATGAGAGGACACCTCTCTACAAAGGAGAGTTTTCATTGGCAATACAGTAGAACAACTTCCATGAGAGGACACCTCTCTACAAAGGAGAGTTTTCATTGGCAATACAGTAGAACAACTTCCATGAGAGGAAACCTCTCTACAAGGGAGAGTTTTCATTGGCAATACAGTAGAACAACTTCCATGAGAGGACACCTCTCTACAAGGGAGAGTTTTCATTGGCAATACAGTAGAACAACTTCCATGAGAGGACACCTCTCTACAAGGGAGAGTTTTCATTGGCAATACAGTAGAACAACTTCCATGAGAGGACACCTCTCTACAAGGGAGAGTTTTCATTGGCAATACAGTAGAACAACTTCCATGAGAGGACACCTCTCTACAAAGGAGAGTTTTCATTGGCAATACAGTAGAACAACTTCCATGAGAAGACACCTCTCTACAAAGGACAGTTAGCATTGCCAATACAGTAGAACAACTTCCATGAGAGGACACCTCCCTACAAAGGAGAGTTTTAATTGCCAAAATTACCACTTTTATACTGTTTATCAACTCTTCGGTAAGAAAACAACTCTTCTTTAAAGGACTCATTGACTCTGCAACTAAGTATTATCCTTTACAGATAGGTAATTCTACTGTAATCAAGAATGAAAAGGCAATGATAGCAAATTTAACAAAATCGTTCAATAGAAGAGAAAGAATGGAGAAAGATGCTTACAGTCTCTTAATCAAAATGACAAGTTTAAAATGATCAATCTGAGAGTTGGTGACAATTACAGATCCCCTCCCTAATGACTCCAGTCCCGGAATAGAAACGATAAATCGTCTCCATTCATTACAAGGACTTCCCTTCCTTCCTTCTTCAAGAATCTTCCACATCAGCATCACCCTTTATTTCTGGATCTCAGCAGCTGTTGCTAAATGTACTTCCCTTCACGGCGATTTGTTATCTTCCAGCTTGATTAGAATCAAATCTAAAAGAAGAGAAGGGGCCGCCTCTAAGAGGCGAGGAGAATTTTTGTTTTAAAAAAATAACAAAAAGAGGAAAGAATGCACTGGATCAAAGAAATTATTTTGTATGATAGAACAGTCAGAAGTTTATTATTCACAAAATAATATAAATATATATACACTATAAATAAAGGTAAACACAATTATATTTTAGATTTTGAGTTATTATTATTGTTATCGTACAGTGTTGCGCCCAGTTTAAAATGTTCATCAATTATTTTTTCATAGAATAAAATAGTTTATTCCTAAGAAAAAATGCGCTCTCTCCTTCCTCTCTCTCTGCAAACTATTCTATACTAAATTACACTAATGAAGACAAAACTTAAGGAAGTTATACCTTTTAGTATGTATATCGGGATTCAGACAATAACTCTGAAAGATATTACAGTGACCTTTATTGAAGACACACGAGATAACCAAGTGTGAACAAAACTTAAGGAAGTTGTACCTTTTACCATGTATATCGGGATTCAGACAATAACTCTGAAAGATATTACAGTGACCTTTATTAAAGACACACGAGATAACCAAGTGCGAACAAAACTTAAGGAAGTTGTACCTTTTAGCATATATATCGGGATTCAGACAATAACTCTGAAAGATATTACAGTGACCTTTATTAAAGACACACGAGATAACCAAGTGTGAACAAAACTTAAGGAAGTTGTACCTTTTAGCATATATATCGGGATTCAGACAATAACTCTGAAAGATATTACAGTGACCTTTATTGAAGACACACTCATGGACAAAACTTAAGGAAGTTATACCTTTCAGCATGTATATCGGGATTCAGACAATAACTTTGAAAGATATTACCGTGACCTTTATTGAAGATACACTCATGAACAAAACTTATAAGAGGTTGTACCTTTTATCCATATATATCGGGATTGAGACAATAACTCTGAAAGATATAAGTCCCTCAACAAACTGTGTCCAAGGCCATCCATTTTGCTTGCTTGGTCATGAAGGCGACCGTGCGGGTAGAAGAGGAAAGCGCACCGCCAACCGTAAGATCATCAAAAAGTGACTTCAACGAAATTCGAGGGCGTCCATGAGAAAAATCGCCCGTGAGACCGGCATAAGCAATTTGTCGGTACATCGAATAGCGAAAAGGTTACTCAATCTCAAGGCGTACAAGCTCCAGAAAGTTCAGCTTCTCATGAATGAGAACAAGCGCGTACGGCTGGAGAGATGTCGACAACTCAATCATCGGGTCAGCAATGGAAGCGCATCCTCTTCACGGACGAGAAGCTGTTCACCCTCGAGCAGGCATACAACCACCAAAACGACAGGTGCTGGTCCGCTGAGGCTTATGGCAGGTCGGCCATCGGCGAACACCGCCAAATTCCGCAGTCGATTATTGTGTGGACCGGGATACACACAAGCATACGCACACATATGCACGTATGGACACAAGCACATGCACATGCACACATACGAGTATGCACGCATGCACACATATGAAAGCACACACACGTACATTGTTAGCCCCAAAGAGCAGACTTGGCCAAGACAGTTGGACCCTAATAGAAGAGATGGCCACCGAATTGATTAACCTTGAACGGCTTCAGGAAATGAACAAGAACAATTAGTATTTCCTTCTGCGTCACGTGTGAACCTGCTCTGGGGTCGAGACTATGACATCATCGTAGCCTTGAACATCATCTGGGAACGAGGCTATACCAACGGCTTCGTCCAATCAGCATGAAGGAAACTTCCATTCATAAAAAGAATTTCATTGGTTCTTTAAAAATGTCAATGTCTTTTCATTGGATCCATAAAGAATCAAAAATAATTTGAAAGCAAAATAAAATTTATAAAAAAAGGTTTACCCCTATTTTAAAAAGTGTATTATGTAAATAAACCACCCAATAAAATTAATCCCCCGTATTGATATCAAGGTAAGAACATCAGGATCTTCCAGGGAAAATTTTCCTTTCAAAATCTTCAATCTCAAGCTTTCGTGGGCACGAAGGCCCTTCTACAGGATCGTTTTTTTCTCCTGTAGAAGGGCGTTCGCGTCCACGAAAGCTAGAGATTAAAGATTTTGAAAATAAAATTTTCCCTGGAAGATCCTGATGCTCTTACCTTGATGTACATAAATGCCTTCAATTTTTCATAGAGAATTTATCTCTGCGATCATAGAATTTGTTGTTTCACACCAGAATAAGTCAAATATTCTGGAAACCTTTGGGAATCAACCCCATCCATATCTTATTTTGGTATTTGTTCCCCCATATATACACTCACTAGCCGAATGACCCGGGCAACGCCCGTGTTTTACCCGATTGAATGTTTTGATTCAAATACTATTTGTTACAATTATAAAATGGCGCCTTAAATAAATGCATATATTAGTTAATAACTATAGCCTATGTGCTTTATCTGTCTATGTACTGTTGGCTTCCGTAGGCGTCTCTTACTGGGAAAAAGAAAAAGAGGATTCCATTTAGTTATTAACTAATATATGTATTTATTTGAGGAGCGACCCGCTCCAACACAATAGTTACAAAAACGAAAAAGCGAGTGGGGGGGGGGGGCATGATGGGGGGGGGGACAAAGGTGGCGTGATCGTAGCCAACCAATAGGAGAGCGCCATTCCAAAAAAAAAAAAAGCAAACGGTGACAGAGATGAAAACTGAAGAATTAAGAGATGAAGAACGCATGACGCTCGTAACTGTATATACACTCATGAACAAAACTTAAGGAAGTGTGAAGAGTCTTTGATATCGCCGGTCGTTTAATTTTTTGAAGGAGACACAGACAATTTTGTTCACACTTGTTTATCTCGTAACTTCCATAAAGGTCACTGTAATATCTTTCAGTCCAGGATATGTGCTGGAGTGGAGTTGGAAAATTTTGAGCTGACAGGAAAATATTTTAGAATAAACTTTGTTACCCGGTTGTAAATGATTGTGGTTTTGACTCTAATTTGTATATACCATCTTTTATTTGGGTCATGTAAACTTCTATGGTAGCTGCAATAGATAAAAACACAAGCTAGCGAGAGTCTGATAGACAAAATTTGTATTCCATATGAGAATTGGACAATCCTATATTGAATTAAGAATTTCTGAAGATGCATTTTTTAATATATTATTGTTTAAAATGTTTAGAATTTTCGGTGATAAAGGACAATAAGTTATTGATGTTATTTTAGAATTTATTTATTTATTTTATTATTTCATGGGGGTAAGATTACATCAGGTCATGAAAGTTGAAATCAATAATTTTTCTACTATAGTTTTGGGGTTGTTGTATAGGTCTTAGCTCCAATACAGTCCAGGATATGTGCTGGAGTGGAGTTGGAGTATTTTGAGCAGACAGGAAAATATTTTAGAATAAACTTTGTTACCCGGTTGTAAATGACTGTGGTTTTGACTCTAATTTGTATATACCATCTTTTATTTGGGTCATGTAAACTTCTATGGTAGCTGCAATAGCTCTAACAACACAGGCTAACGAGATTCTGATAGACAAAATTCATATTCAATATGAGAATTAGACTATTCTATATTGAATGAAGACTTTCTGAAGATGCATTTTTAAATATTTTAACGTTAAAAATGTCTAAAATTACCGGTGAGGAAGGTCAATAAGTTATAGATGATATTTTAAAATAAAATTTGTTACCTGGTTGTAAATGATTGTGTTTTTTTTTTTTCACTCTAATTTGTATATACCGTCTTTATTTGGGTCAAATAAACTCCAATGTTAGCTGCAATGGCTCTAGCAACACAAGCTAACGAGATTCTGAAAGACAAAATTTGTATTCAATATGAGAATTGGACAATTCTATATTGAATGAAGACTTTCTGAAGAAGCATTTTTAAATATATTAACGTTAAAATGTCTAAAATTATCGGTGAGGAAGGTCAATAAGTTATAGATGATATTTTAGAATAAATTTGTTACCTGGTTGTAAATGATTGTGGTTTTTTGACTCTAATTTGTATATATCGTTTTTATTTGGTAAATATTGAGGCTGCCTGGCCGGCATTCATATTTCTTGAAAATAAAGATACTTCGGCCAGTAAATCTTTTTATTACCTCGACGTTTCGACAAAAATCTTTTGTCCTTGTCAGGAGCAAACAAAAATTAAACATTCAGCAAGGCGTTAAAAATCTTTCTCTCTCCTGACGAGGACAAAAGATTTTGGTCGAAACGTCGAGGTAATAAAAAGATTTACTGGCCGAAGTATCTTTATTTTCAAGTTTTTATTTGGGTCAAATAAACTCTAATGGTAGCTACAATGGAAAACAATACAAGCTATCGAGATTCTGAAAGATAAAATTTGTATCCAATATAAGAATTGGAGAATTCTATATTGAATTAAGACTATCTGAAGATATGAAGAGAGTTGAGAGTGTCAACAGATTGACACCAAGCAAACAAGAATTTGACAGAAGTGCTGTCAAACGCCGGCATGATGGAGACGTCTGGAAATTTGCCAGGAATCTTATTGCACAAGATATCTTTCCTTCTTAAATCTAAGAAAGTCACACTCACTTGAAACCTTTAGCAATTTCTACAAGCATTTTTATTATCAGCGTACTAAGTTGTCAAATTTACCGCGTACACATGGTACAAGCCATGATAATCATGGAGGGTAGTTATCATCTGCTTTTATTGTAAGTACACCACATTTTTACATATGAAGAAATCAGTTCGACTTGTTCACTTACAAGTTACTGATTATAAAAAAAAGATTTAGGATGGTTTTGACTTATCGTTGGTGAAGCTTCACAGCGGTTTCGCCAGTTTAATCTACCATACCGTTTTAATATTGTATTAGACAGTTTTATATCCGGTAATTTAGATGTACTGTAGACCTAAGCATGGCTCATCTACAAATTATCTACAAAGTTGTGGGAAGATGATATTTATGTACCAAAAAAAGGTACCTCTCCCTTTAAAATGCATTAAAACGAATTTAATGCATTTATAAAGTAAGAGATGCCTCTTTTGATATGCACATATATATAAGCAAAACAGCCCAATACAATATTAGAGTGGTATGGTAAATTAAACTGGCGAAACTACTAGAAGGGCTCACCAATGATGAGCCAGGCCCACCTCTTTTTTTATCATTGCATCAAACGATCGCGCTTTAAGTAGTTTACATTTTTTAATATAGACAGCACGCTAATGCATCGTATTTAAAAATAAAAAAAAACAGCCTTTGCATTCTATTTTCAAGGTAAAATAAAATAAGTCTTAGGCTAATATAAAATGGCTACATAAGGAGTTGAACACCAATCCGAAAAATACAGAAACCTCTGTTAGAAATAAGATAATTTTTTGGAACACACACATAGCTAATTAACAACAATTATCTTTCTTTAGGCAAAACATTTTTAATATATATATTTTTATAATTATTCCTAGTACCATTATACAGGCCATGATATTCATGGTTGGAAGAAGTTGGCGATTACTTTTACTGTAAGTTCACCACATGTCTACACATGTGGAAAGCAGTTCAACTTTGCACTTACAATTGTGTCAGAGCCCCATTTGGTTACTTGCATTCACTGGTACGGTTGGAATTTTGTAAGAACATTTTAAATATGAAGAATGAAATTTATATTTAGTCTGCTGAATAAATAAAAATTTCATATATAGTCAGTGGTCAAAAATAAAATAATAAAATCACAGATATATATATTCTAGCAGACGCTAAAGTAAATGTCAGTAGGAGGTAAACAAGCCTGGAGTGAATACAACTGGCGTAAGAACATTTCAAATATGAAGAAGGAAAGTTATATCTAGTCTGCTAAATAAATAAAAATTTCATATATAGTCAGTGGTCAAAAATAATAAAATCACAGATTCTAGCAGACGCTAAAGTAAATGTCAGTAGGAGGTAAACAAGCCTGGAGTGAATACAACTGGCGTGTTTTGGATGAACGCCATTTTCTATTTTTTCTTTAAATACAAAAAAGAAGCACCCTGTCTTCTGCTAGAAATAGCTAAGGAAACGTCTGCCAGACTAAGGCGGTAGTATCGTCTGTTGATTTTTTTATTTCTCTACGTTCATCAGGGTAAAAAAAAACATGACGTCATCCTACACGAGATTATGTAACGTCACAGCAATAAAAAATGGAAGAGTGGCTCTAAATCTATTTAAGAGGGAGTACATTTTTTAATTCTGATTTTAATGACGTCTATTAATCATTTTTATCACTTATTGGACTATTTTTATTGTAAAATAATTTTATCGTTTTATAAAATATTGTCACCGGAGGTGATGACAAGTATTCCAAAAGTTTAATTTAAAAAAATAATTTATTAATCAAATCTATAGAATGAAGAATGTGATCATAATTTTACCAGTGAGAATCTACAAGCATGGTAATGACGTAGCTAAATATTTATGATGATAAACTGATCACAGAGTATTTACAATAATTATTCAGTGACAATATAATACAGATTGATTCTATATTTACAGATGTGTTTACAGTACACTCATGGACAAAAGGAAGTTGTACCTTTTAGCATGTATATCGGAATTTCGAATTTTGAATTTTATAGTAAGTTTAAATTTTTTTTAAATATATTTGAAAATTGCTAGAATTTTTTTCGACGCTTTAGACCTTTCTCTGCAACTATAACACGTGTAGTGGGCGCACATGTAAAGGACAAGTCAGATTTGACCAGTCATCCTATGTGACTCCGCATAGAGTGTATGGAAAACCACACTTCCCCCGGGGACAAAGGAAAAAAAAAACATTATTTTGACGTTATGTACAAGTATTGTATTATCCGAGGTTTTGTCGTTAACACCAACTTTCTCCTATTGTTCTAGTTAGAAAACCAACTTATATATACAAAAGTGATATTCTATTGAGCTTGGGTAGGGTCAAATAAAACGAAAGAAAAAAATAAACGATTAGTTAATATTTAACCGATAGATGGTGCAACCCATCAACAACTTTCAATTTTACGATCAGAAAATGCTTTTCTTTATTTATCAACTTCATCTAAGTACGAATTCAAATTCAATTTGGTGCTATTTTTTAAATAAATAGTGTAGTATGTTTGTCTTATTTAAAAAGAGAAATACATGCATGATGTACACTCATGGACAAAACTTAAGGAAGTTGTACCTTTTAGCATGTATATCGGGATTGAGACAATAACACTGAAAGATACACTCATAGAAAAACTTAAAGAAGTTGTACCTTTTAGCATCTATATCGGGATTGAGACAATAACTTTGAAAGATATTACAATGATATTTATTGAAGGCACACAAGATAACCAAGTGTGAACAAAGTTGTCTCTGTCTCCTTCAAAAAAACAGACGACCGGCGACATCAAAGACTTTCCACTTACTTAAGTGTTGTCCATGAGTATACTAGCTATATAAAACAGTCTCAACTTTCTAACCACTATATATATTGTTACCCCGACCAATACTGACATATATAGCTGGAATAAAAGATTCTAAGAGATGGCAAGAACACTCAACAAGAAAATCTTCTTATTTTTCTTTCTTATCTTCCACACTGGGTAAAGTAGAATGCGTTTGCCTTTGTCATTAAGACTGGGAGCACTACTCAGTAGCAAGCCGACTTAGCTCTAATATGAAATGACCGCCTCTGACATGAGGAACAAACGCCATATGCAGCCGCTCCTAACATGGAGTACAAACGCTGCTCATCCTGTATCCCTGGAGCCCTTACAGGGTACTATCAGCATGGCCAGCTGAGCCCAGGTTGTTTAGTGAGCTTGTTACTGCTCCTCCTTTTTCATCTGGGTTTGGGACCGGCAAAGGCGGAGTTCAACAAGAAAATAATATTGGGCAATAAAAGATAACATTTTATAAATATTTAGATAGATTATCTGTTAGTTTTATTTATAAATTTCTTTGATGATAATTTTATCACATTACCGCAGCTATTTTAATGGCTTTTATAACGTTTCACAGATTCCCCAAATAGATGTTTGAAACAAATGATGAATAAAATATCTCTCTCTACCAATTGAAAGACCTTGTATAGATTTTATATATATGTATATTTATCAATTATTTTACATATTCACATCTATTTATCAATATTTATTCTTATTTATTCAATTTTTGTATAAATATAACCTTATATAACTATATACAAGTATATGTAAATATATATATTTATATGAACGTTGTAATATAGAAGTCTCAATCTCTCAAATCTCTCTCTCTTGAGAACTCTCGCAGTCCATCAGTGGCGGAGTCTTTTCCCGCGGTGGGCACCACCAATGAAGACCTTGTATATATATATATATATATTAATTGAATAGCATATTTTGGATCAAAAATAAAATAAACATTTTATTTAATATAAATGCCAATATTTCAATAGGCTATACGTCTAACTTCGTCAGGGCTTTTCTTGTTTTTGAACTGCTTTGGTTCATCACGTGATGCCTTCACGCGACGATATATAAATATTTGCAACTCTGTGGGGATAAAATTTAAAATATATACACACAAAAAATATTAATTAGAATAGACTATATATGTACATTTATAAAAATTAAAAAATAATATATGATTCCTAATAAGTATAATAAAATAATTTTAAATCGATTTGAACTGTAAATACGAGGGGCATCCAATAAATAAGTTTCCCTATTTTGTAACAAATAAACAACTTTATTTACAATTATGCAGTTATTTTATTTTCATTATACAACTCATAGACTACTTCTCTACATAATCACCATTTCTGTCCAAACATTTTTGGTACCGTTGTAGCGATTTTTTGATACCACTGTTGTACCAAGCCGTGTCCTGTCTTCGTAGCCAGTGGTTCGCCTCCGCCTGTTTTCAATTCAAATTCAAAACATCTGACATAATTGTTCCCATCGAAGAGCATCAAATTTCGATTCCAGGAGGCAGTCGAATCATTATTTCGTCAATGGTGACGCGGCGATTTGCTTCCACCACAATCCGAACAGCAGCCACGGCTGCATTGTCCGTAGCAGTAACGGGCCTGTCGCTTCGCTCGTCATCATGCACGTTTTGCCGTCCTTCCAAGAACCATGAACGCCATCGGCGAACCATTTGGATGCTCATACATCCTTCACCATACACTGACACTAAATTACGATGAATATTGACCGCAGTTTCATTTTTCGCTGTGAAAAAACGAATTACAGAACGGAGTTCGCAAGTGGACACGTTCACCAGTGGTAGCTCCATGGAAACTGAAGCGCTACGGACTTGCGCGTACGAGTAGAGTGATTTTGAAAGGTCACCAGCTTCCAACGCATCCTAGTGACCATTTCTTACCTACTAACTAATTTTTACAACGTTTCGTTCGCCGAAAAAAAAATAGGGAAACTTATTTATTGGATGCCCCTCGTATAACGGAGGTATGTCAATTTTTCTATTAATACTGTTGGTATCTTTCATTGAGGTCCAACTTTCTAAAAAGAGTCTTGAATGTTTATCTTGAATGTTGTTATATATAATTTATGTTTGTTCAAAATTTGGTATATGGTCCTGTTTGAGTGCGTGATCTACTAAAAGTGATAATGGGCTATGGTTTTTAAAAGCTGTTTTGTGTTGATTTACTCTTTCTTCAAGAGTTTTACCGGTTTCTCCTATGTATGTTGTAGGGCATGATTTGCATGGAATGCGATATACTATGTTTGATTTAAATTGATGTTTGCTATTATGCTTAGTGTTGGGATGGCGTAAAATTTCTTTTAGATTTGCTGTGGTTTTGTATCCGGTTTTGATATTATAATTTTCATTATTTTTCATCTCATTGTAAAATATGTTTTGTTCAGCTTTATTATTTTTAATATTTGAGGAGCAGTGGGTGGAAATTCTTTTTGATAGTGTTTTTATAACGGATATTTTATTATTAATGGGGCCAAATGAATTAAAATTGAGATATTTGCCTGTATGCGTTGGTTTTCTATATATACTGGTTTCTATTTTGCTATTTATTCTGGTGAGCTTGATGTCTAAGAATGCCAAAGTGCTGTTATTTTCTATTTCGTATGTAAAGGTTAAAAATGGCTTTAAACTGTTGAGGAAGGTTAGAATATTGTCGAGATTGCTATTTTGACTGATGCAAATGATGTCATCAATATATCGTTTCCAGGCTATTATTTTGAGATGTTTGGTTGAAATGATAATATTGTCAATATGATTCATATAAATATTGGCGAGGGCAGAAGAAATTGGGTTGCCCATTGGAAGGCCTTTAATCTGTTTATAATGCTGGTTTTTGTAACTGAAATAACTGAAGGATAAACATAAGTCGAGTAATTCTTTAAGTGCTTCTTTAGGAATTGTTAAATTAAGTTGTGGATTGGTGTCTATAAATATATGTATATTTATCAATTATTTTTATCTATTTATATCTATTTATTTATCATTATATAATCTTATTTATTCATATTTATATTTATTCTGTATTTAACCTTATATCATCTTATATGGACTTTGTAATAAATCAGTTTCAATCTCAATCTCTCTTGAGGTAACAATCCGGATTCCTGGAGCCACTGACAAAAATGTACCTTTACGGGTTATCACACAAAAAACAATATACTAGGGCCTAAAGGAAAAATAACTAAATACACAGAAAAGCGTAAACTCGAGAGTACAACAACAAAAAAGAATTAACTAAAAACTAGCGATTTGTAAAATAAAATAAAAAAGTACTTATCTTTATTGTAGCGTTGGTAGGGATCGGACTGGGGTCACACAGGGATGCGAAGAGAACACCAGACACGGATAAATCACACAGAAAACACTTTAAGCGTCTCCACACAAATTCTCCACGCTCTGTCCCTCCGCATTCCCTAGTCCCCTTTATATACAAACATGGCCACATTCGTCCAATGACGTGAGAGATTGGTTCACTAACAACCGAAAAAAACATTCTTCCCGCTAAAAACTGATCAGCAAAAAGTGCAAATGTTTGTCAAAATAATTTAACACCACCACGTACACCAGCTATCCGGGTTGACATGTCTAATGGTGGAAATCCATCAGATGTACTGTACTTGGTTATGTACACAGAACTTCAGGGGTAAATGTACTTAGGAGGATGATGGCTGTTTGGAACCTATGATGGTGGTAGTCGACACTTTGGTCTTCCTCATGGCAATGTGGACAGGTAGTATCGTCTATGAATAAAATCCTCATCTTTAATAGTTCTTGAAGCCAGTGCGCCATCTATCGGAATAAATATCAAGAGCAGAGAAACTGAAGATTTTTAATGACGGACTTGATAGAAAGCTAGATCAATAAATAAAGAGAAAATCTCAAGAAAGTTATATGCCGTCCCTTGAGACCAGGACCTGATCAAGAGCAGAGAAACTAAAGCAGAATTGGACTGATGGACTTGATGGGAAGATTTATTGAAACAAAGATAAAAGCTCAAGATAGAGATTTGTGGCGTCACTGGAGACCAGGACTTGTATAGGAACTGAAGAAGAAGAATTGAACTAATGGACTTGATGGAAAGAGAAGAACTCTAGATAAGAGAAACACATCGGCACTGGAGACCAGGAACTGCTCAAGAGGCAGAGAAAAACTAAAGAGAAGAGGAATAAATATTGATATTTATTGACATACCAGAGGAACTATATCGCTAAATACTGATATTGAGAAAGATTGATCTGAATAACAACAACCAAAAATTCTTTCTAATACACAATTTAGTCGATTCCATCAAAAATCCATTGCTGTTTGACAATGAACTATTGTTATACGAAGAATGTTTTGTGCGATCAAAAGAAAGATGTGAATCACAAGCTGCTGACGTAAGACATCCGCTATGACAGTTGGGAAAAAGACACCGAGTAATTAGTAAATTAAATAATTAAGGGCACGGCTCATCACTGGGAAGTCTGAAGTGGGTCATCCTGGCGTGATTGGTCACGTTATATAAGAAAATAAATATCTATATATTTTATATAAAAATATTATTTTATTTTAAATTATAATTTCATATATTCAAATACTCTGCTAAATCGACCGCCAGAGGTCACTCTTCCCCTATAAAAACTCGTTGTTGTTTTATCCCAATGGCCGGCTCAACCCTTTTGTACATTATGTAAATAAGTATTTCATTTTTTATTCTTACACCTTAAGCCAGGCAGTACTTTTATCAAATATGTTTTCTATATTCCAAAAGCTCAATTAAAGCAATTTCTAATCTTTACTATTTTTATTATTATACTTTCAAGATTCTTGCCACGACTGCATTGCCATAGCATTAATCTCAACAATCCCAAAAATCAACAGATATCTCCTATTGATTTGTATTTATAACATATATATACTAGTAAATAAATGGCGAAACCGCTGGGAGGGTTCACCACTCATGAGCTAGGCCCTCCCATTAATTTTTCCATTGCAGTAAGGGCAGTAGAAATTGTTTAATTTTCAAAAGAATCCGTCTATAATAGTTTCGAATTTTCATAATACATCATACTAATAAATAGTTGATAAAAAGCATTAATATTAAGACCTTTTAGTCATACAGATTCTCCAAGCAGAAATGTAGGATGGTACATACAGAAATAACAGCAATAGTACAAGTTATCAGTAATGCTATTTACAGTGTATCAAATAACAGGAAAAAGAAAGGAAGGGCTTAGCAACGAACTCATATACAAACAGTTAAGAACATTATGCATTAGCCCGCCATCTGTTATGAAAATTTGAAACTATTATAGACCCGTATGATTCTTTTTGAAATTAAACAATTTCTACTGCCCTTACTGCAATGGAAAATTATAGAGCCAGGCCCTCCCTATAATTTTTCCATTGCAGTAAGGGCAGTAGAAATTGTTTAATTTCAAAAAGAATCATACGCGTCTATAATAGTTAAGAACACGATAAAAGTGAACGTCATTGACAAAATTTTTCCATTTAAGACAGCTGGAAAAGAGGCTGATTTAAGAAGGTTAGAAGAAGTCCCTAGATGGAGGGATAAAGAACAACGGGTAGGTCCCCGGAGCCCGTGATTTCACCCCAGAGGGCGCTGTATGTACCCAGTTAGTTTTCTCTTCCATCCAATAGGACTGACCCGATCAGTACGCCAATACCATCAAAGAACCAATCAGAATCTCTATAGCCTTAGAACAAAACAACAAGCTAATATCTGATTGGCTGATAGCCAGCTATATCTCTGCAGGGAATTTATCAATGGAACCCCTTGGAACTCATGTTAGAGATATCCCGAATTTTTTTTTTCTATAATTATAAAATTCGCTTTCTTTAAAACAAGTAGACTTATTTAAGTAGACTTTATTGTACTTAATGCATCACGAAAAAACTTTCAGATATATATAGTAATATTAAAATAAAGAAGGCATCTCCTGACCACAAGCACATGTGCTTTTTAGATGGTAGAGCGCCATCTAGTGGAGCAAAAATAAACTAAACGTTTATTTAGCTTGCTCCGTGATATTTGGCCAACCCAATTTCTTGATAAATCAAGAAAAGCCATCCACGAACGCGTTTCGCGCTGTTGGCGCTCGTCAGCGTGAAGAAGGCTGTAACCACTGCGACCAGAAATATTTTTTGGTCCCAATGGCTTCCCGAAAAATCAATAAATGGGTATTTAAGGCCAAATTTGCGTAAAGACGCTTAACACATGAAAAAACAATAGAAAAAAAAATAAAAGATAAGTGGGTCAGGTGTTGATATTAAAAATAAAGAAGGCATCTCCTGACCACAAGCACATGTGTTTTCTTTTATTTTTTCTATTGTTTTTTCATTTGTTAAGCGTCTTTACGCAAGTTTGGCCTTAAATTTTCAGGAAGCCTCTGGGGCCAAAAAATCTTTTTGGTCGCAGTGGTACAGCCTACTCCACGCTGACGAGCGCCAAAAAGCGCGAAACGCGTTCGTGGATGGCTTTTCTTGATTTATCAAGAAATTGGGTTGGCCGAATATCAGGGAACAGGCTAAATCAATGAATAGTTGATTTCTGTTCCACCAGATGGCGCTCTGCCTTCTGTAAAGCACATGTGCTCCTGGTTAGGATATGCCATTTTTATTTTTGATAGTAATATATGTCAATTTACATAACACTTTCATATGTTATGATGCATTAGCACGCCATCTGTTATGAAAATTTGAAACTATTATAGACGCGTATGATTCTTTTAAAAATTAAACAGTAAGGACAGTAGAAATTGTTTAATTTTTTAAAAGAATCATACGCGTATATAATAGTTTCGAAAATAGCAAATATACCGCGAATGTTTCTTTTATACAAAAATCGAAATTTATTTAAAAGAGAAATAGCGACCATTTCTAACTTTTTTGAATGAAGTATGAGAGGGTGAAAATATGAAAATTGTGGGTTCGATTCCCGCCCCTGGACACTTTTATTTTTCCGTTCGCCATTGCTCTTCATATTTTCACCCTCTCATACTTCATTCAAAAAAGTTAGAAATGGTCGCTATTTCTCTTTTAAATAAATTTCGATTTTTGTATAAAAGAAACATTCGCGGTATATTTGCTATTTTCGTTTTACAATCATCAGCCGCGTTATATTGTATTTTAAAATAATTACTTTAAGTATAAGTTACGAACGGAAAAATACGTCCAGGGTAGCCGAGTGGACAAGGCACCTGCCCGGTAAGCAGAAGGTTGTGGGTTCGATTCCCGCCCCTGGACACTTTTATTTTTCCGTTCGCCATTGCTCTTCATATTTTCACCCTCTCATACTTCATTCAAAAAAGTTAGAAATGGTCGCTATTTCTCTTTTAAATAAATTTCGATTTTTGTATAAAAGAAACATTCGCGGTATATTTGCTATTTTCGTTTTACAATCATCAGCCGCGTTATATTGTATTTTAAAATAATAGTTTCGAGCTTTCATATGTACCATAATTATAAATAGTGTAACAGCCCCAAAATGTAGATAAAATTCAACGCGCCAGATTGGCCATTATGTAAATACGAATAAGATAATAAAGTTTTATTGAGAGTCTGCCACACCCCAGGCAAGGTGAGGTCCAGTTTCATCAAGATTACACCATTTCCTCCCTTGGAACTTCCATAAGTAGTTAGTGAGTTTTACGACTACCCGCCGTACAAAAACAGATCATCCCATTCTTGCATATCACACCGTCCTGGACCTTGCTGCGTCTTTGGCTGCTGGACTCTCTTAGGTGACATCCAACCTGCCTCGAATATTGTGTTACCCATAGACGCCAGAAATCACTTGGCCCCATGACGGGAAGGAAATCAGAAGGACAACCCGAGTGGTTGGCGATTTCTGTACGTGGCTTCAGGAACCTGAGTTAGACAAATAATATAAAAATATACACTCATGGACAAAACTTCAGATGTTGAAAGTCTTTGATATCGTCGGTCCTCTATTTTTTTAATTTTTTTTATGAGACAGAGGCAATTCTGTTCACACTTGGTCATCTCGTGCGTCTTCAATAAAAGTCACTGTGTATCAAATAACCTTCAGAGTTATTGTCTGAATCCAGATATACATGCCAGAAGGTAAATATTTCTCAAGTTTTGTTTATGAGTGAAGATAATATTTAATAATTCAAGAATTTTAATCTCTTTAATCATACACATAATCAGTACGAAATAAAAACTAGCCTAGGGATAGGTGGAGAACAATGTTTTTTTTTATTATAGGTAAGGATTAAAATTGCACAATCTGTACCTATCAGGGACTAAGGTGTGACTGAAAAGTGTGGATCATTATTATAAACTAGACGAATGGCCCGGGCAACGCCCGGGGTTTACCCGAGTGCGAATATATTTTAAAAACGTTGTCTTGGGTGGTCGCTATTGACAGGGTGGACTGTATAGACAGGTGGATGTATCACACAGCTGATAACAGGGTTGTCTAGAGTGGTCGCTATAGACAGGGTGGTGGTCGCTATTGACAGGGTGGTCTGTATAGACAGGTGGATGTAACACACTGCTGATAACAGGGTTGTCTAGAATGGCCGCTATAGACAGGTGTATGTATCACACAGCTGATAACAGGGTTGTCTAGAGGGGGGCGGGCAGGGAGGTCACGTGTTTGCTGGCAGCCAATGGGCGCGCATTCTATCCGTGAGCTTCAGACAAACAGACAGAATAAGGCAAATATATAAGTAGATACGGGACTTTTGGTGAATCAAATTGGCGAAACAGCTGGAAGGGTTCACTACTGATGAGTCAGGAACTTCCAATATAAATAGTTTATCTTTCATTTAGCTGGTTGTATAAATTTGTATTTTAGTTGAATTCAACAGAATAAATTTATCGAAAATAACGTTAATAAATTGTCACAAAGATATGGAGGAAGTTGGTGAACGATTGTTGGACAAGTGGAATAAACCGTCGATTTTCGACAGCCATGAGCCGGGATCGAATCCCGCTTTGGATACTTTTTTTCTAAAAAAAAATGATGCAATGTGTGTATGGTTTCCGATTCTTACAAAAGTCAAACTTCACCAGTGAGTGTATGTAACCAAATGAGACTCTGGCACATTTGTAAGGACAAAAGTCGAACTAGTTTCCACCTTTTTAGACACAGCCCACGCAAACATATAAACAAACACACAGGCAAACAAACATTTATGTCATTTTTAAGTTAAATCAAGCTTGGCTTGAGTTTAAAGGCGATCCATCAGGCTTAGTGTTTTTGTGTGTTTCTGTGTAAAACATTCCTATGTACAAGTTATAAAATACATACATTCATATAATATTATGATACACTCGCGCGCCATCTGTTATGAAAATTCGAAACTATTTTAGACGCGTAAGATTATTTTGAAAATAAACAATTTCTACTGTCATTACTGCAATTAGAAAGGCCCTTCCATTAATTTTTTCCATTGCACTAAGGGCAGTAGAAAATGTTTAATTTCAAAAAGAATCTTACCCGTCTATAATAGTTGCGAATTTGCATTCATATAATATATAAAGTATACAATAATACATACAATATATAGAAGAAATAGGGCGTCTCTCCCGTCAAAATAGACGTCAAAACTAGACGCCATCTATTGACCGTCTCCACAAACTAGCGAACTCAGGTCGGTGACAAAGCCACAACACCAGCTTTGGGAAACTGAGAAGCGTACACCTAGAGACCATGGTTTCGGGCTAATGGCCCTTTTGAGACCAGGTCGGACTTTATTCCATGAAGTCCACCGACCTGAGGCCGCTAGTTTGCGGCGATGGTCAATAGATGACGTCTAACTTTGACGTCTATTTTGACGGGAGAGTCGCCCTATGCTTTTATAGATCAATATCCTCCTTGCATAATTTCAATATATATATGTTATATAAAAATAATATTTTATTTAAAATTATATTTCATAGATTCAAATATTCTGTTAAGTATACCACCAGATGTCGTGGCTTTCCCTTTATATGTATAACCCATTGTTGTTGTTTCCCGATGGCCGGCTCAAACCGTTTGTACATTATGT
>CP092868.1:22354001-22378823 GCA_030710605.1 Cordylochernes scorpioides
AATTCTGAATCATATATATATACATTGTGTATATATGGATGTATCAAATGCGGTATCTCTTGTTTGAAATATGCAATAAAGCAAAGCATTGGAAGAATTGAAACAAAGCAAGAAATAAATGCCTCTTTTTGTACATCAATACCATCCTCCTAGTAACTGTTATAAATATATATATTGAAATTATGCCAGGAGGATATTGATCTATTAAAGCAAAGGGCGACTCTCCCGTCAAAATAGACGTAAAGTTAGACGTCATCTATTGACCTTCGCCGCAAACTAGCGGCCTCAGGTCGGTGGATCTCATGGAATAAAGTCCGTCCTGGACTGAAGAAGGTCATAGCCCGAAACCATGGTCTCTAGGTGGACGATTATCAGTTTGCCAAAGCTGATGTTGTGGTATTATCACCTACCTGAATCCGCTAGTTTGCGGCGACGGTCAATAGATGGCGTTTAGTTTTGACGTTCATTTTGACGGGAGAGACGCCCTATGCTTCTATATATTGTATGTATTATATATTTTATTGTATGCTTTTATATACTACTAGACGAATGGCCCGGGCAACGCCCGGGTTTTACCCGAGTGCGAATATATTTTAAAAACGTTTTAATCTTCATCTAGATCTTCATCTTGTCTACACCTTGTATGCATCTTGCTTCCTAGGGTTGCCTAGAGTGGCCGCTATAGACAGGGTGGTCTGTATAGACAGGTGGATGTATCACACAGCTGATAATAGGGTTGCCTAGAGTGACCGCTATAGACAGGGTGGTCTGTATAGACAGGTGGATGTATCACACAGCTGTAGAGTGGTCGCTATAGACAGGGTGGTCTGTATAGACAGGTGTATGTATCACACTGCTGATAACAGGGTTGCCTAAAGTGACCGCTATAGACAGGGTGGTCTGTATAGACAGGTGGATGTATCACACAGCTGATAACAGGGTTGTCTAGGGTGGTCGCTATAGACAGGTGTATGTATCACACAGCTGATAACAGGGTTTTCTAGAATGGCCGCTATATACAGGTGGTCTGTATTGACAGGTGGATGTATCACACAGCTGATAACAGGGTTGTCTAGAGTGGTCGCTATAGACAGGGTGGTCTGTATAGACAGGTGGATGTATCACACAGCTGATAACAGGGTTGTCTAGAGTGGTCGCTATAGACAGGGTGATCTGTATAGACAGGCGTATGTATCACACTGCTGATAACAGGGTTGCCTAAAGTGACCGCTATAGACAGAGTGGTCTGTATAGACAGGTGGATGTAGCACACTGCTGATAACAGGGTTGTCTAGAATGGCCGCTATAGACAGGTGTATGTATCACACAGCTGATAACAGGGTTGTCTAGAGGGGGGCGGGCAGGGAGGTCACGTGTTTGCTGGCAGCCAATGGGCGCGCATTCTATCCGTGAGCTTCAGACAAACAGACAAACAGACAAACAAACAGACAGAATAAGGCAAATATATAAGTAGATATGAATGAAAATTCGAAACTATTTTAGACGTGTAAGATTCTTTTTGAAATTAAACAATTTCTAATGCCCTTATTGCAATGCAAAAATTAATGGATGGGCCTTTCCATATTGCAGTAAGGGCAGTAGAAATTGTTTAATTTCTAAAAGAATCTTACGCGTCTATAATAGTTTCGAATTTTCATAACAGATGGCGCGCGAGTGTATCATAATATTATATGAATGTATGTATTTTATAACTTGTACATAGGAATGTTTTACACAGAAACACACAAAAAACACTAAGCCTGTTGGATCGCCTATAGACTCAAGCCAAGCCTGATTTAACTTAAAAATGACATCATTTAGGGTGTTTGTGTGCGTTTTCCTGTGTGTTTGTTTATATGTTTGTGTGGACTGTATCTACAAATGTGGAAACTAGTTCGACTTTTGTCTTTACAAATGTGCCAGAGTCCCATTTGGTTACATACACTCACTGGTGAAGTTTGACTTTTGTAATAATCGGGTACCATACACACATTACATCATTTTTTTTTTCAGAAAAAAAGTATCCAAAGCGGGATTTGATCCCGGCTAGTGGGTGTCGAAAACCGACGGTTTATAATACTGTTCCACCAATCCCATCCCATACACCAACCTCCTCCATAGCTCTGAAATATGTAAACTTATCAACTAAATTAAACTCTTCGAATAAAAATAGTAAAATATAACAACGATTGAAGAGGAGTGTCTTATAACAACTTTATTCAAATAAAGTAAAGCACGGAGGAAGATGAGTTTCTTTTAATAAAACACGAGCGAGCTTTCGGGCCACACGCCCTTCTACTGGCAAAAAAGCTAAGAAATTCAAAGAGATACAAGCCTATTTATACTATGGTAAGCAATATTTTAGCATATTTACTTTTTTTTCTTATAATTGTATTTTGTTTCTCCGTCTATAAGAAAAAATGTAAATATGCTAAAATATTGCTTACCATAGGCTTGTATTTCTTGGAATCTCTTAGCTTTTAGCCAGTAGAAAGCTCGCTCGCGTTTATTAAAAAAGAAACTCATCTTCCTTCGTGATTTACTTTATTTGATTATCTAAACAGGAAGAGTTCTATCGCTTATTCACAAACTTTATTAGCAAGCTTTCGGACGTTCTTCTACAGGCTTTACTATGACAAATTGTAATGACTCATTGTAAAGCCAGTAGAAGGAAGTCCGAAAGCTTGCGAATAAAGTTTGTATAAGACACTCCTCTTTAATCCTCGTTATATTTTGCTATGTAAACTTATTAACGTTATTTTCGATAAATTTATTCTATTGAATTCAACTAAAATACAAATTTCTACAACCAACTAAATGAAAGATGAACTCTTTATATTGGGAGGCCCTGACTCATCAGTAGTGAACCCTTCCAGCTGTTTCGCCAATTTAATTCACTAGAGACTCTCTCTCTCTCTGCCATAATTATAATAATGATTAACACTTTTCACATATATACTCATTGATAAATTTTAAGGAAGTTATACCTTTTAGCATGTATATCTGGATTCAAACAATAACTCTGAAGGATATTTGATACACAGTGACCTTTATTGAAGACACACGAGATAACCAAGTGTGAACAAAACTTAAGGAAGTTGTACCTTTCAGCATGTATATCGGGATTCAGACAATAACTCTGAAGGATATTTGATACACAGTGACCTTTATTGAAGACGCACGAGATTACCAAGTGTGAACAGAATTGCCTCTGTCTCTTAAAAAAAAAATAGAGAACCGACGACATCAAAGACTTTCAAGATCTCCAGTTTTGTCCATGAGTGTATATTTTTATAATATTTGTCTAACTCAGGTTCCTGTAGCCATGTACAGAAATCGCCAACCACTCGGGTTGTCCTTCTGATTTCCTTCCCGTCATGGGGCCAAGTGGTTTCTGGCGTCTATGGGTAACACAATATTCGAGGTAGGTTGGATGTCACCTAAGAGAGTCCAGCAGCCAAAGACGCAGAAAGGTCCAGGACGGTGTGATATGCAAGAATGGAAGGGATGATCTGTTTTTGTACGGCGGGTAGTTGTAAAACCCACTAACTACTTATGGAAGTTCCACGGGAGGAAATGATGTAATCTTGATGAAACTGGGCCTCACCTTGCCTGCTGTGTGGCTGACTCTCAATAAAACTTTATTATCTTATTTGTATTTACATAATGGCCAATCTGGCGCGTTGAATTTTATCTACATTTTGGACTGTTACACTATTTATAATTATGGTACATATGAAAGTTCGAAACTATTATAGACGCGTATGATTCTTTTAAAAATTAAACAATTTCTACTGCCATTACTGTTTAATTTTTAAAAGAATCATACACGTCTATAATAGTTTCGAATTTTCATAACAGATGGCGCGCTAATGCATCATAACATATGAAAGTGTTATGTAAATTGACATATATTACTATCAAAAATAAAAATGGCATATCCTGACCAGGAGCACATGTGCTTTACAGAAGGCAGAGCGCCATCTGGTGGAACAGAAATCAACTAAACATTGATTTAGCCTGTTACCTGATATTCGGCCAACCCAATTTCTTGATAAATCAAGAAAAGCCATCCACGAACGCGTTTCGCGCTGTTGGCGCTCGTCAGCGTGGAGTAGGCTGTACCACTGCGACCAAAAAGATTTTTGGGTCCCAGAGGCTTCCTGAAAAACCAAGAAATGGGTATTTAAGGCCAAACTTGCGTAAATACGCTTAACACATGAAAAAAAAAAAAGAAAGAAAAAAATAAAAGATAATTTCTTTTTTCTTTCTTTTTTCATATATTACTATATATATCTGAAATTTTTTCGTGATGCATCAAGTACAATAAGGTCTACTTCAATAAGTATTCTTGTTGTAAAGAAAGCGAAATTTATAATTATAGAAAAAATAAAAAATTGGGATATCTCTAACATGAGTTCCACGGAGTTCTATTGGTAAATTCCCTGCAGAGATATAGCTGGCTATCAGCCAATCAGATATTAGCTTGTTGTTTTGTTCTAAGGCTATAGAGATTCTGATTGGTTCTTTGATGGTATTGGCGTACTGATCGGGTCAGTCCTATTGGATGGAGGAGAAAACTAACTGGGTACATACAGCGCCCTCTGGGGTGAAATCATGGGCTCCGGGGACCTACCCGTTGTTCTTTATCCCTCCATATAGGGACTTCTTCTAACCTTCGTAAATCAGCCTCTTTCCCAGCTTTCTTAAATGGAAAAATTTTGTCAATGACGTTTACTTTTATCATGTTCTTAACTATTATAGACGCGTATGATTCTTTTTGAAATTAAACAATTTCTACTGCCCTTACTGCAATAGAAAAATTATAGGGAGGGCCTGACTCTATAATTTTCCATTGCAGTAAGGGCAGTAGAAATTGTTTAATTTCGAAAAGAATCATACGCGTCTATAATAGTTTGAATTTTTCATAACAGATGACGCGCTAATGCATCATTTTCCTAACTGTTTGTATATAAGTTCGTTGCTAAGTCATTCCTTTTCCCTTTATTTGATACACTGTAAATAACATTACTGATAACTTGTACTATTGCTGTTATTCCTGTATGTACCATCCTACATTTCTGCTTGGAGAATCTGTATGACTAAAAAATCTTAATGCTTTTTATCAATTATTTACTAGTATGATGTATTATGAAAATTCGAAACTATTATAGACGGATTCTTTTGAAAATTAAACAATTTCTACTGCCCTTACTGCAATGGAAAAATAAATGGGAGGGCCTGGCTCATCAGTGGTGAACCTTCCAAACGGTTTCGCCATTTATTTAATAGTATATATAGATATTTATTTTCTTATATAACGTGACCAATCACGCCAGGATGACCCACTTCAGACTTCCCAGTGATGAGCCGTGCCCTTAATTATTTAATTTACTAATTACTCGGTGTCTTTTTCCCAACTGTCATAGCGGATGTCTTACGTCAGCAACTTGTGATTCACATCTTTCTTTCGATCGCACAAAACATTCTTCGTATTAACAATAGTTCATTGTCAGCAATGTAATTTTGATGGAATCGACTAAATTATTTATTAGAAAGAATTTTTGGTTGTTGTTATTCAGATCAATCTTTCTTAATTTTAGTATTCAGCGATATAGTTCCTCTAGTATGTTACTAAATATCAATATTTATTCCTCTTTATTTTTCTCTGCCTCTTGAGCAGTTCCTGGTCTCCAGTGATGATGTGTTTCTCTTATCTTGAGTTCTTCTCTTTCCATTAAGTTTGTTTGTCCAATTCTTTTTCTTCCGTTCCTATGCAAGCCCTGGTACCAGTGAGGCCACAAATCTCTATCTTGAGCTTTTCTCTTTATTTATTCACCTAGCTTTCTATCAAGTCCATTAGTCCAATTCTTCTTCAGTTTCTCTGCTCATGAATAGGTTATGATCTCTAGTGACCCCACAAATCTCTATCTTGAGTTCTTCTCTCTATTTATTCATAGTTTCCCATCGAGTCTATTAGTCCAATTCTTCTTTTACGTTTTAAAACTATTTATTCAGACATTAACTACATAGCATTATTTACATAGTAGTATTTACATAAGAAAATAACAATATACACATAGTAAAGTCAGTTTTACATGAGTCAAAGTTTCAGTTTAGCAAGTAAAGATGAATATAGAGATATTGAGAGAGTATATTCTTCTTCTTCTTCAGTTTCTCTGCAAGTCCTGGTCTCCAGTGACGCCACAAATCTCTATCTTGAGCTTTTCTCTTTGTTTCTATAGATCTTTCCATCAAGTTCATTAGTCCAAATCTGCTTTAGTTTCTCTGCTCTTGATCAGGTCCTGGTCTCAAGTGACGGTATATAACTTTCTTGAGATTTTCTCTTTATTTATTCATCTAGCTTTCTATCAAGTCCGTCATTAAAAATCTTCAGTTTCTCTGCTCTTGATAATTATTCCGTTAGATGGAGCAATGCCATCATAAACTATTAAAGATGAGGATTTTATTCATAGTCGACTCCATCTGCCCACATTGTCACCAGAAAGACCAAAGTGTCGACCATCACAGACACCTAACAACTTCATAGGTTCCAAACAGCCATTATCCTCCTAGGTACATTTACCACTGAAGTCCTGTGTACATAACCAAGTACAGACATCTGATAAACTGGATGTCCACCATTAGACATGTCAACCCGAATAGCTAGTGTACGTGATGGTGTCAAATTATTTTGACAAACATTTGCACTTTTTGCTGATCAGTTTTAGCGGGATGAATGTTATTTTCGGTTATTAGTGAACCAATCTCTCACGCCTTCTCATTGTACGAATGTGGCGATGTCTGTATATAAAGGGGACTAAGGAATACGGAGACACAGAGCGTGGAGAGAGAGAATTTGTGTGGAGACGCTTAAAGTGTTAACACAAAGCAATAACGCGCCATCTATACATATAAAATGAAAGGATTTAAAAGTTTGTATCATGTATAAAAGAAACATTCGTGCTTTTAAATCCTTTCATTTTATATGCTTAAAGTGTTGTCTACGTGATTTATCCGTGTCTGGTGTTCTCTTCGCATCCCTGTGTAACCCCAGCCCGATCTCTACCAACGCTACAATAAAAGATAAGTATTTTATTTTACAAATCGCTAGTTTTTAGTTAATTCTTTTTTGTTGTTGGTATTGTACTCTTGAGTGTACGCTTTTCTGCGTATTTATTTACTCTTCCTTTAGTCTCTAGTATATTGTTTTTTTGTGTGATAACCCGTAAAAGTAACTTTTTGTCAGTGGCTCCAGGAATCCGGATTGTTACCTCAAGAGAGATTGAGATTGAAACTGATTTATTACAATGTCCATATAAGATTATATAAGGTTAAATACATAATATATATAAATATGAATAAATAAGATTATATAATTGATAAATATATGAATAAATAGATATAAATATATAAAAACAATTGATAAATATACATATATATATAAATATATACAAGGTCTTCATTGGTAGTGCTCACCGCGGGAAAGACTCCGCCACCGGTGGACTGCGAGAGTTCTTTTCCACAGAGAGAGATTTGAGAGATTGAAACTTCTATATATTACAACGTTCATATAAATATATATATTTACATATACTTCAACATGATTATATAAGGTTAAACTTATACAAAAATTGAATAAATAAGATTAAATAATCATAAATATCACTTCTAGTAGACCACACACTCAAACAGGACCATATACCAAATTTTGAAAATACAGATATTATATACAACAACATTCAGGATAAACACTCAAGACTATTTTTAGAAAGTTGGACCTCAATGAAAGATACCAACAGTATTAATAGAAAAATTGACATCCCTCCGTTATATTTACAGTTCAAATCGATTTAAAATTCTTTTCTTATTCTTATACTTATTATGAATCATGTATATATCTATTATTATTGATATTTGTGTGTATATATTTAAATTTTAGCCCCAGAGTTGTAAATATTTTATATATCGTCGCTTTAAGGCATCGCGTGATCATCCAAAGCAGTTCAAAAACAAGAAACGCCCTGATGAAGTTAGGCGTACAGCCTATTGAAATATTGGCATTTTATATTAAATAAAATGTTTGTTTTATTTTACATCCAAAATATGTCTTTTAATTAATATGTAAATATGTAAAATAATTGTTAAATATATATATAATATATACAAGGTCTTCATTGGTAGAGAGATATATATTTTATTCATCATTTGTTTCAAACATCTATTTGGGGGATCTGTGAAACGTTATAAAAGCCATTAAAATAGCTGCGGTAATGTGATAAAATTATCATCAAAGATTAATGGAATTTATAAATAAAACTAACAGATAATCTATCTAAATATTTATAAAATGTTATCTTTTATTGCCCAATATTATTTTCTTGTTGAACTCCGCCTTTGCCGGTCCCAAGCCCAGATGAAAAAGAAGGAGCAGTAACAAGCTCACTAAACAACCTGGGCTCAGCTGGCCATGCTGATAGTACCCTGTAAGGGCTCCAGGGATACAGGATGAGCAGCGTTTGTACTCCATGTTAGGAGCGGCTGCACATGGCGTTTGTTCCTCATGTCAGAGGCGGTCATTTCATATTAGAGCTAAGTCGGCCTGCTACTGAGTAGTGCTCCCAGTCTTAATGACAAAGGCAAACGCATTCTACTTCACCCAGTGTGGAAGATAAGAAAGAAGAAGAAGAAGATTTTCTTGTTGAGTGTTCTTGCCATCTCTTAGAATCTTTTATTCCAGCTATGTCAGTATTGGTCGGGGTAACAACATATATAGTGGTTAGAAAGTTGAGACTGTTTTATATAGCTAGTATACTCATGGACAATACTTAAGTAAGTGGAAAGTCTTTGATGTCGCCGGTCGTCTATTTTTTTTTTTTTTTGAAAGACAGAGGCAATTTTGTTTACACTCTCTCTTGGTTATCTCGTGTGTCTTCAATAAAGATCACTGTAATAACTTTCAAAGTTATTGTCTGAATCCCGATATACATGTTAAAAGGTACAACTTCCTTAAGTTTTTTCTATGAGTGTATCTTTCAGAGTTATTGTCTCAATCCCGATATACATGCTAAAAGGTACAACTTCCTTAAGTTTTGTCCATGAGTGTATACACACTTGGTTATCTCGTGTGTCTTCAATAAAAGTTACTGTATTATATTTCAGAGTTATTATATGAATCCCGATATACATGCTAAAAGGTACAACTTCTTTAAGTTTTGTCTATGAATGTACATCATGCATGTATTTCTCTTTTTAAATAAGACAAACATACTACACTATTTATTTTAAAAATAGCACCAAATTGAATTTGAATTCGTACTTAGATGAGGTTGATAAATGAAGAAAAGCATTTTCTGATCGTAAAATTGAAAGTTGTTGATGGGTTGCGCCATCTATCGGACTAAATATAAACTTAATCGTTTATTTTTTTCTTTCATTTCATTTGACACTACCCAAGCTCAGTAGAATATCACTTTTGTATATAAGTCGGTTTTCTAACTAGAACAATAGGAAAAATTCGAAAGTTGGTGTTAACGACAAAACCTCGGATAATACAATACTTGTACCTAACGTCAAAATAATGTTTTTTTTTCTTTGTCCCTGGGGGAAGTTTGGTTTTCCATACACTCTATGCGGAGTCACATAGGATGACTGGTCAAATCTGACTTGTCCTTTACATGTGCGCCCACTACACGTGTTATAGTTGCAGAGAAAGGTCTAAAGAGTCGAAAAAAAATTCTAGCAATTTTCAAATATATATTTAAAAAAAAATTAAACTTACTATAAAATTCAAAATTCGAAATTCCGATATACATGCTAAAAGGTAAAAACTTCCTTTTGTTCATGAGTGTACTGTAAATACATCTGTACATATAGACTTGATCTGTATTATATTGTCACTGAATAATTATTGTAAATACTCTGTTATCAGTTTATGATCATAAATATTTAGCTACGTCATTACCATGCTTGTAGATTCTCACTGGTAAAATTATGATCACATTCTTCATTCTATAGATTCAATTAATAAATTATTTTTTAAATTAAACTTTTGGAATACTTGTCATCACCTCCGGTGACAATATTTTATAAAACGATAAAATTATTTTACAATAAAAATAGTCGAATAAGCGTTTTTTTTTTTGCTTATCCCTAGTACACGTGGTACAGGCCATGATAATCATGGTGGGTAGTTAGCGACTGCTTTTACTGTAAGTGCACCACATGTCTACACATATGAAAAGCAGTTCGACTTTGCACTTACTAATGCCAGAGCCCCGTTTGGTTACTTGCACTCGCTGGTGGGGTTGGACTTTTGCAAGAATCGGGGGCCATTGGAGCATTTTTTTAAACAGAAAAAAGTGTCCAATGCGGGATTCGAACCCGGGTCCTAGTGGTCGAAAACCAAACGGTTTAACCAGCCTTCCACCGACCCCCCAAAAGGTAATAGCCTACAGCACCCGGTGTTCCCAGGTGGTCACCCTCCCAAGTACTGACCGGGCCCGACATTGCTTAACTTCGGTGATCGGACGAGAACCGGTGTTTTCAATGTGGTATGGCCGTAGGCCATATAATAAGCGTTAAAATGATTAATAGACTCCATTAAAATCAGAATTTAAAAAATGTACTCTCTCTTAAATAGATTTAGAGCCACTCTTCCATTTTTTATTGCTGTGACGTTACGTAATATCGTGTAGCATGACGTCATGTTTTTTATACTGATGAACGTAGAGAAATAAAAAATCAACAGACGATACTACCGCCTTAGTCTGGCAGACGTTTCCTTAGCTATTTCTAGCAGAAGACAGGGTGCTTCTTTTTTGTATTTAAAGAAAAAATAGAAAATGGCGTTCATCCAAAACACGCCAGTTGTATTCACTCCAGGCTTGTTTACCTCCTACTGACATTTACTTTAGCGTCTGCTAGAATATATATCTGTGATTTTATTATTTTATTTTTGACCACTGACTATATATGAAATTTTTATTTATTTAGCAGACTAGATATAACTTTCCTTCTTCATATTTGAAATGTTCTTACGCCAGTTGTATTCACTCCAGGCTTGTTTACCTCCTACTGACATTTACTTTAGCGTCTGCTAGAATATATATCTGTGATTTTATTATTTTTGACCACTGACTATATATGAAATTTTTATTTATTTAGCAGAATAGATATAACTTTCTTTCTTTATATTTAAAATGTTCTTACAAAAGTCCAACCCCACCAATGGGTGCAAGTAACCAAATGGGGCTCTGACACAATTGTAAGTGCGAAAGTCGAACTGCTTTTCATATTTGTAGACATGTGGTGAACTTACAGTAAAAGTAATCGCCAACTTCTTCCCACCATGAATATCATGGCCTGTACCACGTGTACTAGGGATAATTATAAAAAATATATTTAAAATGTTTTGCCTAAAGAAAGTTAATTGTTGTTAATTAGCTATGTGTGTGTTCCAAAAAATTATCTTATTTCTAACAGAGGTTTCTGTATTTTTCGGATTGGTGTATAACTCCTTTTGTAGCCATTTTATATTAGCCTAAGACTTATTTTATTTTACCTTGAAAATAGAATGCAAAGGCTGTTTTTTAATCTTATTTTTTTAAATACGATGCATTAGCGTGCTGTCTATATTAAGAAATGTAAACTACTTGAAGCGCGATCGTTGGTTGCAATGGTAAAAATATTGGGGTAGGGGCCTGGCTCATCATTGGTGAACCCTTCTAGCGGTTTCGCCAGTTTAATTTACCATACCGTTCTAATATTGTATTGGGCTGTTTTGCTTATATATATATGTATATCAAAAGAGGCATCACTTACTTTTTAAATGCATTAAAACAAAATTGTTTTAATGCATTTTAAAGGGAGAGGTGCCTTTTTTGGTACATAAATATCATCTTCCCACAACTTTGTAGATAATTTGTAGATGAGCCATGCTTAAGTCTACAGTACATCAACATTACCGGATATAAAACTGTCAAATACAATATTAAAACGGTATGGTAGATTAAACTGGCGAAACCGCTGTGAAGCTTCACCAACGATAAGTCAAAACCATCCTAAATCTTTTTTTATAATCAGTAACTTGTAAGTGAACAAGTCGAACTGATTTCTTCCTATGTAAAAATGTGGTGCACTTACAATAAAAGCAGATGATAACTACCCTCCATGATTATCATGGCTTGCACCACGTGTACGTGGTAAATTGAACAAACTAGTATGCTGATAATACAAATACTTGTAGAAATTGCTAAAGGTTTCTAGTGAGTGTGACTTTCTTAGATTTAAGAAGGAAAGATATCTTGTGCAATAAGACCCTGGCAAATTTCCAGACTTCTCCATCATGCCGGCGTTTGACAGCACTTCTGTCAAATTCTTGTTTGCTTGGTGTCAATCTGTTGACACTCTCAACTCTCTTCATTTCTTCAGAAAGTCTTAAATCAATATAGAATTGTCCAATTCTCATATTGAATACAAATTTTATCTTTCAGAATCTCGCTAGATTGTGTTGTTATCTATTGCAGTTATCATAGAAGTTTATATGACCCAAATAAAGACGGTATATACAAATTAGAGTCAAAAACCACAATCATTTACAATCGGGTAACAAATTTGTTCTAAAATATCATCTATAACTTATTGACCTTCCTCACCGATAATTTTAGACATTTTAACAATAATATATTTTAAAATGCATCTTCAGAAAGTCTTCATTCAATATAGGATTGTCCAATTCTCATATGGAATACAAATTTTGTCTATCAGAATCTCGCTAGCTTGTGTTGTTAGAGCTAGTGCAGGTACCATTGGAGTTTACATGACCCAAATAAAGACAGTTATATAAAATTTTTTTTAGAGTCAAAACCACAGTCATTTACAATATTTTCTTGTCTTCTCAAAATGCTCCAACTCCACTGCAGCACATATCTTGGACTGTATTGGAGCTAAGACCTATACAAGAACCCCAAAACTATAGTAGAAAAAATTATTGATTTCAACTTTCATGACCTGATGTAATCTCACCCATGAGATAATAAAAATAAAAATAAATTCTAAAATATCATTGTAGTGTATTTGCACATTGAATTATGGATATGCAAATATCCTGTTTTGCATAATGGTTTTCATAGAGTATATAAATAGCGACAGTTTTTGCTACCAGCAGTCAGTCAATTTATGTCAATAAACGAGATTACTGGAGTTCGTTTGCCTCAGTGAAGCGACATCTCACTCTTGGCTACCTACCAACCTTCTAGGATAAAACAACCATCAATAACTTATTGCCCTTTATCACCGAAAATTCTAAACATTTTTAACGATAATATATTAAAAAATGCATCTTCAGAAATTCTTCATTCAATATAGGATTGTTTAATTTTCTCATATTGTGTTGTTATCCATTGCAGCTACCATTGGAGTTTACATGACCCAAATAAAAGACGGTATATACAAATTGGGGTCATAACTTATTGGCCTTTGTCTCAGTGAAAATTATAAACATTTTTAACGATAATATATTAAAAAATGCATCTTCAGAAATTCTTCATTCAATTTAGGATTGTCTAATTCTCATATTGTGTTGTTATCCATTGCAGCTACCATTGAAGTTTACATGACCCAAATAAAAGACGGTATATACAAATTGGAGTCATAACTTATTGGCCTTTGTCTCAGTGAAAATTATAAACATTTTTAACGATAATATATTTAAAAATATATGATTAAGTTGTATTATTCAGATCTTATCCTGCAATGATTAAAAATTGATGAAGGAAGGGCATGGCTCATCAGTGATGAATTTTTCCCTCCGTTTATTTTCCCTGATACCAACAAATGCAATTATAATTTAATGTAGACTGAACTTGTGTAAAATGAAAAATTATACTTAGGGATCGTAGAATAGCACGAAAACTGTTATAGGCTCCTGAAGAAAGGCTCAAAATCTCACGCTGGCTTGTGATTGGTTCATGAAGAAAGGATCAAAATCCCACGCTGGCTTGTGATTGGTTCATGAAGAAAGGATCAAAATCCCACGCTGGCTTATGATTGGTTCATGAGGAAAGGATCAAAATCCCACACTGGCTTGTGATAGAAACGGTTAAAATATTCAAATGTAAAAACCTCCTTTCTCTCTCTCTCTGTAGGGAGGCCTTCAACATCATACAGCAACCACCCGACCTGCAGGGCTGGCTCTTTGGTCAAGGACTGGATGACGACGCCCTCGCCATCCTCGCGTCTGCCAAGTCATCCATACGCAGGTTCTTTCTGAGCCTTGAGATGAGGGGAGAACGTGACTTACTGTCTGGAGGAGGACTCTCTGTCGTTGGGGGAATCTCCTCGACTGTACATAACTGTATATAGTTTACTCTTTTATCCCTCTTTTATTTTATCCATTTTTACTATATACTATATACATTTTACTATATATACTACTACCATTGACTTGTGTATGAGGTCAATAATATATTTTTAAAACTCAAAATCTCTCTCTCTGTGAAGTGCCCCTGGATCTGCAGGCCTGGCTGTTCGGCGTCGGCCTCCATCCCGAGGCAATGAAATTGACTAGCGTGGCGAAGGCTACCATCTACAAGTACCATCTTGGTCTTGAGGTGGGTAATGCCAGCCATCACATCGACCTGCCCACTCTGTGGGAAATAACTCTCGCAGTCCATCAGTGGCGGAGTCTTTCCCGCGATGGACGCCACCAATGAAGACCTTGTATATATACTTTATATACATATGTATATTTATCAATTACTTTATATGTTTATATCTATTTATTCATGTATTTATCATTATATAATCTTATTTATCCATATTTATATTTATTCTGTATTTAACCTTATATAATCTTATATGGACTTTGAAATAAATCAGTTTCAATCTCTCTCTCTCTCTCTTCCCTAATGCGTTGAGTTTCATCTGGATTGGTCAAATTTTGTTGAAACCTATGTAAAGGGAACAAACACCAAAATTATAGTTGTAGGTACCAGAATATTGGTTCAGCATTCTATGACCGGAGGAATTCTCTATGAAAAATGATTTATGTACATAATAGATATTTTAAAATAGCGGTAAACTTTTTTATAAATTTCATTCTGCTTTCAAATTATATTTGACTCTTTGGAGATTCAATGAGGAAAAAAAAAAGATATTTTAAAAGAACCAATGAAATTATTTTTATGAATGGAAGTTTCCTTCACGCTGATTGGACGAAGCCGTTGGTATAGCCTCGTTCCCAGATGGTGTTCAAGGCTACGATGATGTCATAGTCTCGACCCCAGGGCAGGTTCACACGTGACGCAGAAGGAAATATTAATTGTTCTTGTTCATTTCCTGAAGCCGTTCAAGGTTAATCAATTCGGTGGCCATCTCTTCTATTAGGGTCTAACTTGGGATGTCTTGGCTAAGTCTGCTCTTTGGGGCTAACAATTTACGTGTGTGTGCTTTCATAAGTGTGCTTCTGTATACGTGCATATGTGTGCGTGTGCTTGTGTCCAGGCGTGCGTATGCTTGTGTGTGTATCCCGGCCCATACCATAACCGACTGCTGATTATGGCGGTGTTCGCCGATGGCCGACCTGCCATGAGCCTCAGCGGACCATCTCCTGTCGTTTTGGTGATTGTGCGCCTGCTCGAGGGTGTCAGCTTCTCGTCCGTAAAGAGGATGCGCTTCCATTGCTGACCCGATGATTGAGTTGTCGACATCTTTCCAGCCGTACGCGCTTGTTCTCATCCATGAGAAGCTGAACTTTCGGGAGCTTGTACGCCTTGAGATTGAGTAACTTTTTCGCTATTCGATATACCGACAACTTGCTTATGCCGGTCTCACGGGCGATTTTTCTCATGGACGCCCTCGAATTTCGTTGAAGTCACTTTTTGATGATCTTACGGTTGGCGGTGCGCTTTCCTCTTCTTCCCGCACGGTCGCCTTCATGACCAAGCAAGCAAAATGGATGGCCTTGGACACAGTTTGTTGAGGGACTTATATCTTTCAGAGTTATTGTCTCAATCCCGATATATATGATAAAAGGTACAACCTCTTATAAGTTTTGTCCATGAGTGTGTCTTCAATAAAGGTCACTGTAATATCTTTCAGAGTTATTGTCTGAATCCCGATATACATGCTAAAAGGTACAACTTCCTTAAGTTTTGTCCATGAGTGTGTCTTCAATAAAGGTCACTGTAATATCTTTCAGAATTATTGTCTGAATCCCGATATACATACTAAAAGGTACAACTTCCTTAAGTGTTGTCCATGAGTGTGTCTTCAATAAAGGTCACTGTAATATCTTTCAGAGTTATTGTCTGAATCCCGATATACATGCTAAAATGTACAATTCCTTAAGTTTTGTCCATGAGTGTGTCTTCAATAAAGGTCACTGTAATATATTTCAGAGTTATTGTCTGAATCCTGATATACATGCTAAAAGATACAACTTCCTAAAGTTTTGTCCATGAGTGCGTCTTCAATAAAGGTCACTGTAATATCTTTCAGAGTTATTGTCTGAATCCCGATATACATGGTAAAAGGTACAACTTCCTTAAGTTTTGTCTCCATGAGTGTGTCTTCAATAAAGGTCACTGTAATATCTTTCACAGTTATTGTCTGAATCCCGATATACATGGTAAAAGGTACAACTTCCTTAAGTTTTGTTCACACTTGGTTATCTCGTGTGTCTTTAATAAAGGTCACTGTAATATCTTTCAGAGTTATTGTCTGAATCCCGATATACATGGTAAAATGTACAACTTCCTTAAGTTTTGTTCACACTTGGTTATCTCGTGTGTCTTCAATAAAGGTCACTGTAATATCTTTCAGAGTTATTGTCTGAATCCCGATATACATGCTAAAAGGTACAACTTCCTTAAGTTTTGTTCACACTTGGTTATCTCGTGTGTCTTTAATAAAGGTCACTGTAATATATTTCAGAGTTATTGTCTGAATCCCGATATACATGCTAAAAGGTATAACTTCCTTAAGTTTTGTTCACACTTGGTTATCTCGTGTGTCTTTAATAAAGGTCACTGTAATATCTTTCAGAGTTATTGTCTGAATCCCGATATACATGGTAAAAGGTACAACTTCCTTAAGTTTTGTTCACACTTGGTTATCTCGTATGTCTTCAATAAAGGTCACTGTAATATCTTTCAGAGTTATTGTCACAATCCCGATATACATGCTGAAAGGTATAACTTCCTTAAGTTTTGTCCCCATTAGTGTAATTTAGTATAGAATAGTTTGCAGAGAGAGAGGAAAGAGAGAGCGTATCTTTTTTATGAGGAATAAACTATTTTATTCTATGAAATAATAATTGATGAAGATTTTATACTGGGCGCAACACTGTACGATAACAATAATAATAACCAAAAATCTAAAAAATAATTGTGTTTACCTTTATTTATAGGGTTGTGTATATATATATTTATTATTTTGTGAATAATAAACTTTTGACTGTTCTATTATACAAAATAATCTATTTGATTCAGTGCATTCTTTCCTCTTTTTGTTATTTTTTTTAAAACAAAAATTCTCCTCGCCTCTTAGAGGCGGCCCCTTCTCTTCTTTTAGATTTGATTCTAATCAAGCTGGAAGATAACAAATCGCTGTGAAGGGAAGTACATTTAGCAACAGCTGCTGAAATCCAGAAATAAAGGGTGATGCTGATGTGGAAGATTCTTGAAGAAGGAAGCAAGGGAAGTCCTTGTAATGAATGGAGACGATTTATCGTTTCTATTCCGGGGCTGAAGTCATTAGGGAGGGGATCTGTAATTGTCACCAACACTCAGATTGATCATTTTAAACTTGTCATTTTGATTAAGAGACTGTGAGTATCTTTCTCCATTCTTTCTCTTCTATTGAACGGTTTTGTGAAATTTGCTATCATTGCGTTTTCATTCTTGATTACAGTAGAATTACCTATCTGTAAAGGATAATACTTAGTTGCAGAGCCAATGTGTCCTTTGAAGATGGTTGTTTTCTTACCGAAGAGTTGATAAATAGTATAAAATGGTAATTTTGGCAATGAAAACTCTCCTTTGTAGAGAGGTGTCCTCTCATGGAAGTTGTTCTACTGTATTGGCAATGCTAACTGTCCTTTGTAGAGAGGTGTCCTCTCATGGAAGTTGTTCTACTGTATTGGCAATGGAAACTGTTCTTTGTAGAGAGGTGTCCTCTAGCGAGAGTGTCCTCTCATGGAGGTTGTTCTACTGTATTGGTAATGAAAACTGTCCTTTGTAGAGAGCTGTTACCTAGCGGGAGTGTCCTCTCATGGAGGTTGTTCTAACGTATTAGCAATGAAAAATGTCCTTTGTAGAGAGTTGTTACCTAGCGGGAGTGTCCTCTCATGGAGGTTGTTCTAATGTATTAGCAATGAAAAATGTCCTTTGTAGAGAGGTGTCCTCTAGCGAGAGTGCCCTTTCATGGAAGTATTTATAATTCAATTGCTAATTACTTTTTTTTTATAATTGTAAGTATCATTTTGTTAAATATTTTCCATATTTTTACCAGCAAAAAGCTGTCAAATGTCAATATACCAATAATTACTATTTTTAAGCCACGTTCTATACTCTTAATGTGTTTTCACAAGCCATTCAGGTAAACCCGGGGCTTTGCACGGGTCCCTCGGTTAGTTCTTTACATTGGTCTGTCTTACTTATTCCAAAATCACTTTATCAGGTACCGCTCAAAAAGAGCAACCTAGTTTATGATATTTGAAACAATGAATAATATGTGAGTGTTATTCCCATATTAAACAAAATGTTAACGTGGGATTCAATCCAGGTTCATGACTGTCGGGAATCGAGGGTGTTACCCACTGGTCCACCGACTCTTACTTGCGGTCCATCTTACAATAGAGATTTTAACGATCTGTTTTTTACATTTATAAAAATTGAATTTATACTGACGCTAAGTAGTGATGTGCGTGCATACGTGCTGGAGAATTTAGCCAATAACTCAATATTTACTCAACTGTCCAGCATTCCTAAGACATAGGATACAAACAGCTATCCTGCTTGGACTGACCCACCTCAATCCTACATCTATGACCATCCTTCCAGACTCAATCTCAGCATGGAACTTCCTGGTCAACGGGTTCAACTCAGCAATCAAAACAGGACGTGATTAAAAGCGCTCAACACTAGTCCATACTAGTGAGCTGGACTTCCCGGGTAGTTGGTGTTCTGTGCTTCCTGGGTTATAATATCTCTCTCTCAGCCTATTGAGATGTGGTTTTGACTCAAGAGTAGCAAATGTTTATAAGAGAATATTTAACTATTTAAAATTACTATAACACCTCTAAACACTATAGCAATATGTTTATTTAATAATGAATAGCGATTTATTCGTTATAATTCAAAATTCTGGTTATTTTTTAAATGGTACCTAACTATTTGTATTGATTTTAGCGAAGGCAATCTCCTTATTATGCAACTGAAAGTTGCTGATGGCTTGCACCATCTATCGGAATTTATATATATTCCGATATATATTGTAGCAAATTATTTATTATATTTTATATATATAGATTATTAATTTTTATATTTATATTATTTATATTTTGCTACTCTTGGAAATTTCCCTGATTACTTATCTTGTATCGCAAAAGTGTCCTTTAGAGAGGGGTGTCCTTTTACCTGAGAGTTGCTATTTAGTAAAATGGTAATACTGGTGGTGAAACTGTTCTTTATATAGAGATGTATGCTCTCATGAAGGTTCTTCCTCATCTACTTATATAATTGCCTTATTCTGTCTGTCTGAAGTTCACTGTCTGAAGCTCACTGTCTGAAGTTCACGGATAGAATGCGCGCCCATTGGCTGCCGGCGAACACGTGGCCTCCCTGCCCCCCTCTAGACAACCCTGTTATCAGCTGTGTGATACATACACCTGTCTATAGCGGCCATTCTAGACAACCCTGTTATCAGCAGTGTGTTACATCCACCTGTCTATACAGACCACCCTGTCTATAGCGGCCACTCTAGACACCCCTGTTATCAGCAGTGTGCTACATCCACCTGTCTATACAGACCACCCTGTCTATAGCGGTCACTTTAGGCAACCCTGTTATCATCAGTGTGTTACATTCACCTGTCTATACAGACCACCCTGTCTATAGCGGTCACTTTAGGCAACCCTGTTATCAGCAGTGTGATACATACACCTGTCTATACAGACCACCCTGTCTATAGCGACCACTCTAGACAACCCTGTTATCAGCAGTGTGTTACATTCACCTGTCTATACAGACCACCCTGTATATAGCGGCCATTCTAGATAACCCTGTTATCAGCTGTGTGATACATACACCTGTCTATAGCGGCCACTCTAGACAACCCTGTTATCAGCTGTGTGATACATCCACCTGTCTATACAGACCACCCTGTCTATAGCGGTCACTTTAGGCAACCCTGTTATCATCAGTGTGTTACATTCACCTGTCTATACAGACCACCCTGTCTATAGCGGTCACTTTAGGCAACCCTGTTATCAGCAGTGTGATACATACACCTGTCTATACAGACCACCCTGTCTATAGCGACCACTCTAGACAACCCTGTTATCAGCTGTGTGATATATCCACCTGTCTATACAGACCACCCTGTCTATAGCGGCCACTCTAGGCAACCCTAGGAAGCAAGATGTATACAAGGTCAAGAGATGGGAATCGAACCCACGACCTTCCGCTTACTGGGCAGATGCCATGACCACTAGGCTATAGGCTCATTATTTCTTTATACCGTTATTATACCGTTATATTATATATAGTTAAAACATTTGAAAAACACACAGTTTGGAACGGGACGTTTCACAAGAGTGACATCCATGGCGCCAATTTATAATTGTAACGAATAGTATTTGAATTAAAACGTTTTTAAAATATATTCGCACTCGGGTAAAACCCGGGCATTGCCCGGGCCATTCGTCTAGTTAGCTATATTACTATATTTCTAGATAGTCCAAAAAGACCAATAAAATACATAAAGTCTCTCTCTTATCTATATATATATAAAAATGAATGTTTGTCTGTCTGTGGTCTGTGTGTACTCTATGGATTCAAAAACCGTACATCCAATCGCCGTGAAATTTTGGGATATTATTAGGTATATCCCCGGAAAGGTTTACGAAAAATAATTTCTTGAATATCTTTAATATCCTTAGAGTTATTTACAGATTTGTAGCTTTAACTCGCAAGCAGCGCCACCATTGAGACCGAGATAGGCTTAGGTTTTGGTCCACACCTGATGACCTTGGGTCTTTCAGGGCTAATATATTAAGTAAAACTAATTCAAATATTAGTGCTTTAGTGCTATCTCCTTGAGGTTACCGATTTAAAAGTTTAAATAATTATATATATATATTTAATTATATATATTTAAATACTATATTATATACCGTATAAATATATATACGGTATATATATATACCGATTTAAAAGTATATTTTCTAATTTTAGATTGTATAAGAAACATATTTTATTTTAAGTATTGTACTTTATTTTAAAAAGTTTAAATAATTGTGCAAGACGATATATATGATATATAAAAATCAAAAGAAATAATGAGTATCGTTTGAATATAAATTTCGAATAAATATAAATGCGATACTAAAAATTAAATTTCTATTCAATGAATTAAATTAAAAAAGTTTAAATAATTGTGCAAAACGATATATATGATATATAAAAATCAAAAGAAATAATGAATATCGTTTAAATATAAAATTCGAATAAATATAAATGCGATACTAAAAATTAAATTTCTATTCAATGAATTAAATAATTTATTCTTATAAAGATTATCGATTTAAGATACTTATATATAATTAAATATATATATATATATATAATTAAAGGTACTCATAAAGGTTACCGATTTAAAAGTTTATTTCATAATTTTATATTGTATAAGAAATATATTTTCATTTAAGTAGTGTACTTTATTTTAAAAAGATTAAATATTTGTGGGGTAAAATAAAACGTTATTCCAATTATTTTCTTCAGCTAGAAATCAATAGTATTTTTATTTATTCACGTAAGTTAATTTGTTGAAATCTAAAAGGAAACACGGGAGACGGGGAGATAATTGGCCGAATGTGGAACTTGCCTTCTTATTGGTCGTGACGTCACGGTGGCTATTGCATCATCTGGTATTGCAGCAACTCTTTTGGGACAAGAAACATTTATTTGAGACAAGAATAATGATACAATTCAAGGCGAAGATACTATTCCTTTAACTTCCAATTACCGAGGGAACCAATTAATATTGATTTTTTTCAACTTATCGAGTATTTTTCAAGGGACCGGGAAAAAATGTTCACTAGGTAAAACGCTGATTTTGTAATGTAGAAAATTAGGAAAGACAAAATTCAGGATGACACGGCACACAGGGACCGGGAAAAAATGAGCACTTTATCGAGAGATTCAAATTTACGAGTTTCAAAATATCAAAATATATCTTTTTTTAAATAAGTTTATAGAGAATTGTTTTAACAAATGTTCAAGGGACCGGGAAAAAAATGTTCACTAGATAAAACGATGATTTTGGAATGTAGAAAATCAGGAAAGACAAAAATCAGGATGACACGGCACACAGGGACCGGGAAAAAGATTTCACTTTATCGAGAGATTCAAATTTACGAGTTCCAAATTATCAAAATATATATATATATTTTTAAATAAGTTTATAGAGAATTATTTTAACAAATGTTCGTTAGACAAAACTTTACTCGGGTAAAACCTCGGGCGAAGCCGGGTACATCCACTAGTATCTTATAAATGTTGTTTTTGCCTTAAATAAATTGTTGTGTCATTCTAAAGTTTGTCTTTTCTAATTCTCTACATGACAATATAGATGTGGCGCAAGCCATCAGCAACTTTCAGTTACACAATAAGGAGATGTCTTCCTTTATCCATCTTATCCCAGTACAAATTCACTTTTGTACTATTTTTTCATACTTTATATCTTTGCTAGACGAATGGCCCGGGCAACGCCCGGGTTTTACCCGAGTGCGAATATATTTTAAAAACGTTGTCTTGGGTGGTCGCTATAGACAGGGTGGTCTGTATAGACAGGTGTATGTATCACACAGCCGATAACAGGGTTGTCTAGAGTGGCCGCTATAGACAGGGTGGTCTGTATAGACAGGTGTATGTATCACACAGCCGATAACAGGGTTGTCTAGAGTGGCCGCTATAGACAGGGTGGTCTGTATAGACAGGTGTATGTATCACACTGCTGATAACAGGGTTGCCTAAGGTGACCGCTATAGACAGGGTGGTCTGTATAGACAGGTGAATGTAACACACTAATGATAACAGGGTGTCCTAAGGTGACCGCTATAGACAGGGTGGTCTGTATAGACAGGTGGATGTATCACACAGCTGATAACAGGGTTGTCTAGAGTGGCCGCTATAGACAGGTGTATGTATCACACAGCTGATAACAGGGTTTTCTAGAATGGCCGCTATATACAGGGTGGTCTGTATAGACAGGTGGATGTAACACACTGCTGATTACAGGATTGCCTAAAGTGTCCGCTATAGACAGGGTGGACTGTATAGACAGGTGGATGTAACACACTGCTGATAACAGGGTTGTCTAGAATGGCCGCTATAGACAGGTGTATGTATCACACACCTGATAACAGGGTTGTCTAGAGGGGGGCAGGGAGGACACGTGTTCGCCGGCAGCCAATGGGCGCGCATTCTATCCGTGAGCTTCAGAATAAGGCAATTATATAAGTAGATGATGCATTAGCGCGCCATCTGTTATCATAATTTGAAATTACTATTAGAATATAGAAAAAGCTAATCAGAATAATGTCCGAGAAAAAATATATAGCGATAGAATTGTTTAACTTTAATAAAGCGTTAGAGAACAAGGTAATCTCTAAGAACTAAAATTACAGAACAATTTACTTCCATAGTTAATTTGTATAGTTATGTTGAATACTTTGATTTCCTTTTCATTTTCCCTTTTCCCCTTTGTTTATGTTTTTTTTTTACCTTTCTCCATGAAAATTATGTATGGCGAGTCCTTACAGGACGGAAATGTCCCAATAAAGCTGTTGTTGTTGTTGTAATTCGAAACTATTATAAACGCGTATGATTATTTTTAAAAAATAAACAATTTCTACTGTCCTTACTGCAATGGAAAAAATTTATGGGAGGGCCTGGATCATCAGTGGTGAATCCTCCCAGCGGTTTCGCCAGTTTAATCTACCATACCGCTGTTATATTGCATTTTTCGAGCTTCCTTTTATAGTGATACTGATGCTAGACTCTTGGAATGGGAATTTTAGATGAACTATAGACATAAGCTTTTATTTTTCTATTACAGTAAGGGCAGTAGAAATTGTTTTATTTTTAAAAGAATCATACGCGTCTATAATAGTTTCGAACATTAAAAAATATTTATAAAGCTCAATAACACATATTTATCATAATAATGTTTTCGATATAGAAAAAAAAAGAAGTCTGTATTTTGATATATTTCGGTCTTAAACACGATAGATTGGAAATACAAAAATAAATAAAGGTGTTCGAAATTTCGATCATAAATCAAATTTAGTCTTAAATGACAAAATTCCTATTTTCGCTAAATTTTTTACCAGAATTGTTATTTTAGATTCTTGACGAGAAAAATATTGGTCTTTTTAAAACGATAAGTCTTAAATACGATATCTCTTATATCAATAATCTTCTGTTATAATACTACTTAGTTAGAAAATTAGTTATAAATTTAGTAAAAGAAAAGGCAGAAAATAGAATCAGAGATCTAAAGTAAGACAAATCACATCATTATTTCATTTCTCGATAT
>CP092868.1:22378923-22412605 GCA_030710605.1 Cordylochernes scorpioides
CAGTTTTATAACGAAACTATATCAACTTTATCAAACTGAGAAAGGAACTTATTTCTGGTTTCCAGCAAATAGCAGCTGCCAACTCAACAATGGACCATCTGGGTGCCATAGAATTGATTAGAAATCCGAAAATGGTTGTGCAAATAGGGAGATGGTTTAAAATATACAAAATCTATATTTAAAGCTTACTTTCAATAAATAAATGATAAAATAATACTTTTAAATCAAGGAATTTATTTTTTTCATTAAAAATTCTTGCTGAAATTGATAAAACTTCGCGAAATTGTCGTTCTAGAAATATATGTATTCATCCATTTCAACGCGACTACTGCACGAATTTGATGAACCTTTCCCTAGAAAAATTAGCATCTATATATATACACTCATGGACAAAACTTAAGGAAGTTGTAGCTTTTAGCATATATAATCGGGATTCAGACAATAGCTCTGAAAGATATTACAGTGACCTTTATTGAGAACATACGGGATAACCAAATATGAACAAAATTGCATCTGTCTCCTTAAAAAACAACAAAAAAAGACAACGGCGATTTCAAAGACTTTCCACTTCTATAAGTTTTATCCCCCATGAGTGTATATATAGTATCACATTTTAAAATAAATTAGAAATAGTCTGAAATGTAAGTATAAACATGGATATCAAAACTTAGCAATGTATCATTTTAAAGTCTGCCTGAAATCAAAATGCATGACCACTATATACATATCTGGGTAGTTAAATAAGAACTTATCGTTGTAGAGACTGAGGAACAAAGATGGAGGAACCACCGAAGATACAGAAGAACCAACAAGAGACAATACCGATCAATTTCCTAAGGATTACAGAGTCATGGTGGAATTCAGGCGATGACCCTAAAATGAAGACAGGAAAAACTGCAGCTTAGGAATATTATAAACACAATAGTAATTTACCATGTAAATTTATTAAACACAATCAAATAGACACAATTTAATATTGGAAAAAGAAAGATGTCTTGAAAATAGTGTGAGAAATAAAATCAATTATTATTGTTATTAAGAAAATATATATATATATATATATAGAGAGAGAGACAACTATTTTCCAAAATGCAAAACACCCGCAGTTCTACTCTTCTGGATCCTCACAGAGTTTAAAACAGGGAGCGACCCATCACCAAAAAAAAAAGGAAAGTTTTTCATCTTTTTCTATAGGATACAAACATGTTTCCAAGTGACAAAAACCAAAAATGCCGTACTCTGAAACAGTATACAGAGTACGATTTGGGACAGCTAACTGTGGAATATTTAAAGAAACTCCGAGATTTTATGAAAGAAAGCACAGTGGTATCAAAATATTAGAAGTTTGATTCTGATGGTGTGTGGAATTTTATTCTAAGTTTTAAAATATTCATAACACATTCTGACATAGGTAAGACATTAAAAATGATTTTTAATGCCAAAGAATCTCTAGTGAAAACATTTTTAAAAAATGGAATCAAGTTAATTAAGATATTAGGGAATAATATATATTCTGTTTAAAAAAAAAGTTTAAAATAGTTGTTATTTACCTTTAAGTTGTAACGCCCTAGATATTCTTATATACCTATTGCTTATAAATTGCTTGTAAATCATCATCCACACACACACACAAACCTACCATTCCTATTACCTATTAAACTGAACTAACTCCTTAGAACATGAAACCATCTATCGCAATGATCCAATTCCTACCTATTTTCTCATTTAGAAATACAATGACTTCTACACATCTAAAAAATTCTGAGGATTTCATGAAATCAGAACCCATCCTAGACTGAAGGGGAAGAATGTCTTATGTCGAAATCATGCTTTCCAGATAGGTGTTCTTAATTTGCCAAACCCAGTGTTATGGCTTTATCACTTAAACACAAGTTTTCTAGCTTGCAAAGATAACGCATAGCTTTTAAATATATTTTGAAACATTTAGAGATCTACAGCTGTACTAACTAGTAAAAGTGTCAAAGGGAGAATTAGCCACTCCTTTTTAGTTATACAAGATTTATTTGGCGACTAAAGAGGAAACGTTCAATGTACGCAAAAGAAAGTTAAAGAAAAGAAAAAGGGTCCTATTATGAAAAAACTATAATTATACAGTCGAACTTGGATAATTCGAACCCCAAGGGACCATAAAAAAATTCGAATTATCCAAAAATTCGAATTAAAAACGGAAATTATAATTATAGGAAATTCTGGGGTCCAAGATAAATATTCGAATTAAAGAGGTTTTCGAATTAAAGAAGTTCGAATTATCCAAGTTCTACTGTATATGAATAAAGGTTGTTATGGAGGATAAAAAAAACTTGATGCTAAAAAATAAATAAAATAATCATTGGTGGCAATGAACCAACCCATCTGGTCCCACCTACCTTAATTGTTTTTCACTTCATGAAGCCCTCACTGGGGCAGGGTCCAAATTAAAAAAAAAAAAAAAAAGAGTCTAGCGCGGTCATAGCTACAAACCGCAGCTGGACAAGGCCGCTGGGGTCTCCGCTGTTTTGCAACGCTTCCTGATAACCTCTAGCTGCTTTCTTTCAGGGGAAATCTAAAAACTATATCCCGCTTCTATTTCCAGTGTTTCTAAACTCGCCCCAAAGCTATCGCGACCAGTCTCTTTTTTTGTGAAAAATATTTTTAAACATTAGGATAAAAAATATATATTTAAATTCATCAATAATAAAATGAAATTGGATGTATGCTTTAAAAAAAAAATCAGAGCTCGTGATGATGATGATGATGAAACCAACCACCATGAGCCTGTGGTTTGGCCATAGGAAAGAAGCGTCATCATGAACTTTGGCTTGTTGATAGTAGGATCAAGTCAGCCATCATGGGAAGATCTAGCTCAGCAATAAGAAAGGGGCGTTTGAGTCCAACACAGACTCTTGCTTGGTGTTGAAACTTTGTAGCTTGTGGAACAATATTAGGTTAGAGAGGTTTTGCGTCATTCGTGGCACAATTATTTACATCACAAAGGCCACGAAGGTGTCCTAAAATTAATAGATTTTAAAAATATATAATAAGAGGAATTTTTTAATTCCAAACTTTATCTTCCAGCATCTCCTACTTTGCTATGCAGAGACTGCTTTAAGTATTATCAACAGGCTGCCTCCTTATTTATCACAAACGCATACATTTTCTAAACCCTCAAATGTCAATCATATAAATATTATAAGAGGTAATATATACGATTTATGACTTTCTATAGTTAAAAAGTTAGCTGCGTAGCCTCAAACAAAGTATCATATTTCTTCAAATAAAAGACACTTCGGCCAGTAAATATTTTTATGAAAAAGATTTACTGGCCGAAGTGTCTTTTATTTGAAGAAATATGAATGCCGGCCAAGCAGCCTCTATCTTTACGATAAAGTATTGTTGGGGCACGTTTTTGTAACCATACCCCAACAGAAGGCGTATGTATAATCAACATCAGATGGATACATGGCTTCCCTCCCACATAGACTTATAGACCACCTTTTTGCCCAGAAACCTAGACAATTGATGACACCAGACTTCCATGCCGAAAGCTGATGCCTGGTGAAGAAGACACCAGTGACATCCAGAGACATCCGCGCTGGAAGCTGTTGTTCCATATGTACATATATTCCCCTCACCAAAAATTTAGGTAGAGATGACCAGAAGAAATGGAGAAGGAAGATCTCTAAAAGACTGAACCTTATAAAATATCCTTCCCGAGAAAGGAAAGCGTTATATTACAGTTCAAGTGAAAAGGGGCCTGTGTCGATTTTTAGCTAAGACGGAGGGGGGGCGATATATATATACGTCCCGAGAAAAGGGAGGATCGTATTACAGCCCATGTGGAGGAGGCCTGGGGTCTGATGAAATTTTACACTATTGCCGTGGCTGTTTCTCTCTTTAGATTTTTTTTGTTTTGGTAATACTATATGTTCTATTTTGATGGGAGAGGCCTGGGGCGTCTGTGAAATCGTATACTGGAGCCGTTGGCCATTTTGATTGGTGTTTCTTTAGGCGAATGAAAATGCCAGCCAATAGAAACTTTGGCGTGGCCAGCGAATAAAAACGGAGAGAGACAAGAATAAAAGAGGGTTTCTTTGCCAAAAGGCAGATTTGAATCTGAGTCGCTCAGTGAGAGGACAGTCTTCAGTCGGGAGACCAGACCTTTGCCGGCACTTTCGAGAAAAGGTAAGCCATTTGTCATTATGACTTAGCGCCCCCCCCCCCCTTTTTGTGTAGTAACCAACCTAGATTTCGCATGGGCCCTAAAGGGCTATAAAGTAACTTCAGGTCACCTCTATCTAAATTTTACTATGTAAATAGCATATCTCGTCAGTATAGACATGTTCCCAAATTTTAATTTATTTAAATAAATATCTAGAGAAATCTTCTTGTTTCCTCTCATACATATTTCATTCCTTTTGCTTTATGGTACTACCCCCCACACCTTAATTTCACAAATTGTACTAAATATAGAACTACCGACTCTGTTGGAATAGAGTTGTGTACTATATCTTTGCTATGATATATTGACACAGCAACAGTCGCAAATTACGACTTTATTAGGGCTACTTTGAGGGTATCTATCTGTCAGGTTTTAGTAATGTTTGTACTTTTATGTGTTTCAGTGCGTTATTCCATCATATTTACCATTATACCATATTTTCTGATTCCTCGGGCTATTGTTACGCTGTTAGGAGGGTACGGCATGATGCAAACAGATTTGTATTATTGACTATTGTTTGTGTTATTTGGGCTATAAAAATGCCTTAATATGAATCTATTTACAGTTGATCTGTAGAAATTATAGAGATCTGTTGCTATAATTTTCCTCTATGAAATAGCTCCCAGCGTCTTCAGTGGGTTGCTAAACCTCCAGAAGGAGTCTTTTATAGATTGCCCAATTTAATAACGATTTCATGGGTTGTCTGATGAAATTGTATACTAGTGTCGTGGCTGTTTCCATCTTTAGACCTTTGTTCTGACAATATTATATGCTCGATCCCTGCTTTAGCTCAACTCTTAATCAATTACAGAGTTTCCCCCCCTTTTTTTTTATTTTATTTATCCTGTTTGCACAAATTGCATTACATGTGATGATGTAAAGACATATGTCGATAGTGCATCATTGACAGCTGTGCTTCTATTATACAACATTAAGGTCTTGCTGCGGGTTATATACATGGGGTTGTTGGCCTAAATGTAACATATAGATATTTTGTGGTTTTGTTTATTGGGTTATTGATAGTTATACTTTTTGTGGAAATGTTGTAATATAAAGGTGGTTTGGTATCCTGCTTGCTGGACATTATTTATAATGTTCTGTGTCTCAATCATTTTGAATTCTGTTGCGAGCACCATTGATTACAATTTCTTTATTTTACTTTCTCAAATTATTATATACAGTATGAGAAATGAGGTTGGATTCCCATGGTTCAAATTTAGAACGGTGATCAGTGTTTTACAGTAGTCTACTGAAATGACTTAGCATTTTTTTTTCATCATAGCTCTGATATAATTTTCTCACAGCAGAGGTGAGTTCTGATAATTATTGCTGGATACAAATATCTTAACTTCATTTTAATAGTGCTTTCTATCAAATCATACTAGCCTGTGCATCCAGATTAGGGCTAACATGCTGAATGATAGTTAATCGATTTTATTTTTTTAACGCATAATGGATTGGGAGAGTGGCAAATATATGAGCCTTAAGGTGAAAATAGAATTGAAGATCCAGTTAGCGTACCCGTGAAGAGAGAAGTTTGATCACCATAGAAAGACGCACCTTTTTTTTTTTTCTCTTCGTAAAACCTTTTTTATTTGAAATCAATAATGGATAGAAATCTGGTTTTAACATTCCAATGGCAGAATCTCAAGGAGTAGATCTGGTGACCAATTTGCGCGAGTACCTTTTAAATCACTGTGGAACTATTTATTAACTTATGACAACTACCTGGGATAATCTTTCAAAATATTCAAAGGAAAGGAGATGACTGGAGCTTGTGTCTACAAGACAGCTGAGATATCCCGAGGTGTGCTTGGACAGCTTTAAGCTAATGACAAGGCAGCAAAAGCCACCTGTGTTAGAGACAGGATCTATCTAATAATGGGGGTATAGGAGACAGGAGAGTTTATCGAGGCTCGATTTAACACTTGTATATAATGAGGAAGTTAGCGGAATGCGAGCCTCCAGTGCGGAGTAAAATCACCTAAAGGCTGTGAATAAAGATTGATAAAGTCGGGACACCCGAGCAAAGATATTACATTGAATATAATTCGGAACCTATAGGCGTGAGGCGGTATCGTGATTGGATTAGATGGCTAGACACGCAAGGAGGGAGGCCCCCTTTGACGACGTTTTCTGCCAAGTATGATCACTGGATACCGATAGACCGCCAAAAGGGTGTGTTCCCCACATTGGAAATGTCATTGAAGATGTGCCAGCATGCAGAAAAGAAAGGTCTAGGACGAGATGACGTTTCCTAAAATTGACATTTAAGGTGATATGCCTGGACTATAGATGAGGCAGTGAAGTCCATCTAGAATATGACGCTAATTCCAGAACAAAATGTGGATGGATCGAGCTGAGGTGACGACTGCATATTAAATATACCTCTATAAATTCTTAAATGTCCACATATATTTCCACAGTGAATTATACAAGTTGCACACCTATCTCATGAGCCAGGAATGTAATTATCAGACTGACAGTAAGGAATAATATAAAATTTCTAACCCAGGAACAAACAAGACCCCTGATATGCAACAAAGTCTACAAAATAATTTCCCTATCAAATTCTCAGTATATCATCATAACTCAACAGAAAACCCGGTTACAATTGGTATCATAAAGGGCGAAATAACTTTGTCCTTTCCCAATCCAATGTGCACCTGTTACCACATAGACAGTGATCTTATAACCACATTTGATTTCGTTTCAGCATGTTGTGAGAAAATTGAACTCATGAAAATGCAGCCTTTTAATTACTATGCCTCATACTGTATAAATACATGAAGGAAATTTCTAATAACAGCCGCTAAGTGACAACCAGAGCGAACTCAGAAGTAATGAGACGAGGGGAAGTTGACAGAGTTAGTGTGAACAGTTTAACTTTACGCAGGTCTACAAGGATGAAAAGGCCCACACAGTGTAAATTCTGCTTAGACTGTCGCCACTAACTAGGATTTTGGAGTGTGTACGGAGAATCAGCTCGATAGAATGAGAAGTTTAGAGATTTCAACCTTTTTTTTTTTATTTAAAAACCTTTTTTTTTTAAGTAGAACTTCATTAGGATTCCTTTTTTTTATATATACAAACTATTTCTTGTTAAAACCCGAGTTTCAAAGACCAATGAGAATAATGTATACCATTGTGAATTAACTATTTAGTATAAATCTGAAATTTTAGTTATTATCAGGAGTAATAGGTGAAGGAAGGTGTAGGAAATCACAACTTAGAGGGGGGCTATGTCTAAAACAACAAACCTAATAGGCATCCTATGGCTTGTGTTGGGTAATTCAGAAACCCTATAATCCCTGGCCTTCAGGTAGTAGCTTTGAAATAGGTTTCTAATGAGAACATGAAAGGTCAATCTCTCAGAGTGAAGTTGTGAAGTATAGGGACCCTAAGCCAGGGGTAGAAGTTAAGTAGGCCCAGACTGTAGTCGATCCTTGGAAAGCACTTGAGAATGTTAGTGTTGGGTAGTGAATCGTAAACCCTATAAATCCATCTTTCAATAGAGTGCTGAGGTAGGACTACTGCAAAGGGGGCAGACGCACGAGGAAGTAAGAAGAAAGTGACTTCACCCACGGTGGCTAGGGGAATGACTCAATCCGCTTTTATGAGGTGTCACGTTTAATGGTCCTTTATCCGCCATTATAATTTGTGTATGTCTTTATAGAATTGTTGTGAAAAGTCGCTTAGTGTCAAGGCAAGGGCAGTTTTTGAAGTTACACTGATCCTTTTTTTTTTCTTGGTAGGTTAGCTTCCAGGTTATTTAGACTTGTCAACAATTATTGTTAACAATCATTTAGTGAGTATAATGAATTAATATATATATAGAGCTTGTACAGAGGCATTTTCTTTTGAGTAATATAGGGCTTTAGTTCCCAATTTGTTTTAAGTTTATTATTTTATTTGATTTCACATTGTGTCCTGAAAGATCTTATTATTTGTTAGGATCTATTGATATTGATAAATGAGTATTTTGGCCTTTGTAGCAGCTTTTAACTTTAGTTTGTATGCACACCGTGAATGATAGGGGGGAGGGTGTATGAATGAATTGGTGTAATGAATGTGTAAGAAGGTTAAAAACTATTATATTGTGAGCCCAAATTACATTAGAATAGGGTTAAGGACTTTAATAGGATCGATTTTTATTTTATTTTATTTTTTATTTCGAATTTTGTTAGGACCGAGAAGCCTCAAACAGGACAACTACAACTCTATCTAGTTAGAAAATATTCGCTCCCTTTTTGTTAGGTCCCTCGTTAGGGGGTATAATTTTCCTTTGATTTTCTTTTATCTTAGTTTAGCTTGAATTCTAAGGATTGTGGATAAATGATCCCTATCCCGACCCTCAGACTTGGAGATAGTGGAAGGCAAGGATCAAGCCGAATTTCCCACTCAACTCCTCCTCGCAAGAGGAAACGAAGAGGTATAGATTGAATTTTATGAAGGATGGGGGATTTGTTTTAGCCATGCCGTATAGCCTGGGGTATAACGGCGCGACCTTGGGTAACCGATCTGACACCGTAGTTTCGACGCTTTTAGCGTGGCTGGAGCGAGGGTGTTCCAGACGGGAGGTCCTGTAAGATTGGCAAGTAGGCAGAGATTGCCCAGTTATTCTAGACGAAGTGTTTCCGTCTATTGAATTTTTTTTTTGGTACCAGTTTGATCCCCCATAGCTAGCGGAAGTTTCCTCTAATAAAGGATTCGCCCTGCCATACGTTTTGTTGGAATGAATTCGAGCATAAGACCGATTCGAGAGGCAGAATAAGTAATTATTAGGACCTTCAACGAGTTTAGACTCGTTCCATGTTAGGATAAGATTTTAAAGTATTAGTTAACTATAATGACCGCGAACGAGACGCCAGAACAAGCCAGTGAGTCAAAGTTTTAGAAGTGTTGTATTGAGGACAGTAGAATTAAGAGCAGTTATACAGGGAGTAGAATTCTGAAGAAATTTGTAAAAGGAACCAAAATTTCAGATTGATAAAAATTCAAACTTATAAGATGTAGATTTATAGGATTCAGGTCAATGAATAGAGGGTATATTAGTAGATGAAAGTAATATGAATTTCTTGGAAGGGGGAGGTAGCTGAACTGTACACACCCCAGAGGCAAGGTAAACGGAGCCACAAACAAAATAGTAGAAATTGATTAGTCGCTCTGCCAAAACAGAAAAAAAATTCTCTTCATACGGTTGTCACCCTAGATTTAAATGGACTGTGTAGTTTAATAGAGGTCTGGGCTATGTTCCATTTGACCAAGATTCTAAATGACGTTCCCACCTGGGTTGAGAGTATTGTAACAGAGGAATCTAACACATAAGAGAAAACACACCCTCCAGTAGGATCGGGATAGACGAATATTACCCAGTGACCAACTCGTGATTCCAGACTGAATAAGATTTAAAACTTAACTGAGATACTAAACCTTGAACCTTCAGCGCACAAATATATATAATGTGTTTTCATTTTCTTATTGAATAGGTTATTATTTTATATCATTTATATTATATTATAATCATATACTATTCATTTCAACAAATTTATTTCCTTTGATATTCATGATATTAGTAATATTTACCTGCCATGTTGCGATTTTTTTTTTAACATGTTGTCGTGGCTTATTCTTCCCTCAAGGCATGAACTATTTTATCCTTATTGTCTTTTATCCGCCTTACTTGTATATGTATATATATTTTGTCATCATATATAATTTTGTAGTGGTTTTCTTTATCATCTATCATGGGATGATTTTTATCATATTTAATCACTATCTGCATGATACGTGTTTTCTTCAATATATATATTATACCCATCATATAACATGGAAGGATTCATTTTATCATTACATATTTCGTGCCTTATTTAATAATTACTTTCACAATTTGTTTTCTGTAATTTTTTTTATTTAGCAAAAGTCATCATGTCATAGGCTAATCATTATATACCAAGATATTTCTTTCAGCTAACTATAATTATCCTTCCCTTTGATTGTATATATATAACTATACCACACGAATGTCTTGATTGGTACTTAAATAAAGATACTGGCATGTTTTAGGAGTTGGACTAGTCAGTTATTTCTAAACGACTTCTTGGCGCCCAATATTTTTTAAATATAATATGTAATAGGGAAATGTTCTAACTGTATTATTAGCAGAAAGAAGGTAGCAATGAAACCAGCACACCAGAGGCAAGGATGGGGTGAGAGGACTTACCACAAGGATGGCCTACTCCTCAAGGCCAAAGAAGAAAGTGGAAGGGTGGTATATATATGCCCATAAATGGTGAGACAGATGACCTTGCTTACTTCCATACATATGATATGACTGTCCCCCATAACCTATGTTGATAACAGTCTGCTGACAGAATAATAACACATAAAAAACCCTTTGCCAGGATGCGCAATGCCCACTAATGTTCGGAATAATAAACATCTAGAATGACATACCATCATTTTGACTAGCCTTATCTTCCCTATAGGTTTCGGTACATCTGGCTTCACCTAGTAATGGAAAATGCATTTTGCTGGAAATGGGCCTGCTTTCATAGTAACTGATGAAAGGCAGATGAATAATGAGTAGCACAAACGCATTTGTCCATTACTTGGCAGGGGGAGGATTGTTGGGGCACGTTTTTGTAACCATACCCCAACAGAAGGCGTATGTATAATCAACATCAGATGGATACATGGCTTCCCTCCCACATAGACTTATAGACCACCTTTTTGCCCAGAAACCTAGACAATTGATGACACCAGACTTCCATGCCGAAAGCTGATGCCTGGTGAAGAAGACACCAGTGACATCCAGAGACATCCGCGCTGGAAGCTGTTGTTCCATATGTACATATATTCCCCTCACCAAAAATTTAGGTAGAGATGACCAGAATAAATGGAGAAGGAAGATCTCTAAAAGACTGAACCTTATAAAATATCCTTCCCGAGAAAGGAAAGCGTTATATTACAGTTCAAGTGAAAAGGGGCCTGTGTCGATTTTTAGCTAAGACGGAGGGGGGGCGATATATATATACGTCCCGAGAAAAGGGAGGATCGTATTACAGCCCATGTGGAGGAGGCCTGGGGTCTGATGAAATTTTACACTATTGCCGTGGCTGTTTCTCTCTTTAGATTTTTTTTTGTTTTGGTAATACTATATGTTCTATTTTGATGGGAGAGGCCTGGGGCGTCTGTGAAATCGTATACTGGAGCCGTTGGCCATTTTGATTGGTGTTTCTTTAGGCGAATGAAAATGCCAGCCAATAGAAACTTTGGCGCGGCCAGCGAATAAAAACGGAGAGAGACAAGAATAAAAGAGGGTTTCTTTGCCAAAAGGCAGATTTGAATCTGAGTCGCTCAGTGAGAGGACAGTCTTCAGTCGGGAGACCAGACCTTTGCCGGCACTTTCGAGAAAAAGTAAGCCATTTGTCATTATGACTTAGCGCCCCCCCCCCCTTTTTGTGTAGTAACCAACCTAGATTTCGCATGGGCCCTAAAGGGCTATAAAGTAACTTCAGGTCACCTCTATCTAAATTTTACTATGTAAATAGCATATCTCGTCAGTATAGACATGTTCCCAAATTTTAATTTATTTAAATAAATATCTAGAGAAATCTTCTTGTTTCCTCTCATACATATTTCATTCCTTTTGCTTTATGGTACTACCCCCCACACCTTAATTTCACAAATTGTACTAAATATAGAACTACCGACTCTGTTGGAATAGAGTTGTGTACTATATCTTTGCTATGATATATTGACACAGCAACAGTCGCAAATTACGACTTTATTAGGGCTACTTTGAGGGTATCTATCTGTCAGGTTTTAGTAATGTTTGTACTTTTATGTGTTTCAGTGCGTTATTCCATCATATTTACCATTATACCATATTTTCTGATTCCTCGGGCTATTGTTACGCTGTTAGGAGGGTACGGCATGATGCAAACAGATTTGTATGTTTGACTATTGTTTGTGTTATTTGGGCTATAAAAATGCCTTAATATGAATCTATTTACAGTTGATCTGTAGAAATTATAGAGATCTGTTGCTATAATTTTCCTCTATGAAATAGCTCCCAGCGTCTTCAGTGGGTTGCTAAACCTCCAGAAGGAGTCTTTTATAGATTGCCCAATTTAATAACGATTTCATGGGTTGTCTGATGAAATTGTATACTAGTGTCGTGGCTGTTTCCATCTTTAGACCTTTGTTCTGACAATATTATATGCTCGATCCCTGCTTTAGCTCAACTCTTAATCAATTACAGAGTTTCCCCCCCTTTTTTTTATTTTATTTATCCTGTTTGCACAAATTGCATTACATGTGATGATGTAAAGACATATGTCGATAGTGCATCATTGACAGCTGTGCTTCTATTATACAACATTAAGGTCTTGCTGCGGGTTATATACATGGGGTTGTTGGCCTAAATTCCTATATATATATATATACTTAAGTAAGGAAACTTTAATAAGTCACATCGTGTATCCTCCCTTTTCATCTATCCAAACCGGGAACGCAACAGTATCATATTATTCATAAATATTTTATCAATATCTTTTCCCACAAATACCTTAACGTTTGTGATTTTTTTTTTAAAATAAAGACTAGGAAATGTCTGCGATTGGCATTGGAAATTTATTGTCTATTCAAATTGCAGTAATCTCAGAACACAAACTTTCTGACAAGACTTAAATATTTGAGGTTAGTTATTCTTGAAGTGCCTTCTTAAAGAGATCTTATACTCTAGATTATCTTGCCAATTTCTTGGATATTATTCCACATATTCTGAGTGATATTTTTCAAATTGTTGAAATACTCAAAATATTACGTATCAATATTTTTCGAATTCAAATTAAACTTTAGAACTAGAGAAGTTTAAAAATCAATATTTTAAACTACTTTATAAAGTTTTGTATAGTCATTGTTATCAATTGTTGAATCGATCTCTTTAAATATATTTTAAAAAACTTAACTAAAAATGTGTTTACGATAAATTCTTAAAATAAATTTAAAATATAAAATTTAAAACATATAGCATTTAAAATAGTATTTAAAAATCAGTTTCAGTGCTTAATAACAAATTCGAAATTTTTCCAACAGATGTCAGGAGAGGACAAAATATTGAAATGTTTTGATTTTGTTTAACCCTAATGATATCTTGATAATTTCAAAATTTGGTAAGTTTACAAATTTTTCATTATTATATTTAATACTATTTTGTCAAGATTTACACATAAGTTTGTTTAGAAGCCAGAAATTGAATCCTAATTGTTATATTAAATAATTTGGGCTTGAGGCATACATATTTAAATGCCTTGAATTTTTTTCTTTTAAAAATTATTGACTTCCCCTAATTATCGAATAATATTATCGCTTATATAAACAAATTAGAGCAAGAATTACTCACAATTTTTATTTGGTGGAGAGTATATAAAGCAAAACACCTTAACAAAAGTACTTTGTTTATGAACTCTTTGACACACAAAACAAATGTTGATATTGAAATAGTAAAATTACTTATACCAATTCTTATAAAAACATATTCCTATAAATACTTACTAACAACTTATAAGCTTATAAACAAATACTTTTTAGAATATAAATTTTAATATATATTTTTTTTTAAACAAGAAAATTATCTTCTGCATTTTTAAATGTTGATTACAAATTGAATTCTTTGTTAAATAGAATTAAATAAAATTTCAAATAGAGAAACGAATAATAGTTATAATAAGATAAAAAAAAAAAATTGGATCAATGACCCCTTTTAAAAACATGTCAAATTTTATTTTCGTCAAAGAAATTGACCATTATTTTCTAACACTATACATTTTTATCATATATAAAACAGTATTTCTAAATTATATTTATAGAAAAAGAAATGTAATAACTATTTTTTTTATTGAAACTTGAGCTTTTTCAAAAGATATCAAACACTTTACCCACATCTAGTTGAACAATTAAATAATTAAATATTTCTTATTGTCCATTTAAATGTGAATTCAATGTGTAATGTAATGTAATTATAAATAACACTAGCTAACACTCTTCTTTTTTTTTTTTTGCCGAAGATTTTAGATTTGTTTCTTCTTAATTTTAATGTGCAGAATCCAGAAATGTTTGTTTTGTTTTCTTAGCTCTCATTTTTAGAAAAATACACACTCTACCATGCATTAATGAGTCTTATAAAATGAGTGTTCATTTCTTTAATGAATATTTAATTTAAATTTTGCTTCATGATAAGGTACAATTTAAATTATAAAATAAGGTAATAAGACCAAATTCAAATAAATAATTAGTGTGTGACGTTTCAGTAACACAGTAATTATTTAACACAAAGCAACAACGCGCCATCTATACATATAAAATGAAAGTATTTAAAAGCACGAATGTTTCTTTTATACATATACAAACTTCTACTGCCCTTACTGCGATGAAAAGTCCATAGTTTTCTTGAAAATCATTTCTGAGATTCCATCCTTCAGTGCTGCGTATATAAGCAGAATCGTCCAATACAGTATTAGAGCTCTGAGAAGCGGTCTGGTGGATTAAATTGGCGAAACCGCTGGGAGGGTTCACCACTGATGAGCCAAGCCCTCCCAATATATTTTTTAATCGCAGTAAGGGCAGTAGAAGTTTGTATTATGTATAAAAGAAACATTTGTGCTTTTAAATCCTTTCATATTATATGCACTAATTATTTGGATTTGGTCTTATTACCTTGTATTTATAATCTATAATCCAAATTGTGCCTTATCAATTTAGATTATAGATTAGAAACACAATAAATGAATTGTATGTGACATTTTGGTAACAGCGTTGTTACCAAAATGTTACACACTATTTATTTATTTAGATTTGGCCTTATTACCTTGTGTTTGAAATTTTGCTTCAATATAACAGTAGAAACTCCAGACCAACAGTAGAAAGGACACTCACACTAGAGGAAACCTCTTTACAAAAGACAGTTTTCATTTGAAAAATTACCATTTTTACTATTTAGCAACTCTCTCCGCCTTTGCCGGTCCCAAGCCCGGATGAAAAAGGAGGAGGGGGAGCAGTAAACAAGCTCACTAAAAAACCTGGGCTCAGCTGGCTTGGCTGATAGTACCCTGTAAGGGCTCCTAATCCAAGGATACAGGATGAGCAGTGTTTGTACTCCATGTTAGGAGCGGCTGCACATGGCGTCTGTTCCTCATGTCAAAGGCAGCCATTTCTTTTGGAGCTAAGTTGGCCTGCCACTGAGTAGTTCTCCCAATCTTAATGACAAAGGCAGATGCATTCTACTTCACCCAGTCATGATGGTTGTCAAATCTCAAGCTTTACAAGCTTGATACCCTAATATGATTGAGTGGAGATAAGAAAGAAGAAGAAGAAGAAGCAACTCTATCCTAAGAGGACACCTCTCCCTATAGGATACTGGCGCTATAACTAGGTGTTGTCCTTTATAGGGAGGTTCTACTGTATTAATTGAATGCTTCACGATTTTGCATGTCATCCTTGTGCAGGGGGCCATGCTAATCTTCTCTGTATCGTTCCTATTTTAGTATATGTACCGCCGAACAAGCGTGTACCTACTGTATTAATAAAAGATTGATTTGTCATTGCTAAAGTCCCAGCGTCATCTTCTTCACCATTTTGGTTGATCTTCAACTAGAGTTGGACTCTGTACCACTGGAATAGAAGCGTGGCCAGAAGGGGATAAAATGTCTTTAACATATAAGTTGCCAACACAAGGGAATAAGACCATATCCAAATAAATAAATTTATTTATAATCTATAATCCAAATTGTGCCTTATCATAAGTTGCCAACACTGTACTTGAAAAGGGTAGCTGATTGATAGAAGAGGTTTGTAGATTTGGAATCAGTACAACAAAAAACTTCTTGAACAGCTGTTACTTTGCCGACAACAGATAAAAAAAACAATTATTTTTTGTTGGCCTGTGTAATTTACATATATAGGGAAAAAATTGCTTGATTGCTCTAAAACATTAATATAATCAGGGATAAAGCAAAAAGGATTATGTGATTCTTGGTGTTCGATCTTTGGAAAGAAGTAAAATCCTCATCTTGGAAGTATTATAAGTGGAATATACAAAAAAAAAAAAAGTAGGGTCAAAATTGTGAGAGAAAAAAATATGTGTATGGAACTGACATAAAGGAAGTCTTAAATGTTTTATTTTGTCAGAGGTCCTGTATGAAGTTTGGACCATAACCAAACAACTGGAGCAGAAAATGTATTCTTCAGACATTTGGTGTACTAGAAGATTCCTCAAGATTACATTAGGGTTACGGGGGGTCGGTGGAAGGCTGGTTAAACCGTTTGGTTTACGACCACTACGACCCGGGTTCGATCCCCGCATTGGACACTTTTTTCTGTTTAAAGAAAAAAAAAATGCTCCGATGGCCCCCCCCGATTCTTGCAAAAGTCCAACCCCACCAGCGAGTGCAAGTAACCAAACGGGGCTCTGGCACATTTGTAAGTGCAAAGTCGAACTGCTTTCACATGTGTAGATATGTGGTGCGCTTACAGTAAAAGCAGTCGCTAACTACCCACCATGATTATCATGGCCTGTACCACGTGTACTAGGGATAAGCAAAAAAAAAACATTAGGGTTACAAAGATGTTTGGAGATTTAATTATTTCCCATTAAATTCTCTCTATCATACAATGAATAGTCATTTCAAGAATCAACCTTATTTAATAGATATTTAGACGACTCGTAATTTTTGCATTTATTTTGATGATAGATATGACAATTTTTTTTTATATATAGACTACCTTATTTAAGAAAAGAAAAAAGGGTATCTCCTTATCGTGCAATTTCTTTTGCTTATCCCTAGTACATGTGGCACAGGCCATGATAATCATGATAGGCAGTAGTTATGACTGCTTTTACTGTAAACACACCACATGTCTGCACATGTGGAAAGCAGTTAGACTTGGGCACTTACAAATGTGCCAGAGCCCCGTTAGGTTACTATCACTCACTGGTGGGGGTTGTACTTTTGCAATAATCGGAGGGGACATTGAAGCAATTTTTTTTATTCAGATAAAAGTGTCCAATGTGAGATTCAATCCCTGGTTGTAGCTGTCAGAAATCGACAGTGTATACCACTCATCCACAGATCTTCCTGAGTGTATGTTGTTGTTTCTTATCCACTCTTTGTACAAAGATTACACAAATTCCATGAGTTCATGCTCCTCAAGCTGTTTAATGATAAGTAGCAGCCTCTCCCAAAGGTCCTGTTTAGTACATCTAATACAAGCCAAAATGTATTCTGGAGCTGCAGATGCCAAGCTACATTTTGGGCAAGTGGGGTAGATTTTGTTATTATTTTCTTTTTTATTATTTTTTTTCCTGAGAGTATAGTCTAACAAAGTGACATTGTATTCCATGATGGCTGTGTTGGAGATGACTGGATGATGATGAATCTTAGGACTAAAGATGATGAGAGACCCGTATAATGAGCAGTAACTACCTTGAGCACCTTTTATTAAAATCAAAAATGGCTCAAACTGAACTAACACCCAAATTCCATTGAGCGACCGCTGCCAAGGAAAGACCAGGTATGTGTATTATAGATGGTTTAACATTTCACTTTTGAGAGTTATATAAAATATAAATACAGTATATATGCATACTAGCCTGGTATTTGCTTATTCTGAGGTCCAAACTATGTCGGTTAATAAAACTTCCAGAGTAGAATATTGTGGAAAGATTTATGAAACAAATATCCACGCACAACATCCACATTTCTATTTTATTTATATAGATGGGGGGTCGGTGGAAGGCTGGTATAAACCATTGGTTTTCAACCGCTACGACCCGGGTTCGATTCCCGCATTGGGCACTTTTTTCTGATTTAAAAAAAATGCTCCAATGTCCCCCTATTCTTGCAAAAGTCTAACCCCACCAGCGAGTGCAAGTAACCAAACGGGGCTCTGGCATATTTATTTGTAAGTGCAAAGTCGAATTGCTTTTCATGTGTGTAGACATGTGGTGTACTTAGTGTAAAAGCAGTCGCCTACTTCTACCCACCATGATTATCATGGCCTGTACCACGTGTATTAGGGATAAGAAAAAAAAAATTATATAGATAGTACAGTAGACCCTCCATGAGAGGACACCTCTCTACAAAGGATAGTTTTTATCTCACCAAAATTACAATTTTCACTATTTAAAAACTCTTCAGTAAGAGAACACCTATCTTTAAAGGACACTTTTACTCTGCAATTAGGTGTTGTTCTTTATAGGGAGATTCTACTACACTAGAATTTTGGAAAAAAATTGCCTATAATTGAAAAATTGACATGCACAGGAACTTTCAGGGATAACAGGTGTTTTGATGGGATTATTTTATTCCATTTTTTCACAACAATCTGCAATTGGAAAATTAAGTTTGGCAAGTTTTGGGTTCCTGACCAATGCCAGATCCCATACGGCTGTTGATTTTTGAATATTTGGGTGGAGAATAAAATCCTTATATTATCTTTAGGCCCCACACTCACCAATTTATAGTGAGGAATGTTTAAAGAGAAAATATAATACCCTATCGTGATAAGGCACAATATTGATTATAGATTATAAACACAAGGTTAATAAGACCAAATCCAAATAAATATTTAAATAAAAATTTATTCATTTATTTGTATTTGGTCGTATTACCTTGTGTTTATAATACACTATTTATAAATAAGCAAAATGATTTCGGAGTAGAAATTTCTTACTTTATTGTATATCCATCTCAAGGTATTACAAACCCTTCTACTGGAGTATGTGATTTGTGTGTGTGATACCCGAAAGTTTAAGATGAATATATAATTAAGCAAGAAACTCACCCTCTGAAGGTGTTTTGCTTATTATTTACTAGCGGACGTACCCGGCTTCGCCCGGGTTTTACCCGAGTAAAGGTTTGTCTAACGAATCTTTCGATAAAGTGAACTTTTTTTCCCGGTCCCTTGAAAAATACTCGATAAGTTGAATAAAATCAATATTAATTGGTTCCCTCGGTAATTGGAAGTTAAAGGAATAGTATCTTGCCGTGGAATTGTATCATTATTCTTGTCTCAAATAAATTGCCGTGTCATCCTGAATTTTGTCTTTCCTAATTTTCTACATTACAAAATCATCGTATCATCATGATAATATTTAGAGCAGATTCTTGAATTATAACAGATAAATTAGAATATTTATCTTGATTATTTTAAAGCGAAAAGTTATTTCAAAAATTTTATTCGCTAGAAACCTTCCCAGTACTATACTAAATAACTTCCCAAAGTTTCATGGCGTTCCAATGAGTGGTTTGGTCAGGCATAAAGGACAAACAGACACACATACATTCATTTTTATATTTATAGATATGTTGTTGTTTCTTATCCCCTTGTGTAAAGATTACACAAATTCCATGAGTTCATGCTCCTCAAGCTGTTTTATGAAAAACAGCAGCCTCTCCCAAAGGTCCTGTTTAGTTCATCTAATGCAAGTCAAAATGTGTTCTGGAGCTGCAGGTGCCAAGCTACATTTTGGACAAGTGGGGTAGATTTTGTTATTATTTTCTATCTTCAATGGCTTGAGATGGCCTGTTCTAAATCTTGTTATTGTTGTTTGATGCTGTCTATTTCTGATGTTCAGAGCTCCTCCTGGGTTCACTCCACTGTACCAACTGTGCTTAGGTGGGATCCTCCAGTTCTTGTTTATTTTTGTTTTGGCTACTGTTTCTATTTCTTTGAAAGTATTATTTTTATTGTTGCAGCAGAGGTTGCGGCTTGGCAGATTCCTCAGGCTTAATTTTCTCTTCACACATGACCTGCAACTTTCCAGAGCCTGTTTCATAATAAAGTTCATAATAAAAAATAAATAAGGGAATGACAAAGTGTAATCTCCTCCAAATATATTCAATGTTTATTTTTTTTCACTCTCTCCTCTGTTAAAAATAAATAGTCAAGATGTAAGCAATAATAATGTTACAAAAGTTGGTTTTATTACCTTGTGTTTATAATCTATATTCCAAATTGTGCCTTATCAATGTTACAAAAGGTGCTATAGTACACACACATATAATGTGTTACTATTAATTAAAAAATATATATATATCAAAGATAATTTTGAATAAATAGAGACACATCAAACATTTTTTTTTTTTTTAAATTATCCCTAGTACACATGGTACAGGTCATGGTAATCATGGTGGGAAGTTAGCGACTGCTTTTACTGTAAGTACACCACATGTCTACATATGTGAAAAGCAGTTTGACTTTTGCCCTTATAAATATGTCAGAGCCCAGTTTGGTTACTTGCACTTGCTGGTGAGGTTGGACTTTTTCAAGAATCGGGGGCCATTGGAGCATTTTATTTAATTAGAAAAAAAGTGCCCAATGTGGGATTCGAACCCTGGTCGTAGGGGTTGGAAACCAACGGTTTAGACCACCCTTCCACCCACCCCACTCACACATCAAACATGATGTAGCATTATTTATTGCAGTGGGTTTTACTTTCCTATATATATACTATCTCACCCCTGTACATAAGAATGGTTGTTTAGGTAGCGAGGGTGTGTGCAGAGTGGAAGGACATGGCGTGCGGCAAGGAGCACATTCCCCCCGGTAACTACGACAACAGCAGCAGTGACACGGAGGAGATTGAGGAGACGGGGAGGAAAACCCGCAGCAAGTAAGTTCCTACACGCTGACAACAACTTAGCTGATGTTCTCTAAACAATCTCTCAGAACAACCACTGCCAAAATACAACGAAACTGTTATAACAACCTCTTTTATAACATCAACTTGTTTATAAGAACATAATTTCACAAAGTCACAACTTTCAAGTCCCTATTGTGATAAAGCATAATTTGGATTATAGATTATAAACACAAGGTAATAAGACCAAATACAAATACATAAATAGTGTGTGACGCTTTGGTAACAGAGTTTTTAACATCTTCAGATTCTGCTGTTAATGCAGTTATTGAAATGTCACACACTATTTATTTATTTGGATTTGGTCTTATTACCTTATGTTTAAGCCCCTATTGGGTTTTTAACTGTGGTTATATATCAACATAAAAGCCTGGGTCCCCCAAGTGATGTTGTTATAGCAAGGTTCAACTCTATATGAAGAATTTGAACAAAGGGGAAAATATGCAAAATCAGGTAAAAATTTAGGGGAAATAATATCTCCTGATTGTTCTACTGAATGTTGCTGATGGCTAACACCATCTCTCGGAATAAAATTCAATTAATTGTTCAAAAATTATTACAAAATAGTGGTCAAAATGTATCAGGAATCTGCTTCTTCAAACAGCTTTTTTTGTTACTGTGGAATAGCCTGTACCACTCTGATGATGGCCAGTGTATGTAGTCAGCTTTCCTACATTTATAAAGAAAGAGGCCAATACTCCGGAACAATTAAAATATCAACCATTGGTTGTATTCTGACAGATGACAAAAGCCATCAGCAATTTTCAGTTGCACGATCATTCAATGCTTTTTTCTTACCCTTAAAATAATTTGAAAAAAAAATATATATATGATATATACCCAACCTCTAAGGCCTCGGAAGCTGGTCCTGGGTAAGATTTGATGAGGTCTAAACAAATTTCTTTCCAAGTTTGCATCATTTCACCTGTTAGAACATTTTGGCACCCATTTTGAGCACAATTTTTGATAGCGAAGATCAGAAAGTAGTTTAAGAACACTTCCTTTAGAGATTGAAAGTTTTTTCATCAATTGATATGTCGTTGTTGTCCGGTTATTCTTGACAATTTCCTCAACAAGAGCCAAATATCGGTCTGTTGTGACAGTTGAAGGTTTACCTGGCCTCTCTTTGTCATGAAGATCAAAATCACCTTTCTGGAAGCGCTGAATCCATCTCTGTATAGTGCTTCTATCTAATGTTTCCATATACTGGCTGAAGTTTTGAGTGAATTGTTGTGGCTGAAATGTCACTGGACTTAAAGAGGAACTTGGTCACCGACCGTTGTCAGATTCCTGTGTTCATATTAGGCTCCATATCTGAAAAAATACAAAAGATAAATCAATTCTGATTGCAGATATGAAAAGCAGAGTGTTTTATTTACCAGAAAACATGTATTTAATGATGATAACTTATTTATATATTTTGCTAGGGATGATTGTACATTACTTATTGACCCAACCTTGTATTATATTCTAGTTTCCTTTTAATTTTTAAAAATAAAAGGGTTCAGTAATTATAGGCCACTCTGTATTTTGACGCGTATGTCTCTCTTTAAAATAAAATAATTTTTCACAAAAAGAAACATATATGCTTAAAAATAATACAAATTTCTTATAACACATGGCACACACTAATGCATCATATATTAATATGACTGGATAGAACTAAAAGTGAGGGTAAAAACTTTCATTGAAACATAAAGTAACAATGTGAGAAAAAATAGTACAAATGTGATATTGTACTGGGATAAGGTACATAATTATGAAAAAAGGCATCTTCTTATTGTACAAACTTTAAAGTTGCTGATGGCTTGCGCCATCTATCGGAATGGGTATTTGGAAGAATAGGTATTTGGCCAATTCTGGAATAATTAGAAAGCAACGAGAATAGTTGATATTAAATTCCGATAGATGGCGCAAGCCATCAGCAACTTTCAGTTGCACGATAAGGAGATGTCATTTTTCATAATAAAGTAACAAGTTTCAGTAACAAAACTGTCATCATAACGTCACATACATTTTATTATTTGGTGATAAAGCACAATTTAGATTATAGCTACAAGAACTATAAGACCTAATCTAAATAAATTAATAGCGTGTGACGTTTCAGTAACAACGCTGTAATGCTGTTACCAAAATGTCACACACTATTAATTTATTTGGATTAGGTCTTATATATATACACATTCTTCCCTGATTTATAATAATATAAAATAAATGAAGCTTCTAAGGTTAAGTTTCTTGTTCAACTTTTATATTTTCAAGCTTTCGGACTCTTGTTAAATGATACTCCTGTTGAAGGACTGACAATTCCGAAAACTTGTAAATAAAAAGTTGTACAAGAAACTTAACCTTGAAAACTTCATTTATTTTATAATAGGTCTTATTTAGTTTGGTCTTTGTTACCTTATGATTTCTAATGTACAATACAAATTGTATCATGTTTGGCTCTCATCTGTTAGAAATTGTAGCCCTTACTTCCACAGAGTGGTTGTTGAGAGGCCCTTAAAACTAACGACACTGTAGGGTCAACAAAACAAAGGAGTTGGTTGCGCAGCCCCCACTGCTGCTAAATATAATAGCTGGGCCGCCAACTTTCTTTCTTCTGGTTGCTTCAGTTTGGGGGAGAGATTGACCTTGGCTTGGTGCTGCTTAGGTGTTTGTGTGTTTATTTGTTTGTTTGGGTGTATGAATGAGTGTCTATCAAAATTCGAAACTATTTTAAAGGCGTAAGATTCTTTTTGAAATTAAACAATTTCTACTGCCCTTACTGCAATGGAAAAATTAATGGGAGGGCCTGGCTCATCAGTGGTGAACCCTCCCATATATATTTATAATTGTATGTAATTCTACTGTCCTCACAAAGCTTATGTCCATAGTTCTTCTAAAATACCCATTCCAAGAGTCTAACAATAGTATCACTATAAAAGGAAGTTCCAAAAAGGCAATATAACAGCGGTAATTCACCACTGATGAACCAGGCCCTCCCATTAATTTTTCCATTGCAGTAAGGGCAGTAGAAATTGTTTAATTTCAAAAAGAATCTTACGCTTTTAAAATAGTTTCGAATTTTGATAACAGATGGCGCGCTAGTATATCATATTATGAATGAGTGTCTGCTGTGTCTATATTCCTCCTTCTTCTCTTCCACATTCCACTCTTTCAATTGTTGGTTGTTTCTTCTCAGTATGGTGCAGGTGGTATTTCTACTGTCTCTCTCTCCTTAAAGTCTATAGCTCAATCAAAACACCTTTTCTAACAAAGTATCCATGTACAGAGAACCAAGAAAAGTTCTTGGAACTTCTTTATGAGCACGACCTCCAAAATCTTGTCTAATTTAGACTAATAAAAGGATAAGTAAAAAAAAAAAAAAACCTTTTCCAACTGTCAGTTTCAGTATCTGTATAAAAGGAAAATAGCCAAATGGTCAATATTACAATGGTATGGTAGATTAAACTGCCGAAACCACTGGGAGGGTTCACCACTGATGATGGACAACCTGATGCGGTGAACTCCGAGACCTTTCCTTTCAGCAAGGGACCATATTAACTAACTAAAAATACAACTGATATGGAACCATAGAGATAGTTTCCATCATTCTTGGTACCAGGTAGAAAACCCCCCCAAAAAAAACAGACCCTCCAACTAAACAGAAGGGAATCGATACAGTTGGCCAGATGGAAATCTGGTTACCTGCGCCCTCTAGTCTATAAAGAGGGAGCCAAAAGCTTCCCCATGTACACTAGGTGCAAAACCGAAGAGGCCCCAACATATACTAAATTGTATTGGAAAGGACAAAAGATCCCTGTAGAGAGAACCAAGAAGAGTTATTGAACTTCTTTATGAGCATGACCTCCCAAGATCTTGTCTAATTTAGACTAAAAGGATGGACACTTTTATTTTTCCGTTTGTCATTGCTCTTCACAATTCATCCTATCATACTTCATCCTTAAAGTTAGAAATAATCGTTATTTCTCTTTAAAATAGATTTCGATTTTTGTTTAAAAGAAACATTCGCGGTATAATTGCAATTTTCGTTTTACAATCATCAGCCGCGTTATATTGTATTTTAAATGTATTATAAGGTACTTTAAATATTATTTACGAACGGAAGGATACGTCCAGGGTAGCCTAGTGGACATGGCACCTGCCCGGTAAGCAGAAGGTTGTGGGTTCGATTCCCGCCCCTGGACACTTTTATTTTTCCGTTTGTCATTGCTCTTCACAATTCATCCTATCATACTTCATCCTTAAAGTTAGAAATAATCGTTATTTCTCTTTAAAATAGATTTCGATTTTTGTTTAAAAGAAACATTCGCGGTATAATTGCAATTTTCGTTTTACTAAAAGGATGAGTAAAAAAAAAAACACTTGCTGAGCCAGGCCCTCCCATTATATTTTATCATTGCAGTAAGAGCAGTGGAAAATAGTTTCATTTAAAAAAAGAATCCTACGTGTCAAAAATAAGTTTATATTTCTCATAACAGATGCGCAGTGCATCATATTAATACAGTTGTTTGTTGCTTTATCAAAACTAAACTTTTGTATTGGAGGAACAAAATATTGCAGGAACCTTCCTTGGATCATTGAAGATAGTTTCTCCAGGCTTCTATCTACTATGGTCAGATTAGAGGACTTCTTGGATTGACTGAGTCAAACTTCAACACATTCTTTCAGACAATTGACATAGTTTTATTGATATCTTGTTAATACATGTAAAGTACACAGTGTCTACACTATTTTAAAATGATAATTATATATACATATTATGATGCATTAGCGCTCCATCTGTTATGAAAATTCGAAACTATTATAGACGGATTCTTTTAAAAATTAAACAATTTCTACTGCCCTTACTGCAATGGAAAAAATATATATACACATATAATGTACAATATATATATGTACAATGAATATGGCCACCGCTGCAGAGTTTGGTGGAGAATCGCCAATTCTTTCGCCAATCTCTCAATTCATTCACCTCAATTCTTCTCAATTCAATCGCCATTCTCTCCAATATCCCTATATATAGTCACGACCGTCTTTCCTCATCGGCCTCTGTCACGGATAGGCGCGCACAGGGAGGTCACGTGCTCGCCGGCAGCCAATAAAAATAAAAAATAAAAAAACTCCCTCGAGCCGGATTTGAACCAGCGACCTAAGGATCACCGTTGTAACATCTACAGTCCTCCGCTCTGCCAACTGAGCTATCGAAGGATACAAACTGTATGAATAAGTTTACCTTATAAAGTCAACTAATCCTATTTCTACACAAAATGTACTCATACATCCCTATATATAGTCACGACCGTCTTTCCTCATCGGCCTCTGTCACGGATGCGCGCGCACAGGGAGGTCACGTGCTCGCCGGCTCCCTCGAGCCGGATTTGAACCAGCGACCTAAGGATCACCGTTGTAACATCTACAGTCGGGTAAAACACGGGCGTTGCCCGGGTCATTCGGCTAGTGTAAATATAATGAGTGGAGCCATTATATGTGGCCAGTTTAATACTCTACACAAAATAACAAAGCACCCAGAAATGATATGTAACGTTTCAGTGACAACACATCCAGGAATGGTGTGCAACATTTACTTAGTTGGTCTTTCTTATTACCTTTTATTTCTCTCGGTGGACGAATGGTATAATCGGTCGATTTTCAGCAGTCACGACCCAGGATTGAATTCCATACTGGAGACTTTTTTTCAGAATTTAAAAAAAAAAAAAAAATCACTCTAATGGCCTTCCATTTTTGCAAAATGATAAAGCACAATTTTGGATTATAGATACAAGAAAATAAGACCTTAATCCAAATAATTTAACAATGTTTGACGTTTCGGTAACAGCATCGTTACCATCATAAGACAAAAGAATAAAAATCATTTTCATTAGATTTTTCTTTATTCTTTTTGTCTGATGATGATAACAATGCTTGTTACTGAAGCATCACACACTATTACATTATTTGGATTAGGTCTTGTATAGATTCTTTCAAAAGTTCAACTTTACTAGTGAGAGTGCAAGTAACCAAATGGGGCTCTGGTACACTTGTAAGTGCCAAAGTCTAACTGTTTCTACATGTGTAGATATGTGATGCACTTACAGTAAAAGCAGTCGCCAACTTCTAACCACTATGTTCATTATGACCTGTACTCTACGTGTACTAGGGATAATAATAAACTTTCATTATTGTTAAGTCTTTGTGTTATTTCTAAGAATGACTACCAGTCATTAGAATCCTAGAGAAAGATCACTCTCAGCCTTTCTAATATTATTGAACTTTATTTTCTAATTTGCAAATCCGAAATCTCAAAAGGCTCTATTTACATATGTACAGTTCACGTTGACTTCTCCAATTTTATCTTCGTTATCTCCAACTTCTTTGAGTTCTTGAACTTTATCTTTTTGACTTTAACTTCGTTCTTCCTTAAACTTTAACTTCGCTCTTCCTTAAACTTTAACTTCGCCGACCCTATCTTCCTCTCTTCGACTATATCCGTTCAAATACCTTCTTCTCCCTCGCGCGCGCTTCGCCTCCTATCTACCTTCTTTTATATAGTTGAAAACTGTCACGTGGGCGCACTCTGTGGTGCTTTTGCGGCGCATCCCGTGGCTCGCGCCATCTAGAGCCGCTTTACCCAACCATTCTTAACAATTATTATTAGTTTTAATATCTATTCAATCACACACAATTAATCCAAATTATACTATATCAATATCCTAAATCGTTTACTAATGTTTATATTGATGGAAAAACTTTTTTTTTAACATAAAAGTTGTGACCTTGATAAGGTACAATTTGGATTTTAAATTGCATACACCTTGAAAGTGTTCAATGCAGTATTCGATCCAGGGTTATAGCTGTCGAGAAATTCGACAGTTTTAATACTATTCCTCTATCAGGTTCAGCGAAATATTAACACTCCTAGTCAAGGGATGCACCAAAGAAATACAGTAGAACTACCTCTCTATAAAGTGAGCCAAAGTGTCCTTTAGGGAGAGGTGTCCTCTTACCAGAGATCTGCTAAATAACAAACACAGTAATTATGACAATGAAAACTTTCCTTGGTAGAGAGGTGTCCTCAAGCGAGAGTGTCGTCGGAGATTCTGCTGTAATACAGTAGAATTTCCCTTTAGCGGACACCTCTCTACAAAGTACAGCTTTCATTTGTAAAATGACCATTTCTACAATTTAGCAACTCTCCGGTAAGAGGATGATACCTCGCCCTAAAGGACACGTTGGCTCTGCAATTAGGTGTTGTCCTTTACAGGGAGGTTCTACTGTATAAGAAGAAATAATGAGAGGAACCAACCAGTAGGATTCTACCAACCCACTAGACGTCCATCAAAGACACGCAGTCTCGTACAGTACAAGAAGCAGTAATGACACATCGACCAACCTGTAGACCGGTGGGATATACACCGGGCCTTACTCCATCGGAGGAATTGATTCTACCCGCCGGCGGCGGCGGCACGTCTCCAATTAACTCCCTTCTTTCCTATTAATTAGCTTCATTTAGATCTTTCTCTCCCTTCCTTCACTTCTTTCATTTCTTCGCTTTCTTCCATCGCAGCCTCGCCGGAATTCTCTCCCCAGTGGTTAGGTGTTAGTTATCGCTAGATATACACTCCTCGTCGACTTTGCTTACGAGATTTGAATAGATAAGAGACACACATGCTGGGCTAGTTAGAAAGGTTCATTAATGTTCACTTTTTATAAACTATTGTCGACTTTTCTTTCCCCGTTTCTCTTTCTAATATTCTGCCGATTCTCTGGATGCTGGTAAAAAGTCTCTGTTTGGCTAGTTATGATATTTGACAAAGTGGCCGATGATGGCAATCGGCTGGATTCTCCTGTTAGCGCACATAAACGACAGCACAATTCCAAAGATTTCTCGTTTTTACCTTGTTTTCTTTAAATGTTATCTTGGCGCACAACAAAGAGTCGAATCGATAATTGAAGTTATGGTGTTATCATCATAACTAAAGGGAAACTCATTTAAAAAATCAAACTTGCCTCCTCCACATAACGTGATATATTCACACATCCTCGTCTCTGGTCTCTCATCATAGCAGGTAACGCTTGAATTCGTGTCGCGAATACCTCATGTGTTCTTTTCACCACATCACGTTTAAGTCCTGAGATGCTTCATTCCCGACGTGATACGAAGACAGAGAAGGTGGGACAAGAAATCAAAGCGCCAACATAAGAAAAACAGACCACTATGGAGGGTCGGGTTTCACAGTTTGGGATGTCATCATGCTGGACGACACGGGGTAATACGAAGAATCCTGACTGGCGACAAGATGAACTCCTGGAGCCCTTATGTCAAAGTCATTCTGTAATGTATTTGGTCCTCGATCTCTTATTATGGACTATAATGCCAGGCTACAATGGACTGGTAACTCTTTCCTTGAGGATATTTCGTTCAGATTGAACGGAAAACAAGATTTACTTAGCTGAATGCTGTTGAGCATGTGGAGGATACTTTAGGGAGAAAGACGAATTGCGAGACATCAGCCACCTGCTAGAAATCTCCAGGAACTGAAAACTCTTCCTTTGGAAGAGCGGCATCCAGCCCACTTCCAAGATCCCCATTAGCTGCAAGAGGTCAGTCACCCTGTGAAGTTTGCATTGATGATCTCATTTAATAATATTCCGTTTCAGATTTAAAAACATTTTCACTACCCTGTATATATTTCTAATAAAAATTGTCTTTTCTCAATTGTTGTGCTAAATTTAAAAAATGGTTGTATTTATTTCAGTAGATATGTAATAGAGTGACATTACTTTTGTTCTCTAGTGTGTATAATAATTAAAATGGCTTCTTTGAGTAATCCAAGAAAGAGGGGAAAAAAACATGCGTTTTCAAATTCGTATAAATCTCGTCTATAAAGTAACTTTGGTTGCAGGAAAATGGCTCCATAAGCATCTCTCTCTCTCCAGTGTTTACTGGGCCCGCCACCGGGCGTTATATTTGGGTACGTTTTTACATACAGGAGGATGATGGATTAGGAAGTCCGCCTCGGGAACTTGAAAAATCATCTCGGTGAAAATAAGCAGATCCGGGCGTCTAACGTAATTGGCTCTCGCCGATCGAAGTCCCGGCTCCTTGCATCGATCTTGTGGGTTGGCCCCGTGCCACCGGGGACACTCCCCGGACCCCCCCCCCCCCCCCCTCCCTTCTTACCTACCTCTTCTTCCACCCTGGACATCTCCGCGACCCATTAGAAACATCTTGCGGCGTCCATCATACACAATTCCACCGGGAGTATCTCTTTAATCCCCGTGTTCACAAAGTTTCCATAGAGTTAACATAAGAAATTTTAGTGGTGGTTTGTGCTGTTCCATGGAATGACCGGGTGCCATTAGTCATCCACATTTCAGGGTTCCCTGCAGACCTTCACAGCTACCGTAGCGGCCCGGGGGCTCACAAAGTCCTCAACGTAATTCGCCCTACAGGACAGCCCACATAGAGGGGATTGGACTTCTAGGTGGGAAGAAGTTTTGGTGTGACAGGGGTAACGCTAAACTTAACGGCCTCGGCCAGGATATAAAAATATATATAGCACCTCTACAAGAACACGCACAAAAAAAGAATCAAAGCGTGATGCAAGAAATATCCTGTTGTTATTGCATTTATTTTTGACAAAGTTAGATAAAACTGGATGATAAAAGAGAGGGACATAAAATGTCCATAATCTAAATCAATCCTAGTTTGAACCGTGTTTAGAATAGTTTCCACCTCGTTTCTAGAACAGCCAACGAGGTTAGACACTGTTATAGACGGAATCTCTTAGGTTGAATTCGACCTAGCGAAATGACACGAATGTTCGCGGAGAGTAGAATCTTTCGTGATCACATCGTGTACATGGAGAGTGCGACACGTTCCATCCGCACGTATCCCGCCCGACACGAGAAACTTTGGAGCTTCATACTCAAGAATTTCCGAGTTCCCCCAACACCAACTTAACCGATTGAACTCAGATTCGTCCTCGTAATTATCCAGGTACATTTCAGCCACGTTTTGTTAGAATGCGTGCCTAATTAGCTAACTTTTTTTTAGCTTAAAAAAACATGCAAAATATAGCAGCCGATCCGATTTATTAGCTTCTTTTTTTTTCAGTGCTGCCTCTAAGGCAGAACTACAGAAAATTGGTTTTCGATTTGTTAAAATTGCCACACAATTTTTGTAAAAGTTGTTGTTTTGGCTAGCCTGTATGTTAAACAATAGATATTCATTTACTTTCATGTGCATTTTTTTTTAACGATTGATTAATTAGTTTTGGCGGGGAGAAAAGTAACAACCACCGATTCTGCCTTTCGTCTAAAGATTGTAAAAATGCGGAAGATGGATATTTATGGGCGTAAAAAGGCATCTCTTCTTTTTTTAAATATAAGCATTAAACTACCCTACTACATCAGCTAAAAAACACCTCTTTGCTAGATTCAGCCAATACCAAAATTCCTTTCGTAGGATGTTACGAAAACGATCCCTGTACTGATTGAGGGCCGTAACCCAGAAACCGCGGTATATGTAAATTGTTGGCTTTTTTGTCTGAATTTGCCAAACCTAGTTTTGTGGCTTGTTTATTGATCCGAATCCGCCCATTTTTTTTTCTCAGAGAAAAAGCAAAGAAAAACATTGTTTTGATGCATTTATTAAATCGAAGAGGTGGTACCCTTTTTGCATACTGGCGCAAACAACCACATATATATATATACACACGTATATAAAGTCAGGGTATTACTGTTTATTTTCTCTTCTTCCTTCTCCTTTAAAAAAAAAGCGTATTTCTTTCTATCTCTCTAGGCAATTATCCTAAACGATTTCTCCCGATTTTTTTTTTCCTTTTTTTTTTCTGGTTGGAAAATATAATTTGACTCATATTGTTCCTTCTAAGCCCCTATCTCTATTTGGTATTTTTTCTCCCTCTTTGATTTAAGATTTACAAAAAAAAAAATGTTTTCTGGAATGGTTTTGTTTGGATACGCTTTTTTTTTTGTTTGTTCTGATTTTAATGTCTTTTTTTTTTTTAAGGAATGTTTATATCCCTAGCAAAATATAAAATGAAGATGTTATAAATGTTTTTTATTTCCGTTTTTATACATTTTTTTTGTATCAGAAAATGTTTATAGTGGAATTTTGTTCTCTTTTATATTTCAAGCTTTAGCGTAAAAAACGATTCTTTTTTTTTTTGTTAAGAATTGAAAGCAAAATCGTAGTTATTATTGACTTAAACTTCCCCCCTTTATTATGTTCATCAATAGAGCCAAATTTTGCAACCTAAAAATAGAGGTGAATCCTAATAAAAAGGAGAAAATGTACGAAATCGGATGGTAAAATAAAGAAAAATGTTTTGCTTTTTCCTCCCTCCCTGAAAGCATCCTTACGAGGATAAAACATTTATCTACATTTCTATTATGATGTACTAGCGCGCCATCTGTTATGAAAATTCGAAAATATTTTAGACGCGTAAGATTCTTTTTGAAATTAAACCATTCACCACTGATAAGCCAGGCCCTCCCTTTAATTTTTCCATATTGCAGTAAGGGCAGTAGAAATGGTTTAATTTCAAAAAGAATCTTACGCGTCTAAAATAGTTTCGAATTTTCATTTATCTACATTGTATAGTGGAGGTGTTAGGAATTTTTGCCTGTACACCTATCCCCCGATTTACACGGTACTTGTTTTACACGTTTTCGCTTTTACACGGTTTTCCAAATAAGTTTTTTGTTTGTTTTTATCGCACTAAACTAAATGCTACTGTGATTGAACACATGCGCTGTGTACACATCTCACGAGGAATCCCGAGCTTATGTGCTGACTACATATTTTAACCTGTCAATGCATTTTATTTTTATTTCTGTGTACACCTATCCCCCGATTTACACGTTTTTCTCAGGAACGTATCTACCGTGTAAATCGGGGGATAGGTGTATTTATTAAAATTAAGAAAAGAAAAAAAGACATTTCTCTTGTTTGTTGATGATGACTTTGCACCCACTATCAGAATAAAATATCAACTAAGCGTTGGTTTTAGTTTTGATTTAAATATATTTGCTAGATGTTTTATGACGATTTGATTATAAAATAGAAAGTTTTTTTGCCTATATTTTGGAAAAATAATAAAAAATAACGATTAGTTGATATTTATTCTTATAGATGACGTAAGTTACCAGTAACGTTCACTTGCACGATTAGAGGTAATGTTTTTCCACCCCCTCCAACCTCAATAAAATTGTCTTTTTTTTTTCTCGATGGATTATAAAAAGTGGAATCGTGACGATTTTGACACTTAATAAAGAGAAAACTGTACCAAGAGAAGCACATCTCTTTTTATCTTTAAAAATGCATTAAAACAATGTATTTTGGTTTATAAACCCAATACAGAATGTTTTACGCTGGTGATGAAGAATGTAGTACCAGTTTTGGAATATTCAGATAAAAGCCAACCTGTATAACTGTAAGGAGAAAACTAAATCATCTCTCCCTCCCTCCGGAGGATGGTATGCATTAACGTGCACAAAATGACATCCTCTCCCTTTAAAATTGCATTAAAATAACGCATTTCTCGATCTTCTCCGAGTAAAGTGTTCATGCCCAAATCGGTGAATATACTCCAGCTTTGAATATTCAAAACTATTATAGACGCGTATGATTATTTTGAAAATTAAACAAATACTACTGCCCTTACTGCAATGTAAAAATTAAAGGGAGTAAGGGCAGAGTAGAAATTGTATGATTTTCAAAAAGAATC
>CP092868.1:22412705-22439236 GCA_030710605.1 Cordylochernes scorpioides
AAATGAATATCTATTGTTTAACATACAGGCTAGCCAAAACAACAACAACTTTTACAAAATTGTGTGGCAATTTTAACAAATCGAAAACCAATTTTCTGTAGTTCTACCTTTTACTACTAGAGGCAGCACTGAAAAAAAAAAAGAAGCTAATAAATAAATCGGATCGGCAGCTATATTTTGCATGTTTTTTTTTTAAGCTAAAAAAACAAAGTTAGCTAATTAGGCACGCATTCTAACAAAACGTGGCTGAAATATACCTGGATAATTACGAGGACGAATCTGAGTTCAATCGGCTAAGTTGGTGTTGAGGGAACTCGGAAATTCTTGAGCATGAAGCTCCTAAGTTTCTCGAGTCGGGCGGGATAGGTGCGGATGGAACGTGTCGCACTCTCCACGTGCACGATGTGATCACGAAAGATTCTACTCTCCGCGAACATTCGTGTCATTTCGCTCGGTCGAATTCAACCTAAGAGATTCCGTCTATAACAGTGTCTAACCTCGTTGGTTGTTCTAGAAACGAGGTGGAAACTATTCTAAACACGGTTCAAATTAGGATTGATTTATATTATGGACATTTTATGTCCCTCTCTTTTGTCATCCAGTTTTATCTAACTCTGTCAAAAAAATGCAATAATAAAACGACAGGATGTTTCTTGCATCACGCTTTGATCCTTTTTTTTTTTTTTTATGCGTGTTCTTGTAGAGGTGCTATATTTTTTTTATATCCTGGCCGAGGCCGTAAGTTTAGCGTTACCCCTGTCACATCAAAGCTTCTTCCCACCTAAAAGTCCAATCCCCTCTATGTGGGCTGTCCTGTAGGGCGAATTACGTTGAGGACTTTGTGAGCCCCGGGCCGTTACGGTAGCTGTGAAGGTCTGCAGGGAACCCTGAAATGTGGATGACTAATGGCACCCTGCCATTCCATTAAGCAGCACAAACCACCACCAACGTTTCTTATGTTAACTCTAAGAAAACTTTGTGAACACGGGGATTTAAAGAGATGCTCCCGGTGGAATTGTGTATGATGAACGCCGCAAGATGTTTCTAATGGGTCGCGGAGATGTCCAGGGTGGAAGAAGAGGTAGGTAAGAAGGGAGGGGGGGGGGGGGGGGGTCCGGGGAGTGTCCCCGGTGGCACGGGGCCAACCCACAAGATCGATGCAAGGAGCCGGGACTTCGATCGGCGAGAGCCAATTACGTTAGACGCCCGGATCTGCTTATTTTCACCGAGATGATTTTTCAAGTTCCCGAGGCGGACTTCCTAATCCATCATCCTCCCGTATGTAAAAACGTACCCAAATATAACGCCCGGTGGCGGGCCCAGTAAACACTGGAGAGAGAGAGTGAGAGATGCTTATGGAGCCATTTTCCTGCAACCAAAGTTACTTTATAGACGAGATTTATACGAATTTGAAAAACGCATGGGTTTTTTTCCCCCTCTTTCTTGGATTACGTAAAGCCATTTTAATTATTATACACACTAGAGAACAAAAGTAATGTCACTCTATTACATATCTACTGAAATAAATACAACCATTTTTTAAATTTAGCACAACAATTGAGAAAAGACAATTTTTATTAGAAATATATACAGGGTAGTGAAAATGTTTTTAAATCTGAAACGGAATAGTATTGAATGAGATCATCAATGCAAACTTCACAGGGTGACTGACCTCTTGCAGCTAATGGGGATCTTGGAAGTGGGCTGGATGCCGCTCTTCCAAAGGAAGAGTTTTCAGTTCTTGGAGATTTCTAGCAGGTGGCTGATGTCTCGCAATTCGTCTTTCTCCCTAAAGTATCCTCCACATGCTCAACAGCATTCAGCTAAGTAAATCTTGTTTTCCGTTCAATCTGAACGAAATATCCTCAAGGAAAGAGTTACCAGTCCATTGTAGCCTGGCATTATAGTCCATAATAATGGATCGAGGACCAAATACATTACGGAATGGCTTTGACATAAGGGCTCCAGGAGTTCATCTTGTCGCCAGTCAGGATTCTTCGTATTACCCCGTGTCGTCCAGCATGATGACATCCCAAACTGTGAAACCCGACCCTCCATAGTGGTCTGTTTTTCTTATGTTGGCGCTTTGATTTCTTGTCCCACCTTCTCTGTCTTCGTATCACGTCGGGAATGAAGCGTCTCAGGACTTAAACGTGATGTGGTGAAAAGAACACATGAGGTATTCGCGACACGAATTCAAGCGTTACCTGCTATGATGAGAGACCAGAGACGAGGATGTGTGAATATATCACGTTATGTGGAGGAGGCAAGTTTGATTTTTTAAATGAGTTTTCCCTTTAGTTATGATGATAACACCATAACTTCAATTATCGATTCGACTCTTTGTTGTGCGCCAAGATAACATTTAAAGAAAACAAGGTAAAAACGAGAAATCTTTGGAATTGTGCTGTCGTTTATGTGCGCTAACAGGAGAATCCAGCCGATTGCCATCATCGGCCACTTTGTCAAATATCATAACTAGCCAAACAGAGACTTTTTACCAGCATCCAGAGAATCGGCAGAATATTAGAAAGAGAAACGGGGAAAGAAAAGTCGACAATAGTTTATAAAAAGTGAACATTAATGAACCTTTCTAACTAGCCCAGCATGTGTGTCTCTTATCTATTCAAATCGCGTAAGCAAAGTCGACGAGGAGTGTATATCTAGCGATAACTAACACCTAACCACTGGGGAGAGAATTCCGGCGAGGCTACGATGGAAGAAAGCGAAGAAATGAAAGAAGTGAACGAAGGGAGAGAAAGATCTAAATGAAGCTAATTAATAGGAAAGAAGGGAGTTAATTGGAGACGTGCCGCCGCCGCCGGCGGGTGGAATCAATTCCTCCGATGGAGTAAGGCCCGGTGTGGATCCAACCGGTCTACAGGTTGGTCGATGTGTCATTACTGCTTCTTGTACTGTACGAGACTGCGTATCTTTGATGGACGTCTAGTGGGTTGGTAGAGGGCGAATCCTACTGGTTGGTTCCTCTCATTCTTTCTTCTTATACTTCAGCAGAACCTCCCTGTAAAGGACAACACCTAATTGCAGAGCCAACGTGTCCTTTAGGGCGAGGTATCCTCTTACCGGAGAGTTGCTAAGTTGTAAAAATGGTAATCTTGCAAATGAAAGCTGTCCTTTGTAGAGAGGTGTCCTCTAAAGGGAAATTCTACTGTATTACAGCAGAATCTCCGACGACACTCTCGCTTGAGGACACCTCTCTACCAAGGAAAGTTTTCATTGTCATAATTACCGTGTTTATTATTTATCTTCTCTCCAGTAAAAGAACACCTCTCCCTAAAGGACACTTTGGCTCTGTATCTTGGGTGTTGTTCTTTATAGAGAGGTAGTTCTACTGTATTTATTTGGTGCATCCTTGACTAGGAGTGTTAATATTTCGCTGAACCTGATAGAGGAATAGTATTAAAACTGTCGAATTTCTCGACAGCTATAATAACCCTGGATCGAATACTGCATTGAACACTTTCAAGGTGTATGCAATTTAAAATCCAAATTGTACCTTATCAAGGTCACAACTTTTATGTTAAAAAAAAAAAGTTTTCCCATCAATATAAAAATTAGTAAACGATTTAGGATATTGATATAGTATAATTTGGATTAATTGTGTGTGATTGAATAGATATTAAAACTAATAATAATTGTTAAGAATGGTTGGGTAAAGCGGCTCTAGATGGCGCGAGCCACGGGATGCGCCGCAAAAGCACCACAGAGTGCGCCCACGTGACAGTTTTCAACTATATAAAAGAAGGTAGATAGGAGGCGAAGCGCGCGCGAGGGAGAAGAAGGTATTTGAACGGATATAGTCGAAGAGAGGAAGATAGGGTCGGCGAAGTTAAAGTTTAAGGAAGAGCGAAGTTAAAGTTTAAGGAAGAACGAAGTTAAAGTCAAAAAGATAAAGTTCAAGAACTCAAAGAAGTTGGAGATAACGAAGATAAAATTGGAGAAGTCAAAGTGAACTGTACATATGTAAATAGAGCCTTTTGAGATTTCGGATTTGCAAATTAGAAAATAAAGTTCAATAATATTAGAAAGGCTGAGAGTGATCTTTCTCTAGGATTCTAATGACTGGTAGTCATTCTTAGAAATAACACAAAGACTTAACAATAATAAAAGTTTATTATTATCCCTAGTACACGTAGAGTACAGGTCATAATGAACATGATGGTTAGAAGTCGGCGACTGCTTTTACTGCAAGTGCATCCACATATATACACATGTAGAAACAGTTAGACTTTGGCACTTACAAGTGTACCAGAGCCCCGTTTGGTTACTTGCACTCTCACTAGTAAATTTGAAAACTTTTGAAAGAATCGATACAAGACCTAATCCAAATAATGTAATAGTGTGTGATGCTTCAGTAACAGCATTGTTATCATCATCAGACAAAAAGAATAAAGGAAAAATCTAATGAAAATTATTTTTATTCTTTTGTCTGATTATGGTAACGATGCTGTTACCGAAACGTCAAACATTATTAAATTATTTGGATTAGGGTCTTATTTTCTTGTATCTATAATCCAAATTGTGCTTTATCATTTTGCAAAAATGGAAGGCCATTAGAGTGATTTTTTTTTTTTTTTTTAATTCTGAAAAAAAAGTCTCCAGTATGGAATTCAATCCTGGGTCGTGACTGCTGAAAATCGACCGATTATACCACTCGTCCACCGAAGAGAAATAAAAGGTAATAAGAAAGACCAACTAAGTAAATGTTGCACACCATTCCTGGATGTGTTGTCACTGAAACGTTACATATCATTTCTGGGTGCTTTGTTATTTTGTGTAGAGTATTAAACTGGCCACATATAATGGCTCCACTCATTATATTTACACTAGCCGAATGATCCGGGCAACGCCCGTGTTTTACTCGACTGTAGATGTTACAACGGTGATCCTTAGGTCGCTGGTTCAAATCCGGCTCGAGGGAGCCGGCAAGCACGTGACCTCCCTGTGCGCGCGCATCCGTGACAGAGGCCGATGAGGAAAGACGGTCGTGACTATATATAGGGATTTTACACAAATAAATTTACTGACAATGCGTTTCTTTTAAATATCATCAAATATTATCTCTACAGACCTTACTGCAATGATATGAGTTATTGAATGAGAGGGCTTGGCTCATCAGTAGTGAACCCTCTCAGCGGTTTCGCCAAATTAAGGAGGGTTCACTACTGATGAGCCAAGCCCTCTCATTCAATAACTCATATCATTGCAGTAAGGTCTGTAGAGATAATATTTGATGATATTTAAAAGAAACGCATTGCCAGTAAATTTATTTGTGTAAAACTTTAACGATAGATGGCAATAAAATTTAATATATATAGGGATGTATGAGTACATTTTGTGTAGAAATAGGATTAGTTGACTTTATAGGGTAAACTTATTCATACAGTTTGTATCCTTCGATAGCTCAGTTGGCAGAGCGGAGGACTGTAGATGTTACAACGGTGATCCTTAGTTCGCTGGTTCAAATCCGGCTCGAGGGAGTTTTTTATTTTTTATTTTTATTGGCTGCCGGCGAGCACGTGACCTCCCTGTGCGCGCGCATCCGTGACAGAGGCCGATGAGGAAAGACGGTCGTGACTATATATAGGGATATTGGAGAGAATGGCGATTGAATTGAGAAGAATTGAGGTGAATGAATTGAGAGATTGGCGAAAGAATTGGCGATTCTCCACCAAACTCTGCAGCGGTGGCCATATTCATTGTACATATATATATATTGTACATTATATGTGTATATATATTTTTTCCATTACAGTAAGGGCAGTAGAAATTGTTTAATTTTTAAAAGAATCCGTCTATAATAGTTTCGAATTTTCATAACAGATGGAGCGCTAATGCATCATAATATGTATATATAATTATCATTTTAAAATAGTGCAGACACTGTTCACTTTTGCATGTATTGACAAGATGTCAATAAAATTATGACAATTGTTTTAAAGAATGTGTTGAAGTTGGACTCAGTCAATCCAAGAAGTCCTCTAATCTGACCATAGTAGATAGAAGCCTGGAGAAACAATCTTCAATGATCCAGGAAGGTTCCTGAGATATTTTGCCCCTCCAATACAAAAGTTTAGATAAAGCAACAAACAACTGCAATAATATGATGCACTGCATCTGTTATATGAAATATAAACTTATTTTTGACACACGTAGGATTCTTTTTTATGAAACTATTTTCTATGACTCTTACTGCAATGATAAAATATAATTGGAGGGCCTGGCTCATCAAGTGTTTTTTTTTTACTCATCCTTTTAGTCTAAATTAGACAAGATCTTGGAGGTCGTGCTCATAAAGAAGTTCAATAACTCTTCTTGGTTCTCTGTACAGGGATCTTTTGTCCTTTCCAATACAATTTAGTATATGTTTGGGAGTGGCCTCTTCGGTTTTGCACCTAGTGTACATGGGGAAGCTTTTGGCTCCCTCTTTATAGACTAGAGGGCGCAGGTAACCAGATTTCCATCTGGCCAACTGTATCGATTCCCTTCTGTTTAGTTGGAGGGTCTGTTTTTTTGGGGTTTTCTACCTGGTACCAAGAATGATGGAAACTATCTCTATGGTTCCATATCAGTTGTATTTTTAGTTTGTTAATATGGTCCCTTGCTGAAAGGAAGGTCTCGGAGTTCAATGCATCAGGTTGTCCATCATCAGTGGTGAACCCTCCCAGTGGTTTCGGCAGTTTAATCTACCATACCATTGTAATATTGACCATTTGGCTATTTTCCTTTTATACAGATACTGAAACTGACATCTTGGAAAAAGCTTTTTTTTTTTTACTTATCCTTTTATTAGTCTAAATTAGACAAGATCTTGGATGTCGTGCTCATAAAGAAGTTCCAAGAACTTTTCTTGGTTCTCTGTACAGGGATCCTTTGTTAGAAAAGGTGTTTTGATTGAGCTATAGACTTTGAGGAGAGAAACAGTAAAAATACTGCCCGCATCATACTGAGAAGAAACAACCAACAATTAAAAGAGTGTAATGTGGAAGAGAAAAAGGAGGAATATAGACACAGCAGACACTCATTCATAATATGATGCACTAGCGCGCCATCTGTTATCAAAATTCGAAACTATTTTAAAGGCGTAAAGATTCTTTTTGAAATTAAACAATTTCTACTGCCCTTACTGCAGTGAATTACCGCTGTTATATTGCATTTTTGGAACTTCCTTTTATAGTGATACTGTTGCTAGACTCTTGGAATGGGCATTTTAGAAGAACTATGGACATAAGCTTTGAGGACAGTAGAATTACATACATTTATAAATATATATGGGAGGGTTCACCACTGATGAGCCAGGCCCTCCCATTAATTTTTCCATTGCAGTAAGGGCAGTAGAAATTGTTTAATTTCAAAAAGAATCTTACGCCTTTAAAATAGTTTCGAATTTTGATAGACACTCATTCATACACCCAAACAAATAAACACACAAACACCTAGGCAACACTAAGCCAAGGTCAATCTCTCCCCCAAACTGAAGCAACCAGAAGAAAGAAAGTTGGCGGCCTAGCTATTATATTTAGCAGCAGTGGGGGCTGCGCAACCAACTCCTTTGTTTTGTTGACCCTACAGTGTCGTTAGTTTTAAGGGCCTCTCAACAACCACTCTGTGGAAGTAAGGGCTACAAGTTCTAACAGATGAAAGCCAAACATGATACAATTTGGATTGTACATTAGAAACCATAAGGTAACAAAGACCAAACTAAATAAGACCTATTATAAAATAAATGAAGTTTCCAGGGTTAAAAGTTTCTTGTACAACTTTTTATTTTCAAGCTTTCGGACTCTTGTCAGTCCTTCAACAGGAGTATCACTTTAACAAGAGTCCGAAAGCTTGAAAATATAAAAGTTGAACAAGAAACTTAACCTTAGAAACTTCATTTATTTTATATTATTATAAATCAGGGAAGAATGTGTATATATATAAGACCTAATCCAAATAAATTAATAGTGTGCGACGTTACGGTGACAGCATTACAGCGTTGTTACTGAAACGTCACACGCTATTAATTTATTTAGATTAGGTCTTATGTTCTTGTATCTATAATCCAAATTGTGCTTTATCACCAAATAATAAAATGTATGTGACGTTATGATGACAGTTTTGTTACTGAAACTTGTTACTTTATTATGAAAAAAGACATCTCCTTATCGTGCAACTGAAAGTTGCTGATGGCTTGCGCCATCTATCGGAATTTAATATCAACTATTCTTGTTGCTTTCTAATTATTCCAGAATTGGCCAAATACCCATTCCGATAGATGGCGCAAGCCATCAGCAACTTTAAGTTGCACGATAAGGAGATGCCTTTTTTCATAATTTTTGCACCTTATCCCAGTACAATATTTTTTTTGCTTATCCCTAGTACACGTGGTACAGGCCATGATAATCATGGTGGGTAGTTAGCGACTGCTTAGTACAATATTACATTTGTACTATTTTTTCACATTGTTACTTTATGTTTCAATGAAAGTTTTTACCCTCACTTTTAGTTCTATCCAGTAATATTAATATGAAGCATTAGCGCATCATGTGTTATAAGAAATTTTAATTATTTTTAAGCATATATGTTTCTTTTTGTGAAAAATTATTTTATTTCAAAGAGAGACATACGCGTCAAAAATACAGAGTGGCCCATAATTACTGAACCCTTTTATTTTTAAAAATTAAAAGGCAAACTAGAATAAAATACAAGGTTGGATCAAAAGGTAAATGCACAATCATCCCTAGCAAAATATATAAATAAGTTATTATCATAAAATACATTTTTTTTTTTTTCTGATAAATAAAACACTCTTCTTTTCATATCTGCAATCAGAATTGATTTATCTTTTGTATTTTTTCAGATATGGAGCCTAATGTGAACACAAGAATCCAACAACGGTCGGTGACCGAGTTTCTCTTTAATTCCGGAGACATTTCAGCCGCAACAATTCACTCAAAACTTCAGCCAGTATATGTAAACATTGGATAGAAGCATTATACAGAGATGGATTCAGCGCTTCCAGAAAGGTGATCTTCATGACAAATAGAGGCCAGGTAAACCTTCAACTGTCACAACAGACCAAAATTTGGCTCTTGTTTAGGAAATTGTCAAGAATAACCGGACAATAACGACATATCAAATGACGAAAAAACTTTCAATCTCTAAAGGAAGTGTTCTTAAACTACTTTCATATCTTCGCTATCAAAAATTGTGCTCAAAATGGGTGCCAAAGCTTCTAACAGGGGAAATGCTGCAAACTTGGAAAGAAATTTGTTTAGACCTCATCAAATCTTACCCAGGACCAGCTTCCGAGGCCTTAGAGGTTGGGTATACATCATACGTATGTCATAATATATACACTTCAAGGAATAATAAAGCTAGCCTACAGACAACCCAGAGAGAGATGGGAGAGTCACTTAAGATACCAGCGACATTCCAAGGGACGACCCCTGGGGTCCGTCAGTTAACACCTCGGGACTTTTAGGACAGTTGGGGATTGTGTGCGACACAAACGGCCGCCCGGCTGTGCCGGTCCTGTCTCTCTCTGGTTGCCTGGGTTCCTCTTTCAAATTGTGATGTGATTATTTCTCTTCCCACCTTATATACCACATATATGTATTTTTTTCAAATTATTTTAAGAATAAGAAAATAGCATCAAATGATCGTGCAACTGAAAATTGCTGATTGCATGTGTCATCTGTCAGAATACAACCAATGGTTGATCTTTTAATTGTTCCGGAGTATTGACCTCTTTCTTAATAAATGTAGGAAAGCTGACCACTTACACTGGCCATCATCAAAGTGGTACAGGGGGGTCGGTGGAAGGCTGGTTAAACCGTTTGGTTTTCGACCACTACGACCCGGGTTCGATTCCCACATTGGACACTTTTTTCTGATTTAAAAAAAAATGCTCCAATGGCCCCCAATTCTTGCAAAAGTCCAACCCCACCAGCGAGTGCAAGTAACCAAACGGGGCTCTGGCACATTTGTAAGTGCAAAGTCAAACTACTTTTCACATGTGTAGACATGTGGTGCGCTTACAGTAAAAGCAGTCGCTAACTACCCACCATGATTATCATGGCCTGTACCACATGTACTAGGGATAAGCAAAAAACGTGGTACAGGCTATTCCACAGTAACCAAAAAAAGCTGTTTCAAGAAGCAGATTCCTGATACATTCTGGCCAATATTTTGTAATATTTTTTTCAACAATTAATTGGTATTTATTCCAAGATATGTGTAAAGCCGTCAGCAACATCCAGTAGAACAATCAGGAGATATTATTTCCCCTAAATTTTTACCTGATTTTGCATATTTTCCCCTTTGTTCAAATTCTTCATATAGAGTTGAACCTTGCTATAACAACATCACTTGGAGGGCCTAGATTTTTATGTTGATATATAACCACAGTTAAAAACCCAATAGGGGCTTAAACATAAGGTAATAAGACCAAATCCAAATAAATAGTGTGTGACATTTCAATAACTGCATTAACAGCAGAATCTGAAGATGTTAAAAACTCTGTTACTGAAATGTCACACACTATTTATGTATTTGGTCTTATTACCTTGTGTTTATGATCTATAATACAAATTAAATGTTCTTATGTTCTTATAAACAAGTGGATGTTATAAAAGAGGTTGTTATAACAGAGTTTTGTTGTATTTTGACAGTGGTTGTTCTGAGAGGTTGTTTAGAGAACATCAGCTAAGTTGTTGCCAGTGTGTAGGAACTTACTTGCTGCGGGTTTTCCTCCCCGTCTCCTCAATCTCCTCCGTGTCACTGCTGCTGTTGTCGTAGTTACCGGGGGGAATGTGCTCCTTGCCGCACGCCATGTCCTTCCACTCTGCACACACCCTCGCTACCTAAACAACCATTCTTATGTACAGGGGTGAGATAGATAGTATATATTCAGGAAAGTAAAACCCACTGCAATAAATAATGGCACATCATGTTTGATGTGTGAGTGGGGTGGGTGGAAGGGTGGTCTAAACCGTTGGTTTCCAACCCCTGCGACCCAGGTTCGAATCCCGCATTGGGCACTTTTTTTCTAATTAAACAAAATGCTCCAATGGCCCCCGATTCTTGCAAAAGTCCAACCTCACTAGCGAGTGCAAGTAACCAAATGGGGCTCTGGCATATTTGTAAGTGCAAAAGTCAAACTGCTTTTCACATATGTAGACATGTGGTTCACTTACAGTAAAAGCAGTTGATAACTACCCACCATGATTACCATGACCTGTACCATGTGTACTAGGGATAATAAAAAAAAAATGTTTGATGTGTCTCTCTATTTATTCAAAATTATCTTTGATATATAAATTTATTTAAAAATAATAGTAACACATTATACACAGTGTGGCAAATAATTTTTAAGAATGGGTTTATAAAATAAAACAGAAACAAGCTAATTCAATTTATACTATTTTTTTATTCAGAATAATCCCCTCCGGATTCAATACATATGTTACAACGATTTAATAAGGAATTAAATGCCTCTTGCAGGCCACTTTGAGGAATCGCCTCCAAAGTGCTCGTCACAGCTCTCTGGATGGTCGGGATATCATAAAAAAAAACAACCTTTTAACTTCAATTTTATTTTTGGGAATAAATAAAAGTCACATGGTGCTAAATCAGGCGAGTACGGAGGATCATTCAACACACAGACGTTATTTTTGGCCAAAAAGCGACGAACAATGAGTGAGGAGTGACTCGGTGCATTATCATGCAGCAAACACCAACTGTCTTCATCGCAATATTCTGGACGAATGCGACGAATTCTGGCAATCAAACGTTTCAAAACGTTTAAATAATACTCTCCAGTAATGGTTTGTCCAGCGGGAACAAATTCTTTGTGGATAATAACTCTACTATCGAAAAAGGTAATCAGCATTGTTTTGATTTTTGATGGCACTTTTCGCGTTTTTTTTGGCTTGTGGAGATTTTTTGACTTCCATTCGGCACTTTGGCGCTTTGTCTTTGGGTCATACTGAAAACACCATGTTTCATCACCCGTAACAATTGATTTCAGGAAGTTTGAATCATTTTCATAGGCAGAAATGATGTCCCTGCAATGTGCAATTCTCAATGATTTCTGCTCGCCCGTTAAAGTGTGTGGAACAAATTTAGCACAGACTTTAGTTTTACCCAAATCTTCATGCAGAATGGTTCGAATCGTTTCTTTGTTGATGTGTAAAACCTCTGCCATCATTCTCAGGGATGCACTGCGATTGTTTGCAACAAATTCTCACGCTTTTTCTATACTTTCTGGTGTCTTCGAAGAACTTGGTCGTCCAGTATGCTTATCATCTTCTAGCGTATTTCTTCCATCCGAAAAACGTTTGTGCCAAATGAAAACATTTGATTACTCAAACATAACGTACCATAAACTTGCTTCATCAAAATATATGTTTCCAATGCACTTCTACCAAGTTTTGCATTAAATTTAATGACCGCTCTCTGTTCCATCTCAGAATTCCGACGAACAAAAATTTTTACTTTTCAAACATCGCCTGTATGGTTTTAAAGAGTTAACCAAAATGGCTGAAACAAAGCCACACGCTAGATAAGGCTTCGAATATATATACGCATGCGCAATTTCATAACTGGCTCTGCTATTGGCTTTTATCTAGCGCGAGTCTTAAAAATTATTTGCCCCACTGTGTATGTGTGTACTATAGTTATCATTCCTTTTATAGCATCATTCCTTTTGTAACATTGATAAGGCACAATTTGGAATATAGATTATAAACACAAGGTAATAAGACCAACTTTTGTAACATTATTATTGCTTACATCTTGACTATTTATTTTTAACAGAGGAGAGGGTGAAAAAAAATAAACATTGAATATATTTGGAGGAGATTACGCTTTGTCATTCCCTTATTTATTTTTTATTATGAACTTTATTATGAAACAGGCTCTGGAAAGTTGCAGGTCATGTGTGAAGAGAAAATTAAGCCTGAGGAATCTGCCAAGCCACAACCTGCTGCAACACTATAAATAATACTTTTAAAGAAATAGAAACAGTAGCCAAAACAAACATAAACAAGAACTGGAGGATCCCACCTAAGCACAGTTGGTACAGTGGTGGACCCAGGAGGAGCTCTGAACCTCAGACAGCATCAAACAACACTAACAAGATTTAGAACAGGCCATCTCAAGCCATTGAAGATAGAAAATAATAACAAAATCTACCCCACTTGCCCAAAATGTAGCTTGGCACCTGCAGCTCCAGAACACATTTTGGCTTGCATAAGATGCACTAAACAGGACCTTTGGGAGAGGCTGCTGCATATCATAAAACAGCTCGAGGAGCATGAACTCATGGAATTCATGTAATCTTTACACAAGGGGATAAGAAACAACAACATATAAATAATAAGCAAAACACCTTCAGAGGGTGAGTTTCTTGCTTAATTATATATTCATCTCAAACTTTCGGGTATCACACACACACACAAATCACATACTCCTGTAGAAGGGTTTGTAATACCTTGAGATGGTTATACAATAAAGTAAGAAATTTCTACTCCTAAACCATTTTGCTTATTATTTATAGATAGTGTATTATAAACACAAGGTTTTTTTTTTTTTTTTTTTTTTTACTTATCCTATAAACACAAGGTAATAAGACCAAATACAAATAAATAAATACATTTTTATTTAAATATTTATTTGGATTTGGTCTTATTAACCTTGTGTTTATAGTCTATAATCAATATTGTGCCTTATCACGATAGGGTATTATATTTTCTCTTTAAACATTCCTCGCTATAAATTGGTGAGTGTGGGGCCTAAAGATAATATAAGGATTTTATTCTCCACCCAAATATTCAAAAATCAACAGCCGTATGGGATCTGGCATTGGTCAGGAACCCAAAACTTGCCAAACTTAATTTTCCAATTGCAGATTGTTGTGAAAAAATGGAATAAAATAATCCCATCACACAAAATACTTGTTATCCCCAGAAGTTCCGGTGCATGTCAATTTTTCAATTATAGGCAATTTTTTTCCAAAATTCTAGTGTAGTAGAATCTCCCTATAAAGAACAACACCTAATTGCAGAGTAAAAGTGTCCTTTAAAGATAGGTGTTCTCTTACTGAAGAGTTTTTAAATAGTGAAAATTGTAATTTTGGTGAGATAAAAACTATCCTTTGTAGAGAGGTGTCCTCTCATGGAGGGTCTACTGTACTATCTATATAATTTTTTTTTTCTTATCCCTAATACACGTGGTACAGGCCATGATAATCATGGTGGGTAGAAGTAGGCGACTGCTTTTACACTAAGTACACCACATGTCTACACACATGAAAAGCAATTCGACTTTGCACTTACAAATAAATATGCCAGAGCCCCGTTTGGTTACTTGCACTCGCTGGTGGGGTTAGACTTTTGCAAGAATAGGGGGACATTGGAGCATTTTTTTTAAATCAGAAAAAAGTGCTTAATGCGGGAATCGAACCCGGGTCGTAGTGGTTGAAAACCAATGGTTTATACCAGCCTTCCACCGACCCCCCATCTATATAAATAAAATAGAAATGTGGATGTTGTGTATGGATATTTGTTTCATAAATCTTTCCACAATATTCTACTCTGGAAGTTTTATTAACCGACATAGTTTGGACCTCAGAATAAGCAAATACCAGGCTAGTATGCATATATACTGTATTTATATTTTGTATAACTCTCAAAAGTGAAATGTTAAACCATCTATAATACATATACCTGGTCTTTCCTTGGCAGTGATTGCTCAATGGAATTTGGGTGTTAGTTCAGTTTAAGCCATTTTTGATTCAATAAAAGGTGCTCAAGGTAGTTACTGCTCATTATACAGGTTTCTCATCATCTTTAGTCCTAAGATTCATCATCATCCAGTCATCTCCAACACAGCCATCATGGAATACAATGTCACTTTGTTAGACTACACTCTCAGGAAAAAAAAAATAATAACAAAATCTACCCCACTTGCCCAAAATGTAGCTTGGCACCTGCAGCTCCAGAACACATATTGGCTTGTATTAGATGTACTAAATAAGACCTTTGAGAGAGGCCACTGCTTATCAAAACAGCTCGAGGAGCATGAACTCATGGAATTTGTATAATCTTTACACAAGGGGATAAGAAACAACAACATACTCTCAGGAAGATCTGTGGACGAGTGGTATACACTGTCAATTTCTGACAGCTGCAACCAGGGATTGAATCTCACATTGGACACTTTTATCTGAATAAAAAAAATTGCTTCAATGTCCCCTCCGATTATTGCAAAAGTCCAACCCCCACCAGTGAGTGATAGTAACCTAACGGGGCTCTGGTACATTTGTAAGTGCCCAAGTCTAACTGCTTTCCACATGTGGTGCACTTACAGTAAAATCAGTCATAACTACTGCCCGTCATGATTATCATGACCTGTACCACATGTATACTAGGGATAATTCAATAAAATAATTTTTTGAAAGACTAGATTCTCCATTAAATCTTCAAACTTCTCTTTGTTTGTAACCCTAATGTAATCTTGAGGAATCTTCCAGTACACCAAATGTCTGAAGAATACATTTTCTGCTCCAGTTGTTTGGTTATGGTCCAAACTTCATACAGGAACTCTAACAAAATAGAAACATTTAAGACTCCCTTTTTGTCAGTTCCATATACATTCATAATTTTTTCTCTTGCAATTTTGACCCTACTTTTTTTTTTTTTTTGTATATTCCACTTATAATACTTCCAAGATGAGGATTTTACTTCTTTCCAAAGATCGAACACCAAGAATCACATAATCCTTTTTGCTTCATCCCTGATTATATTAAGGTTTTAGAGCAATCAAGCAATTTTTTCCCTATATGTAAATTACACAGGACAACAAAAAATAATTGTTTTTTTATCTGTTGTCGGCAAAGTAACAGCTGTTCAAGAAGTTTTTTGATGTACTGATTCCAAATCTACAAACCTCTTCTATCAATCAGCTACCCTTTTCAAGTACAGTGTTGGCAACTTATGATAAGGCACAATTTGGATTATAGATTATAAATAAATTTATTTATTTGGATATGGTCTTATTACCTTGTGTTGGCAACTTATATATTAAAGACATTTTATCCCCTTCTGGCCACGCTTCTATTCCAGTGGTACAAAGTCCAACTCTAGTCGAAAATCAACCACAGCAGTGAAGAAGATGACGCTGGGACTTTAGCAACAACAAATCAATCTTTTATTAATACAGTAGGTACACGCTTGTTCGGCGGTACATATACTAAAATAGGAATGATACAGAGAAGATTAGCATGGCCCCCTGCACAAGGATGACATGCAAAATCGTGAAGCGTTCAATTAATACAGTAGAACCTCCCTATAAAGGACAACATCTAGTTATAGCGCCAGTATTCTATAGGAAGAGGTGCCCTCTTAGCAGAGAGTTGATTCTTCTTCTTCTTTCTTATCTCCACTCAATCATATTAGGGTATCAAGCTTGTAAAGCTTGATATTTGACAACCATCATTACTGGGTGAAGTAGAATGCGTTTGCCTTTGTCATTAAGACTGGGAGTACTACTCAGTGGCAGGCCAACTTATCTCCAAAAGAAATGGCCGCCTCTGACATGAGGAACAGACTCCATGTGCAGCCACTCCTAACATGGAGTACAAACACTGCTCATCCTGTATCCCTGGATTAGGAGCCCTTACAGGGTACTATCAGCCGGGCCAGCTGAGCCCAGGTTTTTTAATGAGCTTGTTTACTGCTCCCCCTCCTCCTTTTTCATCCGGGCTTGGGACCGGCAAAGCGGAGAGAGTTGCTGAATAGTAAAAATGGTAATTTTTCAAATGAAAACTGTCTTTTGTAAAAAGGTGTCCTCTAGTGTGAGTGTCCTTTCTACTGTTGGTCTGGAGTTTCTACTGTTATATTGAAGCAAAATTTCAAACACAAGGTAATAAGGCCAAATCTAAATAAATAGATAGTGTGTAACTTTTTGGTAACAACACTGTTACCAAAATGTCACATACAATTCATTTATTGTGTTTCTAATCTATAATATAAATTGATAAGGCACAATTTGGATTATAGATTATAAATATAAGGTAATAACACCAAAACCAAATAAATATTTAGTGCATATAAAATTAAAGGATTTAAAAGCACGAATGTTTCTTTTATACATAAAACAAACTTCTACTGTCCTTACTGCAATGAAAAAATATATTGGGAGGGCTTGGCTCATCAGTGGTGAACCCTCCCAGCGGTTTCGCCAATTTAATCCACCAGACCGCTTCTCAGAGCTCTAATACTGTATTGGACGATTCTGCTTATATACGCAGCACTGAAAGGTGGAATCTCAGAAATGGTTTTCAAGAAAACTATGAACTTTTCATCGCAGTAAGGGCAGTAGAAGTTTGTATTGTGTATAAAAGAAACATTCGTGCTTTTAAATCCTTTCATTTTATATGTATAGATGGCACGTTATTGCTTTGTGTTAAATAATTAGTGTGTTACTGAAACATCACACACTAATTATTTATTTGAATTTGGTCTTATTACCTTGTGTTTATAATTTAAATTGTACCTTATCATGAAGCAAAAGTTTATTTAAATATTTATTAAAGAAATAATCAATCATTTTATAAGACTCATTAATGCTTGGTAGAGTATGTATCTTTCTAAAAATGAGAGCTAAGAAAACAAAACAAACATTTCTGGATTCTGCACATTAAAATTAAGAAGAAACAAATCTAAAATCCTCAACAAAAAAAAAAAAAGAAGAGTGTTAGCTAGTGTTATTTAAAATGAAATTACATTACACATTGAATTCATATTTAAATGGACAATAAGAAATATTTTATTTGTATATGCTTAACTAGATGTGTGTAAAGTGTTTGATATCTTTTGAAAGAGCTAAAGTTTCAATTAAAAAAAAATAAATAAATAGTTATTACATTCCTTTTTCTATAAATAATAATTTAGAAATACTGTTTTATATATGATAAAAGTGTATAGTGTTAGAAAATAATGGCCAATTTCTTTGAAGAAAATAAAATTTGACATGTTTTTAAAAGGGGTCATTGATCCAATTTATTTTTTTTTATCTTATTATAACTATTATTCGTTTCTATTTGAAATTTTATTTAATTCTATTTAACAAAGAATTCAATTTGTAATCAACATTTAAAAATGCAGAAGATAATTTTCTTGTTTAAAAAAAAAAATTATTAAAATTTATATTCTAAAAAGTATTTGTTTATAAGCTTATAAGTTGTTAGTAAGTATTTATATGAATATGTTTTTATAAGAATTGGTATAAGTAATTTTACTATTTCAATATCAACATTTGTTTTGTGTGTCAAAGAGTTCATAAACAAAGTACTTTTGTTAAGGTGTTTTGCTTTATATACTCTCCACCAAATAAAAATTGTGAGTAATTCTTGCTCTAATTTGTTTATATAAGCGGTAATATTATTCGATAATTAGGGGAAGTCAATAATTTTTAAAAGAAAAAAATTCAAGGCATTTAAATATGTATGCCTCAAGCCCAAATTATTTAATATAACAATTAGGATTCAATTTCTGGCTTCTAAACAAACTTATGTGTAAATCTTGACAAAATAGTATTAAATATAATAATGAAAAATTGGTAAACTTACCAAATTTTGAAATTATCAAGATATCATTAGGGTTAAACAAAATCAAAACATTTCAATATTTTGTCCTCTCCTGACATCTGTTGGAAAAATTTCGAATTTGTTATTAAGCACTGAAACTGATTTTTAAATACTATTTTAAATGCTATGTTTTAAATTTTATATTTTAAATTTTATTTTAAGAATTTATCGTAAACACATTTTTAGTTAAGTTTTTTAAAATATATTTAAAGAGATCGATTCAACAATTGATAACAATGACTATACAAAACTTTATAAAGTAGTTTAAAAGATTGATTTTTAAACTTCTCTAGTTCTAAAGTTTAATTTGAATTCGAAAAATATTGATACGTAATATTTTGAGTATTTCAACAATTTGAAAAATATCACTCAGAATATGTGGAATAATATCCAAGAAATTGGCAGATAATCTAGAGTATAAGATCTCTTTAAGAGGCACTTCAAGAATAACTAACCTCAAATATTTAAGTCTTGTCAGAAAAGTTTGTGTTCTGAGATTACTGCAATTTGAATAGACAATAAATTTCCAATGCCAATCGCAGACATTTCCAAGTCTATATTTAAAAAAAAAATCACAAACGTTAAGGTATTTGTGGGAAAAGATATTGATAAAATATTTATGAATAATATGATACTTTATCGTAAAGATAGAGGCTGCCTGGCCGGCATTCATATTTCATCAAATAAAAGACACTTCGGCCAGTAAATCTTTTTCATAAAAATATTTACTGGCTTAAGTGTCTTTTATTTGAAGAAATATGATACTTTGTTTGAGGCTACGCAGCTAACTTTTTAACTATAGAAAGTCATAAATCGTATATATTACCTCTTATAATATTTATATGATTGACATTTGAGGGTTTAGAAAATGTATGCGTTTGATAAATAAGGAGGCAGCCTGTTGATAATACTTAAAGCAGTCTCTGAATAGCAAAGTAGGAGATGCTGGAAGATAAAGTTTGGAATTAAAAAATTCCTCTTATTATATATTTTTAAAATCTATTAATTTTAGGACACCTTCGTGGCCTTTGTGATGTAAATAATTGTGCCACGAATGACGCAAAACCTCTCTAACCTAATATTGTCCCACAAGCTACAAAGTTTCAACACCAAGCAAGAGTCTGTGTTGGACCCAAACGCCCCTTTCTTATTGCTGAGCTAGATCTTCCCATGATGGCTGACTTGATCCTACTATCAACAAGCCAAAGTTCATGATGACGCTTCTTTCCTATGGCCAAACCACAGGCTCATGGTGGTTGGTTTCATCATCATCATCACGAGCTCTGATTTTTTTTTTAAAGCATACATCCAATTTCATTTTATTATTGATGAATTTAAATATATATTTTTTATCCTAATGTTTAAAAATATTTTTCACAAAAAAAGAGACTGGTCGCGATAGCTTTGGGGCGAGTTTAGAAACACTGGAAATAGGAGCGGGATATAGTTTTTAGATTTCCCCTGAAAGAAAGCAGCTAGAGGTTATCAGGAAGCGTTGCAAAACAGCGGAGACCCCCGCGGCCTTGTCCAGCTGCGGTTTGTAGCTATGACCGCGCTAGACTCTTTTTTTTTTTTAATTTGGACCATGCCCCAGTGAGGGCTTCATGAAGTGAAAAACAATTAAGGTAGGTGGGACCAGATGGGTTGGTTCATTGCCACCAATGATTATTTTATTTATTTTTTAGCATCAAGTTTTTTTTATCCTCCATAGCAACCTTTATTCATATATAATTATAGTTTTTTTCATAATAGGACCCTTTTTCTTTTCTTTAACTTTCTTTTGCGTACATTGAACGTTTCCTCTTTAGTCGCCAAATAAATCTTGTATAACTAAAAAGGAGTGGCTAATTCTCCCTTTGACACTTTTACTAGTTAGTACAGCTGTAGATCTCTAAATGTTTAAAAATATATGCAAAAGCTATGCGTTATCTTTGCAAGCTAGAAAACTTGTGTTTAAGTGATAAAGCCATAACACTGGGTTTGGCAAATTCAGAACACCTATCTGGAAAGCATGATTTCGACATAAGACATTCTTCCCCTTCAGTCTAGGATGGGTTCTGATTTCATGAAATCCTCAGAATTTTTTAGATGTGTAGAAGTCATTGTATTTCTAATTGAGAAAATAGGTAGGAATTGGACCATTGCGATAGATGGTTTCATGTTCTAAGGAGTTAGTTCAGTTTAATAGTAATAGGAATGGATTCGCCCCTAGGTGGCCTGACAATAAACAGCACGTGCAGCACCGCTCCGTAAATATAGTTATATTACTAATATTTCAGTGTATATTTGCCTTATACTATGAAAGGGATAATACGGTTACTCTTAATACTTGTGGTATGCAACACTAAATATGTAAATTTACTCAAGGTAACGCACTATGCAAAAATCTCAGTACGAAGGGATAATGATGGACAATGTGGTCAAAATATAAACTTACCATCTGGGAATATATCTGGTAACCAAAAAAAGACTGCTATGTATCATTCTGGCTCTATTATTTATCTCAGGCATTGAACAAAACCCAGGCCCCCCAACCAAAAGGCAAACTACATTGACTGCGCCAGTACACTCAGGAGAGAGAGAATCAATAGATGGCGAGCTAAAAATGCTAATCTTAAACATGGCGGTGGAAATAACGAGTCTAGGAGAGAGAATTGACATCAGACTTACCAAAATAGAGACTCGAATGGACGATTGGAATATGCGATTCTGCAATATGGAGGAGAAGCTAACTAAATGTATAGAGTCTCAACAGGCTACCGAAAAATTGGCTTCATGTAATTCGTTAAAGGTAAATGAACTGGAGGCTAGAGTCGAATTTTTTGAGACGAGACTGCGTGAGCCCAATCTAGTGTTCTATGGTATTGAGAGGGAGGGTGACGAAAACCAGGCAGATTGTAACTTAAAGATTCAAAACGTAATTAGTGATAAAATGGAAATCGGAGATGATTTAAAAATAACAAAATGTCACCGACTTTCACGCGGATCCAATGCACCAGTTCTTGTTGTGGTGCCTGATTATGCTGATAGAGCAAAAATATTTAAAAATGCCTACCAACTCAGAGATACTAAAATTTCGATAAGTAAAGATTATAGTAAAAATGTTAGAGAGCAACGGCGCATCCTAACTGCAAAAAGGAAAGAATTGGGTGAAAGGGGAATAAAATCGAAGTTGAGAGATAACAAGCTTTTTGTAAATGATAAAGTCTGTAAAGTGATGAATGGCCAAGTTGTTGATAGCACAGGAGCTGCTATATAGCAACAACCTCGTAGAAACAATTGTGTAAATAGAAGAAATACGACATCAAAATCACAAATTAATTCTCCACCCAACAATCAAATAACGGAAAGTTACTTCGACACAAATACATGTAAATTCGATTTTCAAGACGCTGACAATGCAATTTTTTTCTGAAAATTCGCGAGACATCGCGGAAAAAATAATATGTTGGAATATAAATGGTTTCTATAGGATTCTTTCGATATTTCCACTCCTCGAGCACATAAAGAATTACGAAATTTTTGCTCTACTTGAAACATGGTGCCTGAACAGGACTAACATAACACTAAAAGATTATCATATTATCGAATTACCTGCCACCAAAGAATCTGGAAGGGGAAGAGGGTCAGGGGGTATGATTGTCGGTTTTAGGGAAGGCGGGCAATATAGATTAGACAATTCAGAAAAGGATGGCACTTGGTTATCTATTTTCTTATCAACAAACACAAGAGCCCTCCAACATGTTATCTGTTTGATATTTGTATACCTTCCTCCAAACCAAATACAGCTGCATAACTTAGATAAACTGTCTACATATATTCAAAAGCAAATAGCAGATGGAAATTTTTTAGAGAAAACCACACCAAGATGCTCTGCGGTGAGGACCCGATTTGTACCTCCTGTAATTCAAAACTAAAAAATGAAATCACTCACTATATTTTTTATTGCTATGCTCTGAAAGAAGAAAGAAGAACCCTTATGCTCAAAACTGGGCAACTCTGTGCATCACTTCCATCAAAAATTGACAATATGACCCAGAATAAGTATATTGCTACGGCGTTTTATGGTTTCCACAAGTCCATATCTCAGAAGAAGGCCAAGTGACACTCACTCCTCACTTTCTTACTGCTACTCTTTTTGTGTTGTTTTTCTTGCTGACCTCTTTCTCTTTCTTGTTTTTTCCCTTTTCTTCTGTATATATCGCTATATCCTTTGCCTCACTGCTTTGTTCTTATGCATACCTCTGGTGAATCCTGTATAGGGTCAGTGACCCTGAATAAAGGCTTTTTGTTGTTGTTGTAGTAATAGGAATGATAGGTTTGTGTGTGTGGATGATGATTTACAGTCAATATATAGCCCATAGGTATATGAGAATATCTAGAGCGTTACAACTTAAAGGTTAATAACAACTATTTTAAACTTTAAACAGAATATACATTATTCCCTAATATATTTTAATTAACTTGATTCCATTAAAAAATGTTTTCATTAGTGATTCTTTGGCATTAAAAAACATTTTTAATGTCTTACCTATATCAGAATATGTTATGAATATTTTAAAACTTAGAATAAAATTCCACACACATCATCATCATCATAATCATATTTCTAATATTTTGATACCACTCTGGCTTCTTTTAGAAAATCTCTGAGTTTCTTTAAATATTCCACAGTTAGCTGTCCCAAATCGTTCTCTGTATACTGTTTCAGAGTACGGCATTTTTGGTTTTTGTCACTTAGAAACATGTTTGTATCCTATAGAAAGAGATGAAAACTTTCCTTTTTTTTGGTGATGGGTCTCTCCCTGTTTTAAACTCTGTGAGGATCCAGAAGAATAAAATTGTGGGTGTTTTGCATTTTGCAAAATAGTTCTCTCTCTATATTTTATTAACAATAATAATTGATTTTATTTCTCACGCTATTGTAAAGACATCTTTCTTTTACCAAGATTAAATTGTGTCTATTTGATTATGTTTAATATATTTACATGGTAAAATTACTATTGTGTTTATGTTATTCCTAAGCTGCAGTTTTTCCTGTCTTCATTTTAGGGTCATCGCCTGAATTCCACCATGACTGTAATCCTTAGGAAATTGGTCGGTAATGTCTCTTGTTGGTTCTTCTGTATTCTCGGTGGTTCCTCCATCTTTGTTCCTCAGTCTCTACAATGATAAGTTCTTATTTACATACATTTTGTTTTCAGGCAGACTTGAAAAGGATACATTGCTAAGTTTTGCTATTCATATTTATACTTACATTTCAGGCTATTTATAATTTATTTTTAAATATGATACTATATATCCACTCATTGTGATAAAACTTAAGTAAGTGAAAAGTCTTCGATATCGCCGATCATCTTTTTTTTTTTTTAAGAGTAAGAGGCAATTTTTTACACTTGGGTATTTCGTGTGTTTTCAATAATGATAACTGTTTATAATATAAATTTATATATAATTTTTTTCTCCATTGAATATAAGCAAAAATATGAAGTCGCCGGTCGTCTTTTTTTTTGTTGTTTTTTAAGGAGACAGATGCAATTTTGTTCACACTTGGTTATCCCGTATATCTTCTATATATATAAAAATGAATGTTTGTATGTTTGTCTGTTGGTTGGTTGGTCTGTATGTCCGGTATACAAATTCGCAGTAGTTCACTAATTCAAACCAAAATTTCCATACATAGGTAAAAAATAACGAGGGTGACGATAGGCTATTTTAAAAAATATATAAATCATTTATTAAAACTATATATTCAAATTATTCAACTTAGCTCACGAGCAGCGCCCTCTAGAACACTCAGGCGTCGACGGCGGCGCGCGACGATTGGCTGCCGCCGTGCACGTGACCTCCCTGTGCGGCGGAAATGGCGGGCGGTCACGTGGGCCCTCGGGACAGCCATGCGCGCACAGGGAAGTCAGCGTGAACGCCGGGAGGCAACGGGCCCCACCGCCGCCGTGCTATAGTATTTGAATAAAAACATTTAATCGGGTAAAACCCGGGCGTTGCCCGGGTCATTCGTCTAGTTCTCAATAAAGGTAACTGTGTATCAAATATCTTTCAGAGTTATTGTCTGAATCCCGATTATACATGTTAAAAGGTACAATTTTCTTAAGTTTTGTTCACACTTGGTTATCTCATATGCTCTCACTAAAGGTTACTGTAATATCTTTCAGAGTTATTGTCTGAATCCCGATTATATATGCTAAAAGGTACAACTTCCTTAAGTTTTGTTTATACTTGGTTATCTCGTGTTTCTTCAATAAAGGTTACTGTAATATCTTTCAGAGTTATTGTCTGAATCCCGATTATACATGTTAAAAGCTACAACTTCCTTAAGTTTTGTCTATGAGTGTATATATATAGATGCTAATTTTTCTAGGGAAAGGTCCATCAAATTCGTGCAGTTCTCGCGTTGTAATTGACGAATACATATTTATAAAATGACAGTTTCGCAATGTTTTATCAATTTTAGCAAGATTGTTTCGTAAAAAAATAAATTGCTTTATTCAAAAGTAGTATTTTATCATCCCTTTATTTTATAAAAATAAAAATACAACCTTTCGCATTGAGTTTCTTTTCTTTATTTATTGAAAGTAAGCTTTAAATATAGATTTTTGTATATTTTAAACCATCTCCCTATTTGCACAACCAGTTTCGGATTTCCAATCAATTCTATGGCACCCAGATGGTCCATTGTTCAGTTAGCAGCTGCTATTTGCTGGAAACCAGAAATAAGTTCCTTTCTCAGTTTGATAAATTTGATATATTTTCGTTATATAAAACTGAATTCTGAATCATATATATACATTGTGTATATATGGATGTACCAAATGCGGCATCTCTTGTTTGAAATATGCAATAAAACAAAGCATTTTTAAAGGGAGAGATGCTTATTTTTGTACACGAATACCATCCTCCAAGCAACTGTTATATATATATCGTAATTTAAACAATGTGATATGTAAGTAATAAAGTATGACGTCTTTTCTAGTCGTCTCAAAGTGACATCAGCTTGCCACTGGACACCCGGGGGATCCAGAGAGGGACAAAGAAGGGGCGTTAGTCCGGATGTTGACAGTTAGTTAGGTTACAGATAAATTTATTTAGGCTTCATACAACGAAGACCAGGGATGATATAAACAGTGATGTCCTTGCATCCCGCACAAGTCAGTAGCTAGAAGTGTAAATAAATAGTTAAAGAGGAAACATACTAAAGCAGCAAGCTAAGAGGGTTATTGCTAATTGAAGAGTAATATATACAGAAGGCAAAGAAGTATCTAGAATTGAAGATAAGTAGTAAAGTGAAGATATACTGAACCAGCAAGTTAAGAGGTGTGTTGTTGAATGAAGTTAGTTAGGTTACAGTGGATATTTTCGGACAAGGCCTGGTCAGTGCTAGGGCTCACGGCGGCACTCGTGGCCGCCGTTTTGGCTCCTTCCTGCTCCCGCGGCTTCATGCAGGACGCCGAGCTTTACTCAGTAAATCCTCAACTTTCCCCTGGTCCTGGTGCCACGTGAGACGTACTAGGAGAGCATCTTTTGATCCCAAACCTTGTCCTTACTGTCCCGTGCGGACTTCCCACTCTGCACGCCTTGCCATTCAACCCCGACTGCTTCCAACTCTCACTTGTTGGCTTACCCGGGTTTACGACATATATGTTATTAAAAAAAGATTTTCTGCTTGATTTTTGATTATCTTGAGGATTAAGCTATGGTAATGCAGTCGTGGTTAAAATCTTGAAACTATAATAATAAAAATAATGAAGATTAGAAATAGCTTTAATTGAGCTTATGGGATATATAAAAAAACATAATTTGATAAAAGTACTGCCTGACTTACGGCTAGTAGAATAAGGAAAACAAAATATTATTT
>CP092868.1:22439336-22480179 GCA_030710605.1 Cordylochernes scorpioides
TGCTGTTTAGCGTCATAGACTCAAAGCGAAACTACCCCTAAAGAAGCGCTTATTCTTTTTATAATAAAAAAAAGTTTGGTCTTTATTATGCTAGACAAACAGCCCAGTGCTTGCGCTGAAAAGTGAAAGTATGATGGACTGATAGATTGAACAATGAAGCTGTTTACGATAACCAAGTTAGAACAAAATTGTCTATTTTTTTACACAAATAAATTTACTGGCAATGCGTTTCTTTTTTAAATCTCTACAGACCTTACTGCATCATTGCAGTAAGGTCTGTAGAGATTTAAAAAAGAAACGCATTGCCATTAAATTTATTTGTGTAAAATTTTAACGATAGAGGGCAATAAAATTTAATTTACTAAAATTGTCTATGTCTCTAAAAAAAAAAAAAAGACGACCGGAGACATCAAAGACTTAAGTTTTGTCCATGAGTGTAGTTTATATAGGATCTTAGAGGTTCTTTACTCACACACTTTCACTCCCAACCTCTAGGCGTGGGGAATAGTTCGTTACAAGTTTTAGAGAAACCTAACCATAACGGAAGGTTAAAACGATAATGCGCGTAAGCTCTTTCTAAGTTTACTCAAAATAAAAGTAGTGTCCTCTCGATTGGTTCATAAATTTGAATAAATACTCCTGCGCCCATTGTAGTGTGGGAGAGAGTGTGGATATATATTCTACCATCCGTATAACTACTGAGAGTGTTATTCATGAATACTTGACACTTTCACTAATATAGTAAACAAATATACATTTAGATAGAGTCCTCCTCCATAGTACCATGAGATCGGGGTAGTTTCCCGACCCCAAGGAAGTATCTATAGACAAATTCTATACGCTGAAGGTCAGTCTCAGAAACGTCCCGTTCACCCCTTCCCGAGAATCCAAACGTGTTAGGGGAAGTCCAACGGACAGAAAGAGAAGGCAATCATAACACGACTAGAGCCGCCGTTGACTGCGCGGTGTACCTTCCACGGACCTCCTTGGATCGAACTGGCACGTAATTGGGGCGTCAGGAGCCAGTTGTGTAATTAGAATGATGCCTTGTTAGTGGCAGCAACTTTCTTTCTATCCCAGACAAACTTCTACTTTTTTTATTTAAAAATGCTCTTCTTTTCCCCTACTAATCACTGTCCAATTACATCCGCTCCCCTACTGCCTGCTCTATCCCACCACCGACGGTTTCCTTACATTTTGACTTATCCTGCAGTACTCCCGGTGGAAGCTTGGCTTTATATGAAGTTTTATTAGGATAGAAGACAAGCTAAACCAGAAATACAAGCAAGAGGAAAGGAGAACATTTTATAAAATGATGCTTGGAGCTCTCTAGATGTCGTTGGTTGATCAAAACTGCCGTGTCGCGCATATTTATTCTGAATAGTTACTTCACCAGATGGAACGGTGACTCCGAGTACACCTTGTCTCAACACGCCACTCACCATATTGAGAAACAAAGGGATAGACGTCACAGGACTTCAACATAGAGGGCGCTGTATGAACCAAATAGGACTGACCCGATCAGCTCGCCAATACCATTAAAAAACCAATCAGAATGTCTATAGACTTTGAACAAAACAAGCTGATTGGCAGGTCGCCAGCTAATCTCGGCAGGGAATTCACCAATGGTATTTTGGAAGTAATGCCTCAAGTTTTGTTTGTAATTTGACATTACTCCCCGCTATTTATCCCTGTTATACTGGAGGTCGAGTTTATATGCCCTCCCTTTAAAACCCCTAGCTTCAACTTTGGCTGTTTTCCTAACTGCTTTTTCTTGAAAGTAGGTTTTTATGATTTTCGATAGTTATATATCCGTGTACTGACTCCGGGAACTGACTTCACGCACATATACAACAGCTTTTGGCTTAAGACAGAACAATCCCATCTCTAATGTAACCCAGTTACACCGGTGTGGGGGGACAACCAATCAGTAACCCTCCGCTATCTAATTTCCAAAGTTCCAATTAATTCTTCCATCCCTCGACAAGAAACGACTTTTTTTTTTTCTTTTCTATTTCTAATTTGGTTGTGAGCAACTGCTTTTGTTCCACCGTCACCTCTTTATTTCCTCTCCCCGATTATTCCTTTCCACTTTTTTTTTTCATTGTAAAAACCAAATTAAAACGTCTTTGGGAGGTTTGGGTAAGGCTCGAGTACCTGTGTCTAGCCCCAACCTATAGATGTAACACCTGTAGTATGAGTTTACATACCTCTTGTACAGTTGTACTCTCGTGTTTTATGCCCTTTGACAACCACTACTGTACTTTAACGATTGCCATTCTAGCACTGTGTATACAATATCTTTCAAATATCAATCAAATATCTTGTGTCAATCCCGATATACATGCTAAAAGGTACAAATTCCTTAAGTTTTGTTCATGAGTGTCCATATTTGTCAGACAAGCTGTAGGCGATGTTTCAAATTTACGGCGACATCGAAAAGGTCATCGTCTTAATTGAACGAACGCCCAGGAGGCAGAGAAAAGATGTCTGGATAGTACAAATAATTGCTGCTTACCTCATGTTCGTTTTTATATTTTAAAAATCCTCTTTTATACGTAAATTGTGTGGAACCAATAAAACTAAACGTCGGCCAGACAGAGACCTTGAGAGAGGATTCCACAACTTGACAAACCATCGATATTCCAAAGGTCGACACTTTAGTACCAGTAGCCAGCAGTATCGCGGTCATAAATAGGGGTCCTCGGGACTTTTTAGGACAGTGGGGATAGCCGAGATACCGTGGCGCTGAACGACAAGATCCATTTTTGTTTGGACTGTGCCAGCACCGTCTTCTCTGGGCCTCCGTCGCCACTTCTTGAAACATTTGCTGTGTGTTTTTGTGTGGGAAACTTTTACCTGGAAGAGAGAGAGAGATTGAGATTGAATCAACTTTTATTACATCGTTCATAAAAATTTATGGTGACAGATGAAAACTAAAGAAAATGATAATAATAAGGATGAATATACGTAATGAAACCTATGCAGGCTTCATTGGTTTAGATCAAGGGCTACAAGACATCCTGAATTTGCCCTTGGTTATAAATGGGTCTTTGTTCCCAACATGTTCAATTGCCACGTGAGGAAATCTCGCAGAATTATCTTGTTTTCTGTCGAGAGTGTCTCGGAGAGTACCTCCCTCACATGGCGGTATAGGACCGCGTGCACTACTTCAAACCTACAAACCTCCTCATAGTGGGGATATAGGAATGAATCAGCGTTCATTTGTTCAAAAATTCCCTCCACGCGCCCTATGAGGATCTCCTGAGATTCCTGAAGAGGATGCATGGGTTGAGTCATGGAGGTAGAAGACTGGATGGATGGTGCAGTCTTATTATGGGTCTCTTTCTTGGGAACCGCTGTTGGCTCAATAATGGCCAGGGAAGGCTCTGGTCGTGGCAGCAACTGGCTGGTGCTCGGCGCCGGAACAGGAGGTTCAGGAGTTGGAGTCTCCTGGGGATGGACAGGAATGTTCACCCCGGGCGAAGGCGCAACAGGGCTGGAGGGTGTTGAGAGGGTCTGCTTGATGGATGCAGACAAATCGGTGCAGCTGGTGTTGAGAGGGCGGAGTTGTTGGAGGGCATGGGCTTGGATGAGGAGGCCTCGACACCGGAACCTGCCGGGTGTCCTGATGGCTTCCTCCATTGATTCGCAAGGGGCAGGTGGCTCGCCGATGTCCTTGACGGTGGCATTTGCTACACCTAACGCCGTAGGTGATGTAGGCAGGCGTCGATTCGCCTTTCGAGACGATCACCAGCTTCACAGGGAGCTGGTGAAGTTTCAATCCTTCATTTAGAAGGATGAAGGCGGCCTCCCTGTTGCCGGTGGTCCAGGTGTAGCCACTCCTCGCCACTACCTCATAGGTCAGGGAGACAACCCTGTAGTAGGGCCGCAGCGCCGCGACGATGTCTTCATCTCTTATAGCGATTGGGAGGTTCCCAACCACATTTTCTCCGCGCGTTTCCTTTAGGGGAACACTTTGAGGAGGATGTTCCCGATGGTGAGGCCCTCCTCGGATAGGCGCTCCGCCTTCTCTGTGCTCTCCAGCCCGACCAGAACCTGGCCGGACATCTTCATCAGCTGGAAGACGGCGCCCCTCCCCTGCATCTCCTCCAGAGCCTGGATATACTGCACTGGACTGAAATCTGAGTAGTACTCAATATAGCAGCATTGATCGAAAGAAGCTGCTTCCGATCTTGCTTTGCTCAGCGCCTGCTGCTGTCGACTGTTTTTAACTTGCGTAACAGGGTTCCTTGCCGCCCTCCTTGATGGTTGCGGTGGCCTTTCTGTGGTTGTGTCAGCCTTAGGTATCTTCACAGGCTTTTCTTGGAAATTAACTTTCCTTTTAAAGCCTTTAGGCTCTTTATTGCCCACGGAGGTAGACTCTATTTCCGAGGCCTCTACTCGATCGGCCCAATTTTTGCTTTTTTTTCGCGGTCTGATTTGCATCGTCACCGCTCAACATTGTTGAATTTGCATCTTTGTCCATTGTTTGTATATTTAAAACAAATACTCGTTGATGTTTTTTTCTTTCGATAAATCAACGTTTTCTGTTTTTCCTTTGATAGAACCATCACCATCACCTAGAGCGTGATCCCGGCTCTCCGCCAACACCCCATAAGGGTTGCTCATCTCCATCATCTCCAATGACGGAAAACGCGGAGCACGCGCGCCGAGAGAGAGCCTGATGTTTTTACCTTAATACTACATATATATTTTTATTATTATTCTTAGTACACGTGTGGGGTACAGGCTTTGATAATCATGGTGGGTAGAAGTTGGCGACTGCTTTTACAGTAAGTACACCACATGTCTACATATGTGAAAAGCAGTTCGATTTTTGCACTTACAAGTGTTCCAGGACCCCGTTTGGTTACTTGCACTCACTGGTGGGGTTGGACTGTTGCAAGAATCAAAGCTCATTAAAATATATATATATATTTATTTTTTTTAATTAGAAAAAAAAAAGCCTAATGTGGGATTTGATCCCGGGTTCTAGCGGTCGAAAACCAGCGGTTTAGACCACCAATCGTTCACCGAACCCTATTCTATATACAGTTACGAGCGTCATTCCTCATCTCCTAATCAATCAACTCTGTCACCGTTTGCTTTTTTTTTTTTGGAATGGCGCCCTCCTATTGGTTGGCTACGGTCACGCCACCTTTGCCCCCCCTGCCATTTAACTATTGTGTTGGAGCGGGTCGCTCCCTAAATAAATGCATATATTAGATAATAACCAAATGGAATCCTCTCTTTCTTTTTCCCAGTAAGAGACGCCTACGGAAGCCAACAGTACATAGACAGATAAAGCACATAGGCTATAGTTATTAACTAACATATGCAATTAATTAAGGCGCCAATTTATAATTGTAACAAATAGTATTTGAATCCAAACATTCAATCGGGTAAAACACGGGCGTTGCCCGGGTCATTCGGCTAGTACTACATATAAATGAAGTAACCACGTGGTTTTAACGTCATACTGCAGGTTGTTCTGTCGAAGGCGGGTGGTCGAACATGCAACTCGCTAGCGTGGGACACGTTAGCGGCACATTAGCGGTCCATCAGGACTTAGGGTGGGCTAGATCGGAGAAACAGACCGAGATCACAAAGGACCAATCATATGGAGGAGGAGAAATTAATGGGACCGCAGGGTGACGCCCCATTTGCCAGGATCATTTAGCCCTGACGATTACATCGGCTCGACAACGACGTTAAAAAATGCATCGCGGCAATTTTCAACTCTTTCCCACACCCCTCCTTCATCGATGATGACCCTTTTTTCCCTCTTTCTCTCTCTTTCTCTCTTTGTTCGCTCTCCATTTGATGGGAAAGAAAGAGGTATTCCTCTTGTCACAGCTTTTTTCCTCCCATATAGAAGAATGTACCGGGATAATGGTGAAATATGAGGGCCACGGCAGATGTAGACTACTCTATGAAAGATGGAGATTTTCCCCTCCTTTTTTTTTTAAATAAATGTTTATGAGCTTAGAATGGTTGTCTATATACTGTGGTCCGTCCTTCCTGGTGTTGTTTTATATCAGCACTAAGCCTTCTGTCGATTTCTGTCGTCCTTGTTTTGGATGCTTTGGAGGGTTTTCTGATATTGTATGAATGATCCATGAAATGATATATATTAAATGTGATACATTATATAAGAGCGCCATCTGTATTCTAAATTATAAACTATTTATGGACACGAGTGTTTTTTTTTTTTTTAACAATTTCCTACTGCAATGATAAAATATGGTAGATTAAACTGGCGAAGCCGTTAGGAGGGTTCACCATTAATTAGCCCGTCTCTCCCAATTATTTTTTAAAGAAACGTGAGCGTATAGCTAGTTCATAAATTTGATTACTATAGTATACACTTGGTTTATTTCAGTCTATATGCCTGTTGTCTGTGCTTGTGCCACGTCCTCCCAGCGCCAAAAAGCCATACGCGGTTTACATTCGTTGTTTTCGTCATCGAACGTGGTATGAGTATTTTAGATTTGAAAAAGTTGAGTGAAGGTTTCAGGTAAATTTTAGCATTTCTGTTTGAGGTATTCTCTCGAATACTCTGTCGAGAGCTTCAGTCCAGGTTTTGAAAAAAAGGTCCTCATACGTCATTGACTTGAATTGTCAAATTATTTGACAAACATAGCAGTTTTAATCTCAGTTATGCGGAAAGTATGTTGTTTATTTGTTAAGTGAACTTCTCTGATCTCCCACGCCTTCTCATTGGACGAATGTGGCCATGTTTGTACATAAAAGAGGGTTGAAACGGAATGCGAGGGGAGGTGGAGTAGTGTTCGAGTGGAGACGCTTAAAGCGTTCTCTGTTAGCTTTTCTGGTTACCTCCTCGCATACCTGTGAAACCCCGGTACGCTCCTTATCAACGCTGCAAATAAAAGATAAGTACTGTTTTTATTTTATTTAACAAATCGTGAGTTGTTTTTATCTCCTTTTTGTTGGTAGTGTTGTGCTCTTTGAGTGTACGTTGTTCGGTGTATTAAGTTACTCTTACGGTAGGCCCTAGTATATTCCTTTTTGTGTGTTAACCCGCAAACGTAAAAGGAACTTTTGTCAGAATAGGCGTATATAGCTAAGTATTCTATGGGAATTTTACTTATAAAGAAGAAATGGTAACTTCAGACATGTTTTCTCCCCGATAACGAATTAAGAGTAGCGTAACTGTTTTTATTGTGAAAAATTTTCAATAATTAAATTATTCTCTGACACTTATTTAAAAAAAAAAAACATTTTACACAGGTTTTAAATTTTGGTAAACGTATTAAATATAAATAATGTGTGTGTATTTTACTACTTCATAAATGACCCTCTCTCTGATTGGGGGGTCCTTTCCTGAGGCGCACGTGACATCCAACCGTCTCTGCCACCTTTCTGGATCTTTCTTGAGTTTTCTTTCGACATCGTGAAAACTCTTAAAGAGTATAGCAAAGCTGTGTGTATATAAATAACCTTTTCCATATTAGCGATTTACTTTTAAAATTGCAAGCGAGGTTATAAGGATGACCGATTGAAGAAACGTTCTGATTTGTGAGTTGTTTAAACGAATTTGTTGTAGTTCTCGGAGTTCTCCACCACGTCAATTCAGGCAGGCGAAGGTGCGATGTTTACGTTCTTTCCAAAGAAGGCTGCCATCCATTCCGTCTCTAAACGACCGGGTTTATTGTCCTGCCGTGGCCATCACCATTTATTGACTTCTACTTTCTTTTAGCTTCTACCCTGACCTGTGACAGCTTTTGGCTCTATTATCTGGGTCAATTCACTCCCGTTTCACATGAGGCAACGTTTTTCAGAAAATAAATTCCTTTTACAGTAAAAAGATGGAGATTTTTAAAAAGTGAATGTGATATTTTTATTTTATTTCAATTTAAAGCGCTATGTATTCATAGCTGTTCTTGATTTTCCTAGTTCAGTTTGGAAAGTTTTCAACCCTCAGGAGTTTGTGGCTATTTGATTCCTTGAGTAGCGGTGCCAGCGGCCTCAACTCTATGTGACATACTACGGCTCCGAATGGGCGAGATTACCGCTGTTAGCTCGGACTTGGGGGATAGAAGGATAGCAATATGTTAAAGCCAGGCTCCTTTATAATTTATTGAGATTCTATAGGTTTCCATATTTATGGTCTCATTTTTATTTTTTGAATTAGATACCTATTTATATAAATCACGGAAAATGATAGAGATCCATGAAGTGATATTTCTAGAAAGTAGAAGGAGTCAAAGGTTTGAGTGGGGACGGTGTGTTGTGGTTGAAATGCTCCAGTGTAGAAACCCGACATGTTCTTGAGATTCCTGCCTGGATATTTATCGGCCGTTGTACCGTCCTACAGTCGGTGATCCCGATGTGTCAACAGGATGTTCGGGGTGGAGCACCACTTCCCGCGGCCCACCAACGACCGCGGTGAGTTGGAGGTAGCGGAAGGTATCTCAGCCACGGTGTTCCGCGCCGTCCTGGACTACTACCGCAGCGGCGTGGTGCGCTGCCCGCCCAGCGTGGCCGTACCCGAGCTGCGCGAGGCCTGCGACTACCTCCTCATCCCCTTCGACGCCAACACCGTCAAATGTCACAACCTCCGCGGCCTGCTCCACGAGCTCTCCAACGAGGGCGCCCGCCGGCAGTTCGAGATCTTCCTGGAGGACCTGCTACTGCCGGCCATGGTGTCCTCGGCCCAGGTCAGTGGTGTCCACCCACTACACCGGCTTTGCCACAGTCTTCTACCTACGATGGTGTACTTGCGGATAGCTTAAAACTCCGGGGTACTTGGCTATATAACATTTGAAATATATGTAGTTATATATAGACATTTAAAGTTATATTTTCACTATCAGTTTCGAAGACTTGTAAATAGCGCGGCACACCTAACCTAACCACCACTACCACGTTGTAGTTAAAACAGCATCCATCACATGGAGTTGTGACCGTAGCGAACCCACGCGTTCATACACAGCCTTTTTGTCACCTCTCTGCGACACATTTTTGTGGAGAACTATAAATTAAAGAAGAATCGTACGCTCAGTTCGTACCTGGAATGTAGAGTTAGCAGAACGTTTTGGGGAAGAATATCAGCTTTCCAGTTTTATTATAGGTTTTTTTGTCCTATTTTTGATGAAAGCATTTATTTAAAATATCAACCTATAGAATGGCTCGCCATAATTATCTTCATTATATATTAGAACAGGCAAAGCTTCCGAGACACGATCTTTTTTCAATAGATAAGCATCCGCCAATCATTTGAATAATGGGCGGCCTATTGAGTAGCTCGGTGTCTGGATAGAGATTACTAGTTTCCAGGTATACTAAAGACACGAGTCAGTTTAACTAACAATTATATATTGTATAAGTCCTTAAAACTTTAATCACTTGTATTTTTTTTTTTTTGCAAAATTTTAATTATTATTTTGGAAGCACTCTTGTGAGAAACTTTCGCAGCAAACACTTGTTGATAAACACTAGGCTAACCTAATGGAGAATTATAATTTGGTAGAGACATCGTTAAGAAATGGCGACACTCATAAAACCACCATTCTGTAGCCAGCCCTCTGTGTACAGAATGTGTATTGTTAAAGTAACTTTCTGTTTGTGTTTCTCTTACCACTCTCTCTCTCTCTCTTTTTTAATGTTCTGTAGACTTGTGTATCTCTCTTTGTGCCCCGACACTTCTAAAACCTCTGGACAATAGACATTCTGCCTAATACACGAAATACGTACACCCTCGCGGCGTTTAGTTTCCCTGTTTATTTATTCTAACACTCTCCAATTGTTCGATATTAATCTTTCACTTTGTTTCGCTTTCGTATAAACGGCATTATAGGCAAGGAACATGCGCCATTTATATACCTTTACCTTTTTATGAAAAAAAAAAAGTTTTTCTCCTTACGCCATCTATCAGATCAAATACCGACTGAAAGTTAATCTGTACTATCTCTAAAAATATATAAATATTTTTTTAAATTGTATTTTTAAGGAGAACGTTCGAATTTACATGTATGGGCAATCCGCCGTTATATAAGCAAATAAGAAGTGGTTTAGGCTTAAAATATGAAACTTCCTAAAGTTTTGTCCATGAGTGTACATTGCCCCGGGTAGTTGGCGATAAAGGGATTTAATCAAAGCTCTAAGAACTGTGGTATCTAACCGTGATATATAGCCATTCTGCCCTTGTCTCTTGAGCGTCTTTTTAAAGTCACAGGTTTGTTGCATATTTGGCACACGTGTTTAAAAAAGAAATAAAAGGAGAGAGAGAGAGAGCTCCAGGAACTGGTGCGTGGATATAGCAGCCGTACTGTAGCGACATGTGTGTGGCAGCGAGGAGACAGGGAGTGCCACATCGTCATCCTACTGGAGGAAGACGTGGTGGAGTGGGACGAGAAGTACCCGCCCCAAATGGGGGAGGAGTATTCCCAGAGTGAGTACAGTCCCTCCAGGTACTGGTGGAAGTCTTGACCGTGTGGGTGGCGCAGTCATCTACAGCACGGCGGTCTACCGGTTCTTCAAGTACATCGAGAACCGAGACGTCGCCAAGCAGGTGCTGAAAGAACGCGGCCTCAAGAAGATTCGCCTTGGAATTGAAGGTGAGAGGAATCTCCATTTCCGCACTATGCCAGCGCAGAATGCGTCCGACACGGAAAGAAGGGATTGGAGGAACCCCAGCACTTGGTGGTGGATTTTCACGCTCTGCCCCGACAGTTAGGGCTTCTTTCTCCTGAAGAAATAATTTGATCTATTTAATTATGTACTGAGAGAATGTAAGGGAGCCTTGTGGGGATACACATCTTGTGGAATTTTCTAAAAATCACTTCTCATCCATCTTCTCGAAAGTTTGCAAACAAATTATATTGACATTAAAATTGAAACAAACCAGAAGACAATGAATTACTACTATCCATTTATCCAGATACGGGGTTTTTGAAATAGAGCTGGCTTGATCGAAGGAACATCGGATTCTTGTCGACTCTGCTTGAACATCAGTGTGTGATGCGATGTTGGGCTGCGAAGAAATTGCGAACTAACTTGTAGAATGCTTTAGTCTCTCCCAAGAGACGATGCTAAAAGTACCCGATGTAGATTTGGGCAGCAGGGAGTGTGTGCCCCAGGATTCCCCACGGACAAGGAGAAGGTGCGCCGTCGCCCGGGCGGCCGAAGCGAGGTGATCTACAATTACGTCCAACGCCCCTTCCTGCGGATGTCGTGGGAGAAGGAGGAGGCCAAGAGCCGGCACGTGGACTTCCAGTGCGTCAAGAGCAAGTCCACCACCAACCTCTCGGCGGCCGGAGGAGCGGAGGCCTCGGGGGCTCAAGGGCCCGGGGACGGGGGACCCCCCGCCGCTGCCCCCAAGGAGCCCTACCCCGCCGGACTACCCCCCGAGGATCTGCCCTGACTGAACATTGCTCAATCTCTCCGCTATCTCCCTTTTTTCTCTCCTTTTGGTACCAATAAACTTAGCAGGTTGTTTGTTTCCCCGCCTCCTTTCTTCCTATATGCTATTAGACATTATGGTGGTTGTGAGGTTCGAAGATCTTGTACTATTGGCTCAATGGCCGCTACGGTTACTGCACCAGTCCCTCGGTGCTCTGTGACCTAACAGAGTACCGTGTAAGTGTCAAATCAAGGTTAGAGACACGTGGTTGGTTTAGCTACAGTGTAAGTAATCACAAACCCCTACTCTTAATGATTAGCATGGCCATGTGTACCTCAGATATCCCCTCATAGACAAAACTTAAAGAATATATATATATATATTGAAGGAGACAGAGACAACTTTGTTATCTCGCGTGTCTTCAATAAAGGTCACTGTAATATCTTTAGAGTTATTGTTTGTATCCCGATATACATGCTGAAAGGTACAACTTCCTTAAGTTTTGTCTACGAGTATAGGATGGTGCCTCTCTAGGTAAGTGAGTAGCTCGCTACCAATGCTCCTGTCAGTTCCACAAGACGGTGTAAAGAACGTTTCAGGGCGCTAGGTATTAGTTCAAGGGTCTACATCTCGCCGAAAAATGACATTCCTGTTTTTAAAATGAACCTCTAACAAAAAAGTCAATATAAAATTTATGCAAAAACATCAAGACTTAAAAAAAAAATGTCCATCAATACACACAAAATAACATGTGGAATAAATCCTTCAAATACGAGGGCCATCCAATAAATAAGTTTCCCTATTTTTTAAACAAATAAACAACATTTTTTACAATTATGCAGTTATTTTATTTTCATTATACAACTCATAGACTACTTCTCTACATAATCACCATTTCTGTCCAAACATTTTTGGTACCGTTGTAGCAATATTTTGATACCACTGTTGTACCAAGCCGTGTCCTGTCTTCGTAGCCAGTGGTTCGCTTCCGGCTGCACTTCGTCATCATTCGCAAAGTGCTTGCCTCCAAGGTGCAACTTGAGTGCTGGAAAAATATGGGAGTCGCTTGGGGCAAGATCCGGAGAATAAGGTGGATGTGTGAAAATTTCCCATTTGAAGTTTTCCAGCAACGTTTGGGTCGTTCGAGCTGCGTGAGGGCGAGCATTGTCATGGACGAGTAACACTCTTCGAGACAAAAGTCCAGGACGTTTCCGTTTTATTGCAGCTCTGAGTTTAGTGAGGACTTCGCAGTACCTCGCAGCGTTAACCGTAGTGTTGGGGGGCAGGTAGTCAACCAATAAAACACCCTTACAGTCCCAAAAGACGATAGCCATAACTTTGCCTGCACAGATTGTGACCTTCGCCTTTTTTGGTACACTTTCCTCAGGCTTCTTCCACACCATGCTTTGTCGTTTTGTTTCTGGTGTTGAATGATGCACCCAGCTTTCATCTCCAGTGACAATACGGAAAAACAGTTGATCTACATCTCTTCGATGCATTCCCAGGAAAGCTCGGGCTGCCTCCATCCGTTGTTGCGTGTGATTTTCCGAGAGCAAACGCGGGACTCATCTTGAGCAGACTTTGCGAAAATTCAAAACATCTGACATTATTGTTCCAATCGAAGAGCGTACAATTTCAATTCCAGGAGGCAGTCGAATCATTATTTCGTCAATGGTGACGCGGCGATCTGCTTCCACCACATTCCGAACAGCAGCAACGGCTGGATTGTCCGTAGCAGTAACGGGCCTGCCGCTTCGCTCGTCATCATGCACGTTTTGCGGTCCTTCCAAGAACCATGAACGCCATCAGCGAACCATTTGGGTGCTCATCCATCGTTCACCATACACTGACACTAAATTGCGATGAATATTGACCGCAGTTTCATTTTCCGCCGTGAAAAAACGAATTACAGAACGGAGTTCGCAAGTGGACACGTTCACCAGTGGTAGCTCCATGGAAACTGAAGCGCTACGGACTTGCCGTTACGAGTATCGTGATTTTGAAGGTCACGCGCTTCCAACGCATCCTAATGACCATTTCTTACACTACTAACTAATTTTTACAACGTTTCGTTCGCAGAAAAAAAAATAGGGAAACTTATTTATTGGATGGCCCTCGTAGATACATACCTGGCAAACACATAGCTAGCAAAAATTATATGGTAGAAGACAAATGTGTGGTTTCAGCAGTTTTCCACTCTCTCTATAGCTAGATGATCTCTTTGGATGGTTTATACTCCATGTCTACACTTCCATAGCTCGAAGATATATCTTTGATTAGCTAGACATGTGGATATCGTTGACTTGGAGTAGAAAGTGGATTGATGGCCGAAACAACGCCAATCATTGGTATCAATGAATGGCCAGGGTGCGAACAAGGAGGAGTTTCAGTGAAATAATATCTTAGAAGAAACCTAGCTTTCAAGCAATGTTGAAACTTGTATTGGACACTTTTTTTTCTGAAGAAAAAATATTTCTCTGTTGTGTCTCTCCCCGATTCTTTCAAAAGTCCAATCCCACTGGTGGGTGCAAGTAAACTTATGGGGCTCGGGCACACTTGTAAGTTCAAAAGTCGAACTTTTTACACATAGGTAGACATGTGGTGCACTTACAATAAAATCAGTTGCCAACTACTACCCACCATGATTATCATGGTCTGTACCACGTATACTAGGGATGATAAAAATTATTATCGCGCGCCATATCTATATAAGAAAACGAAACAATTTAGTACGAATATCTCTTTTACGAATCAAAGAAACCTACTGTTTTTACTGCAAAGAAACACATTGGAAGGGCCTGGCTCATCAGTGTTTAACCCTCTCAGTGGTTTAACCTACCATACCGCTTTACTATCATATTGGGTTGTTCTGGAGATTAAATAGTTATATAAATCGAGACTATAATAAATAAGACAGCAGTCTGGTGGATTAAACTGCTGAAACCGCTGCAACGTTCAGTTGATATTGCCACGTGGAAAATTAGGGAAGACAAAAACTTCAGGAGGAGACAACAATTTATTTCAGGGAAGGACAAACTATGAATTGTAAACAAAAGATAAGCCACGAGGAAAATTTACAGAGTCGCAAGATATAAACATAAAAATGACCACTCTGTTAATAAAAAATAATAAAATTAATAAATACTATGTTACAATATTTATTTCGCTAGATGACGCTCGACCATCTTAAAATTTCTCATTTGAGAGGTCAGGATATGCCTTTTATTTTATATCATTATCTGACCCTCTTATCCTTGCCCTTTCCTCCTTATCTTTCACATAAAAAAAAAAGACTTTTCACTGAATTCCCATCAATTAAAAAGAAATATCCCATGCCTACCTTAACGCCTCAATGAAAACCCGTTGAAAGCTCATAAGATGTTTTTTACCAAGACAAAAGTTTCGCTCTTGGCGTTTTCGAACGAAATATTCAATATTTTCAAATAAATTGTTTTTTAAATTCAAAACAGGTCTCATATATAGCCTTATAATTACACATAATTTCAAACATCATAAGATTTTGAAAGAGAGATTGGGACACATATCCGTACAAGAATAAACACTAATTTTCAGCCTAGGATTACATAATACCAAATACGAGATGGGAAAAGTGCCTATATCTTGGGCTTTGAAGTGATTTCAACATATATAGGGTTATAGAGAAACCTTTAAATAAGGATAGTTAAATTCTCTCAGTTCACCTACATCCATTGATATACAGAGTAGATGACATAAAAAGTCTTTTATACCGTCAACTTTCATAGTTTTGAAATAGCGATGAATAATGGTTTACACAAAACATTTAATATAGCACAATCCCTAAAACTTCATCATAATAAACGGATCCAATCTACTATGATGCATTAGCGCGCCATCTGTTAAAAGAAATTTAAACTATTTTAGACGCGTATGATATTTTTTAAATTCAACAAATTTCTACTGTCCTTAGTACAATAATAAATTAATGGTAGGTCCTAGCTTATCAGTAGTGAACCCTCCTAATGGTTTCGGCAGTTTAATAATTCGTCGTCATTCTATAAAAATATATATATAATTAATTCCTTGTGTAATATAATTTGAAAGAAATAATTGATCCAGGAAAAAGTGTCTTGCAAAAAAAAAAAAAAAATAAATTTAAGCCTTCGGGCCTTGGGGTCTTCTACAGGAGTGAGATTAACTCCGCCTTAATAGGAGAATGTCTGGAGGAACATTTTCTCTCAAATGAAACTACAATTTTCCTCGAGTTTTTGGTCCTCTCTCTAAACCAGTTTTTATTACAATACTGATAATACCTTGGTAGACATACCGGTGTATAAACCCTAGACTGGTTATCCCCAGTAGAGATATGGGCAGGTAATATAAAACATGAGTACACTCATACACAAAACTTAAGGAAATGGAAAGTCTTTGATATCGCCAGTCCTTTATTTTTTCTAAGACAGAGGCAATTTTGTTCGCACTTGGTTATCTCGCATGTATTCAATCAAGGTCACTGTAATATCATTCAGAGTTATTGTATGAATCCTGATATACAAGGTAAAAGGTACAACTTCCTTAAGTTTTGTCCATGAGTGTATATAGTGTGTCTTCAATAAAGGTCACTGTAATATCTTTCATAGTTATTGTCTGAATCCCGATATACATGCTAAAAGGTACAACTTCCTTAAGTTTTGTCCAAGAGTGTATATAGTGTGTCTTCAATAAAGGTCACTGTAATATCTTTCAGAGTTATTGTCTGAATCCCGATATACCAGGTCTATTAGTATGAAACGCGAAAATGGGCGCCAGAGGCCGCTGTGCAACTTTATTTGAGCCGACGGTGGCGCTGTTGTAGGCGTTTTGTTCTTTGACTCACGTGGCATCAGCATGCGTGCAGTTTTAGAAAAATTAAAATCGTGAAAATTTTCTGGAGCCCGTGGAAAATGGCGATTTCCTAGCCAAAAAGTGCCCATTTGCGGGAAGTTTTGTTGTTCGCCTTCAACTGCAAGAAAAGTGCCACTGAAGCCCACCGAATGCTCGAGGAAGTTTACAGCGACCACGCTCTGAGCAAATCGCAGTGTTACAGGTGGTTTAAAAAATTCCAAAGTGGCGATTTTGAACTTGATAATGAACCACATGGAAAACCGCCCCAAAAGTTCGAGGACGCTGAACTGCAAGCTTTGTTGGATGAGGACAGTACCCAAATGCAGGAGAAACTCGCAAAACAGCTCCAGGTGTCTCAAGGTGCTGTTTCTCTACGTTTAAACAGCCTCGGAATGACCCAAAAGCTTTCCAGATGGGTCCCCCACGAGTTGAGCGAAAGGCAGCAATAACGGCGTCTGGTAACCTGCGAAGGGCTGCTCGCCAGGCATGATAAGAAGTCATTTTTGCACCGAATCGTAACTTCTGATGAGAAATGGATCCACTTCAGCAATCCTACGAGCCAAAAGTCGTGGGGCCTGCCCGGCCAATTTCAAAACAGACGCCTAGGCCCAATCGCTTCGGAAAAAAGGCAATGCATTGCATATGGTGGGACCAGACCGGCGTAGTATATTTCGAGCTCCTGAAACCTGGCAAAATGGTCAATACTAGTCGCTACGAACAACAAATGCACAGTTTGAGAGAGGCGTTGAATGAAAAAAGACCGGAATGGCGTGAAAAGCACAACAACCTGATACTGCAGCATGACAACGCTCCAGCCCACAACGCTACGGTGGTCAAAAACACCATAAAAGACTTGGGCTGGGAACTCTTACCCCACCCGCCGTACTCACCAGACTTAGCGCCGTCGAACTACCACCTTTTCACATCTTTAGGACACGCCCTAAAAAACCAGCAATTTTCGAACTCAGACATACTCCGAAAATGACTTGTTGACTGGTTCGACTCAAAAGGAATAGAAATTTTCAGACAACGAATTCGAAAATTGCCTGAAAAGTGGTCCGAGTGTATAGCTAATCAGGGCAGTTACTTTGAATAAAAAATCTTTTGTTGTATGGAATTGGTGAACTTTTGAATTCACTGAAAATTTTCGCGTTTCATACTAATAGACCTGGGACATGGTAAAAGGTACAACTTCCTTAAGTTTTGTCCATGAGTGTATATAGTGTGTCTTCAATAAAGGTCACTGTAATATCTTTCATAGTTATTGTCTGAATCCCGATATACATGCTAAAAGGTACAACTTCCTTAAGTTTTGTCCATGAGTGTATATAGTGTCTTCAATAAAGGTCACTGTAATATCTTTCAGAGTTATTGTCTGAATACAGATATACATGCTAAAAGGTACAACTTCCTTAAGTTTTGTCCATGAGTGTATATAGTGTGTCTTCAATAAAGGTCACTGTAATATCTTTCATAGTTATTGTCTGAATCCCGATATACATGCTAAAAGGTACAACTTCCTTAAGTTTTGTCCATGAGTGTATATAGTGTGTCTTCAATAAAGGTCACTGTAATATCTTTCAGAGTTATTGTCTGAATACAGATATACATGCTAAAAGATACAACTTCCTTACGTTTTGTCCATGAGTAAATATCGCTACAAACATATATCAGAAGAACAAATCTACCCTCTCACGATGAATTGGGTAAGGAATGCTGATTAATTTATTTACATTTTTCTACCGTCTTATAAATTTGTCTAGTTGAGTAATACATATACTTCATATGAAGCCAAGTATTTCATATATTTGTATGTTGTAATTATATGGATTTAAATATAAAATTTAAAACTTTCCCCCTTTTAAAAAATTAATTTAGACTCACTATCGTTCTTTTAAAAAAATGTCGCGCGCGCGCGATCTTAAAATTATTTATAAAATTTACTTATCTTTAAAATTCACTTCAAAATTTTCCCGTCTTTAAAAATACTTGTGAAAATTACACTTTTGCATATTTACCTATCATATACTTTAATATTTACATATATTCTAAAAAAACTATTAAATTTAATTTAAGCAAATATTTAAATCCAATTTAAAAAAACGTAGTTTCAAAGATAGAAACTGCTCAGAACAAAGCAAGTTTAGGACATTTTGATTCGTAGAAAGGGATAAAAAGTACTTTAAATTATTTTTTGATATTCGTATTTATTTTTCAATAGTAATTATACCTCTCTTTCAAATTCGTTATCAAAAATTATATTTGAACATTTTAAAAATTAACAAAAAACAATTTGAATAGGTTAAAGATATTCTTTTTGAAGAGAAAAAAGGAAGAAGAGAGAGTAGCAAATAGAGAGGAAAACAAGAATAAAAAATGAATCCAAAACTGGCCCGTGAAATGTTAAACGAAGTCGAACCCTTGCTGAAAGAATGTTTTATTAACGAAAATGTACCATTTCGAAAAATCGCGTTAGAGATACGTCGCCATGTGTTTAGAAATCCACTGGCTCTTTCTGTAATCGTCGTGAAGATGGAGCGTCTGTTTGTCGACTATATCGGAACCTGCGTGGGTCTGTTGCAGGACTTGCGTGGAGAGGACTTGCTTAGAATGTATGGAAACTGTTGGGTGAACTTTCTTCGATCATCCTTCTACCTGGACGCTGTCGTTCAATATGCAGACAGCTCTGAAAACCTCGATATTCTCGGCTGTAAGCGTCGACGTGTTCGTGAATGGATCTATCGTATTGTCTACGTCCACTACGTCAGCCTAACTCGAGCCATATTTGATATCCACCATGGAAAGTTAGGATTCGAGGCGGATAACCCTGTGAATCGACGTTATTTCAATGTTTTCTTTATATCGCTCTATGAATGTGGTCGAATAACCATCTCTGGAGATCTGAAATTCTTCGGGAGTTATTTCGTTCATCCTTATGTATTAATGGTCGAAGAATACTGCAGGGAAAACCTTACATTTGATACTGAAGTGAAAGATTTCGGGATTTTCGTTCAACTATGTAGATTGCTCTCGAAAGAGCTCAAAATCGATCCCAAATTTCCGTATTCTTCTTATCTGTCGACATATCTCTACGGTAGATTGATCATCACGAAGGCTCAAGCCATTATCCCGTCTTGTTCCTGCGGGTTAAACTTGCTGAACGAGCTGTTTGAGATCTACGAGGGGATCGACGAGGACGACATCAAGGATAGATTCGTCGATAAAGTTGGAGGATCACTGGCGCGGAATTTCGTAGCGCACTTCGAGGGTAGTGAGGATGCCTTCAGAATCTTCGACCTCGGTGAATTGCTCGAAAACATGTCGCAAAATCACGAAGGAAAGAAAGAATTCACAGATAAGTTATTTGCCGCGATGGTTAAAATCTTCGAGAAGAACTTGAATTTGTTCGGCAGCTTGTTAGCAGGAGAGCTGGACGCTTCAATCCGCGGCGTTTCCGTCGTTCGGCCATTGGTAGCATCGACCGAACGCCCTTACAATCGTCTCAGAAATATCGCCGGATTTTTAAAGCACTCTTTCAACCTTCAATGTCATTTCTTAGAATCTTGTAAAGAGCACTTAGTGGAGCGCCTATTAAATGCCGATAGAATATCGCTAGCTGAGGAAATAAGCATGCTAAATCTTTTGATAGATATAATAGAATGTAGATTAGAGGATATTGAGGGGATCATCAAGGATTACGAGGCAAGTCAAGAAATTAATCGTCAATACTCACAGGAATGTCTGGAGCACCATTCAAGAACGCCTATAGAAGCCAAGATCTTCAAACATGATATCATCGGGAGAGAAGAACCACTCCTCAACAGAATCAATCTACCATCAGAATTAAGACACAGCCTTGAACTCTACACTCAAATCTTTTTGAAAGAATCCAATAGAAAATCTTTACAATTCCTTCTTCTCGAGGGATCCGTTGAAATCCAACTGAATTACGTTGTCGGAACTCCCGTCATCCTTATGAAGCCTATTCAATCCGTTGTGCTGTTACGCTTCGCCAGGAATACCATCTTGACCTTCGCGGAACTACAAATCTTAACTGCCATCCCAACTCAGACTTTAGCGATGTCCATACAAGGTCTGTCGGACTACGGAATCCTCACCTACAACACGGAGATCCTATCAACATCTTCCTCAATCTCTCTCCAACTTCCTCCGAATATCCAAGATGGAAATAAGGAAGTTGAACTACCGACATCAGTAATGTACAGAGATGAAGAAGAAAATGTCGCCAACAAGATTCAGTCGTGTAAAGCAGCCATCGTTAGGATCCTGAAGTCTATTTACCCGGAGTCCGTCAAATGGCAGCCTCTGTGGACTCAAGTCCGGGACAAGACTGCCAGCTACTTCCAGCTCGACCAAGACACCTTCGATCAAGCTCTGACCAAGTTGGTGAGCGACTATTACATTGAGATAGACGAGGCTATTCAAGAATACAGATATCTATTATAGGACAACAACTTTGTAAAACTTGTCAATAGCGTTACTTTGAAAATTCCTTTTTTTTAGTTATATCTTTTATATATAATGACTTTTTTTACGGAAAATAAACATGTTTTTAAAGATTCGAGTTTCGTAATTTTTCTAAATTAAAAAAAAAAAACACACACACACACACACACAGGCTAAGTTTCGAACCAAGGTTGTGGAAATACGAAGCCGTACACCTAACCATTAAGCTACGCTTGGCATCAATTTTTTTATAAATTATATTTCAAGTCTTATTACATACATTTGTGTGTGTCACGAAAAATAATAGGCATTTCAAAAATATATTTGAATATTAGTGAAAGCTTGAGAGATTTGGTATAATTCTATATAATGTATATCGTGTGTGTATAATTCAGCGTTGATAAGTCATGCCTTTCCATTTCAATTTTTTCAAAATCAAAGCAGCTTAGGGTCTTTAAAAATCTTTAAAAATTTACATCAATTTCCAATCTTATTGTTATTAATTTTTTATTTTTGCATGTGTGTTCTTTAAAAAAAAAAACTTTTTTGTGTGTTTGTAAAGTAATATGCAAATTTATTATATTAAATCAAATTAATCTGTTTATATTTTTACATATATATGATTAAATTCTACACACATTGAACAGTAGAATAGGTAGAAAATGTAAAAAAGGGGGGATGGAGCATCAGTGATGAATTTCCCCAAATGATTCACTAATTTTATTTAAAAATTTAGAATAAAATAATTATCTCTGAGAAAACAATTATCAATTTGCATATTTAATTGATGATGACACAATATGTTCGAATATAATTTTTTTTTTTTTACTTTCTAAAAAATACATTTGACCCTTAATATCAAATTTGTAAGATATCTTTCTGTACTGAACCTAAAATATATAAAGAGAGAGATAAAAAGATGGCTTTTATAGAAAGGATTTTTAAAAAGACATATAATACTGTATTCGATGAGTAAATTCCAACTGGGAAGAAAGGATTTAAGGCTTAGCTAGCTATGCTTCAGTGCATACGAACCCTCATCATTAAGTCCTTTGGATTGTTTTCTTGTCGAACTCCTTTTTAAAAGTTTTTTTTATAAGATTTTATTTAACTTGTTTCTGTCGTTCTGTCTGTCCACATATCTTGTAATCAATTTTTAGCATACTTACAGAGCACCTAGAAGTATGAAAATTGGTATACTTGTTTATATCTGATGCCAATGCAAGTTGTCAAATTTTCAGACTTCTGGGTTGTAAGGAATTGATTAATATCTATATTTTCTTTCAATTTTTGTTATTTATTTTTAATATGCTCACGTAGAGAGTATCTAGAAGTTTGAAATGTTGTATACTTGTTCACACCTGATGATAATGCAAGTTGAATAAATGTGAGAATTCTAGTTGGTCGGGATGGTCTAAATTTAGCCCATTTCTATTTTTCCTTTTAAATATTGTGAGCGATATTTTAATATACTTACAGAGGGTCACCTAGAAGTCTGAAATTTTGAACACTTGTTCACACCTGATTGCATTCCAAGTTGACAAAATATCAGCCTTATAAGTGGTCGGTAATGAAGTATTTTTTCTATATTTCGTTTCAAATTCTGTGATCAATTTTTATATATACTTTCTGACCACGGATAACTTGATTCATATAGATCTAATTGTTCAATGGCGGAAGCTTACATATTTTTTTTAACAAATTAGTAATCTTAGTAATCTTTTAACATATATAAACAATCAATAAAATTGATGATACCGTGGGGGGCGAGGAGTATACAAAATCCTTTTATAACCCTTTCTTTCTCTCAAAAGAAAAAAAAAGTTCTAAAATATCGGATTTATTGTGGGTTGTCCAATTAACATTTTTGTCTTTATTCCTTCGAAAGAAAAAGAGAAAAATAAGGGGGGAGTAGATAACCCCACTGGCACATATACAGGGATATGCAAAGAAAAAAAAGAAAGACTTCTAAAGCGTTGGAAATCCATCAATTTATGCGCATACATTAGTTGGCTTCGGACACTTATTTGAATAATTTGGCAGACGAAAAATTGATCGCGTTTTCCCGCGCGCGGGAAAAAAGAAGAAATTTAAGGAAAGGAGGCTTGTCCATTAGAGAGAGAAGAGGCTTCCGTAGTAAAAATATTAATTTTAAAATAAACATTTGGCACTAATTTGAACACGCCTCTTCCCCCTCTATTCTCAATTTAAGTGTGTGTGGGGGAGGGGGGGGGGGGGGCGAAAGAAAATTTCTATTCCTTCTAGGGAGGAAAATTTTTTTGTTGTGTTATTATTAAAAGTGAATTTAATTCTTATTATAAACATTGCATTTTTAATAAGTCTTTTTTTATTTGCCTTTTGGAAAAAACAAGGCAGGATGGGTATTAAGCTTGAAAGAAAGAGGAAGCATATTTAAAGAAAAAAAATAATATGCAGTTTTATATTGGTTGTTTGCTTTTTCGCAGCTATTGATGAGTTTATTAATTATAATTATTGGAAAAAATGTGTGCACACATACACGAAATAATTTGCTGTTTCTTTAAAATAAAAAAGGGAGAGGGACAAATATTATTTAATTTTTTTTTTCTCATTTTCGGTAGAGAATGTTCTTTTAAAATCTCTTTATTATTTGGAAATATTTTTTTCTTTCGACTTTTGAAATTAAGAATTTATCCTTTAGAGGTATATAATGACAGGTGAGTTATGTGCGGCAAGACTGATTCTGCATGTATAAATATGATGAAAGAATGGTGGGTGGTTAAAGTAGACTTTTATGATGCAATATGTAAATGTTCATAATAAGGTAAAGAAATGCATGCAAATATTGTGTCTAGTCAACGACTAGGACTTTGCTTATCCTATAAGCGGCTCATTGACGAGAGGGCTCAGTTTCCTCCCAGCCATCCCACAAGTGGCTCATAGACGAGAGGGCTTAGTTTCCTCCCAGCCATCCCACAAGTGGCTCATAGACGAGAGGGCTTAGTTTCCTCCCAGCCATCCCACAAGTGGCTCATAGACGAGAGGGCTTAGTTTCCTCCCAGCCATCCCACAAGTGGCTCATAGACGAGAGGGCTTAGTTTCCTCCCAGCCATCCCACAAGTGGCTCATAGACGAGAGGGCTTAGTTTCCTCCCAGCCATCCCACAAGTGGCTCATAGACGAGAGGGCTTAGTTTCCTCCCAGCCATCCCACAAGTGGCTCCATGACGAGAGGGCTCAGTTTCCTCCCAGCCATCCCACAAGTGGCTCATAGACGAGAGGGCTCAGTTTCCTCCCAGCCATCCCACAAGTGGGGCTCATAGACGAGAGGGCTCAGTTTCCTCCCAGCCATCCCACAAGTGGCTCATAGACGAGAGGGCTTAGTTTCCTCCCAGCCATCCCACAAGTGGGGCTCATAGACGAGAGGGCTTAGTTTCCTCCCAGCCATCCCACAAGTGGCTCATTGGCGAGAGGGCTTAGTTTCCTCCCAGCCATCCCATAAGTGGGGCTCATAGACGAGAGGGCTCAGTTTCCTCCCAGCCATCCCACAAGTGGGGCTCATAGACGAGAGGGCTTAGTTTCCTCCCAGCCATCCCACAAGTGGCTCATTGGCGAGAGGGCTTAGTTTCCTCCCAGCCATCCCACAAGTGGCTCATAGACGAGAGGGCTTAGTTTCCTCCCAGCCATCCCACAAGTGGCTCATAGACGAGAGGGCTTAGTTTCCTCCCAGCCATCCCACAAGTGGGGCTCATAGACGAGAGGGCTTAGTTTCCTCCCAGCCATCCCACAAGTGGCTCATAGACGAGAGGGCTTAGTTTCCTCCCAGCCATCCCACAAGTGGCTCATAGACGAGAGGGCTTAGTTTCCTCCCAGCCATCCCACAAGTGGCTCATAGACGAGAGGGCTTAGTTTCCTCCCAGCCATCCCACAAGTGGGGCTCATAGACGAGAGGGCTTAGTTTCCTCCCAGCCATCCCACAAGTGGCTCATTGGCGAGAGGGCTTAGTTTCCTCCCAGCCATCCCACAAGTGGGGCTCATAGACGAGAGGGCTCAGTTTCCTCCCAGCCATCCCACAAGTGGGGCTCATAGACGAGAGGGCTTAGTTTCCTCCCAGCCATCCCACAAGTGGCTCATTGGCGAGAGGGCTTAGTTTCCTCCCAGCCATCCCACAAGTGGGGCTCATAGACGAGAGGGCTTAGTTTCCTCCCAGCCATCCCACAAGTGGCTCATTGGCGAGAGGGCTTAGTTTCCTCCCAGCCATCCCACAAGTGGCTCCATGACGAGAGGGCTCAGTTTCCTCCCAGCCATCGCACAAGTGGCTCCATGACGAGAGGGCTCAGTTTCCTCCCAGCCATCCCACAAGTGGCTCCATGACGAGAGGGCTCAGTTTCCTCCCAGCCATCCCACAAGTGGCTCCATGACGAGAGGGCTTAGTTTCCTCCCAGCCATCCCACAAGTGGCTCCATGACGAGAGGGCTTAGTTTCCTCCCAGCCATCCCACAAGTGGCTCCATGACGAGAGGGCTCAGTTTCCTCCCAGCCATCCCACAAGTGGCTCCATGACGAGAGGGCTTAGTTTCCTCCCAGCCATCGCACAAGTGGCTCCATGACGAGAGGGCTCAGTTTCCTCCCAGCCATCCCACAAGTGGCGTGCGGACAGTTCGACGCCTCAGCATCGACCTCCAAGGGTTGCGCACCCCAAAGAGAGAGCTTTATTATTGGAAATCGAACTCTCGAATCTGAAAAGGCATTTTCCAATAGCTATAATTGTCAGGATTCGGTCGATCACTTCGGCGTCGTGGTGAGTGACAGTATCTCCAGATCAGTCTCCTTGGATTAAAGGACACAAGACACTCGTATTACCACATTTACAGTATTACACAAAAATCCCACTATATTTAAGCCAATAAATGAACTCTCGTTTAACTTTACATCGTACACTATCTCTTCTGTGTGCAAATGTCAAAGAACACACATTTTAAAATGATTTTCTTTTGAAAATTAAAAAAATATATATTTTTTAAAGGAAATTTGGATATGAATTATATATTGAAATAGTAGAGTAAGAAAACAAAAGATGCATCTTGTATATTACGGATATTTTCAAAATAATTTCGATGTGTTTATGCAAATCAGTATATGGAGATAAGTATGCAACTATTTGTTATATTTTGAACCTTCAAATTTAACTATTTTTCAAGTGCTTTGAATTTGAAATTTCACGAAATTTATATAAATTTGGAACTGTAACACTTATTTTAATTATGTCACATGAAATCTAGTGTATATATTGACACATTTATATTACGACAAAAATATATATTAAAAAAAACAGCATATCCTGAACGCTCACGTGAGTTTTCTTTTTCTTTTTTTCCCCATATATGTATACAATTTTCATTGAAACTATTTCATTCAATTGTATTCTTTTACCGAAAAAAAACGTGATCCATTTTTGTGTATATGAAAATTCATAAATATAAAATAATTTTATGAATGTTTAATGGTAGATTTATATTGAAATATTTGTTGTATGTGTGTACAGAATTCTTCTTTGTTTCAATATAGTCTATAACAAACTTTTTGAAATATAACTAATGTTTTGTCGAGGTTGTTACGAACAATATTTTAAAAATCCTTCAATAAAAGTGAAAAGTGCTATTTAAATTTACAGTTTTATATCATGTTATATATCGTTTGCTATTCTATAATATGTAGTTATAATATATTTTAAACACAGACACATTTTTATATTTTCTTTAAAATATTGTTTTAATCTTTTGATTATAAATAAATAAATTACTACTTGTGAAAAGTTTTTTGAAAATTATACAACTGAGTAAAGTAACACCGTAAACAAATTAATAAAAAATATATTTACCTTTCCGTTAGTTTATCTGAAGTTAATAAAAATGATGAGAGAGAAAAAAAAAAAAAAAGAAAGAAACTTGACAATTTCCTGAAATACCCGGTGACAGATTCAACAACCCAAGTCGATAGAATGGGAAAGTCACCTCGTAAAAGTGCGCTCAAACTTCCAAACAACAAAGAATTCCAAAAAAAAAAAATCGTTTTTAAAAGTAAAGACGTGCTTCGTCAATTGTAAGACTTTTTCACAACTACGCTGACAAAAAAATATATATATATACACATGAAACTATTCTATTTATAATTTTTTAGCAAAATAATAAGATATTGTTTTATTTGAAAATGGGTAAAAATAACCTGCTTTTTTAAAGTTAAATTATTATTGATTTATATTTATTTTCTATTCAATTTTATAATTTTTATCAAAATAATAATATATTTTTATTTTAAAATGGGTAAAAATAACCTGCTTTTAAGGTTAAATTATTAATGAATTAGATTGTAAAATATATATCTAGAGCCAGGAAAAAAGACGCAAAATTGTTACTCATTGATTCACTTTAGAATACAATATATCTTTAAAATCTCGTAATTTGACTAATTTTAGAAACAAAAATTTGAGGCAACAAGAAAAATGTAAAACATCTAATAATCATATATTTCTGCACACAGACGATCTTTTAATAATTTGAAAAGATAAATGACCAAGACAAACATTTTTAAAGGAGATAATTTATAATTTTTAAAATTAATAATTTAAATAAACTGCCATTAAAATAGAAAAGATTCATTAAAAATAGTTTGCCTTAAATTTATCATGGGCAAGTATTTATAATTATGTTTATAAAACTTTAAAAAATACTTTTTAAAACGAAGTTGAGAATGTTTGTTTTATGATTACCGTATTTTTCAAAATATAAACAATGTTTGCAGAAATATATAGATACATTTTTAGTAAATAAAAATGTTCGTTAAAATATAAATTATATCCGCCATATCTTTGTAACATTTAATATATAAACGCTTGAAATATTTCTATATCAATGTTTTAATCTTTCTATTTAATATAAAAAGTATATTTTTCATTTGAAAAGTACTATTAATATTTTCAAAATAAATTGAGCAATATTTTCAAGATGTTGTAATTATATATAGGTATATAGCATTAAAAATCATATTATAGTGTATTCCGCATGGTCATCCATTGCCTCAACCTTCTCACAGCGGGGAACACCCCAAGGATCTGCGTTGAGTCCCTTCCTCTGGAATGTGGTCGCTCGCGAACTATTCCTGCTTTTTCAAATCAGGGAAAGTTCGCTAGTGGCTTTTGCCGACGACTTCACCCTCCTAATCCAGGTCCGTGGTCGTTTGCCTGTCGTGGCTATAAACGACTTTTTGGATAGGATGACTGCTTGGTGTGTTGACAAGGGCCTCCAGCTCAACCCCAGGAAGACACAGGCCTGCATCTTCCAGTGGAGGAGAGTTCATCCCAACCCGGACCCTGGGTTAAAGATTCTTGGACAACCTATTACCATAAGCCAGAATATCACCATATTGGGGGTCGAATTCGATCAAACTCGTAAATTCGTCTCCCATCTTAAGAAAATTGTACTACGGACCCGCTGCATGATTCTCCGTCTCTCCAATGCCATCCAAGGAAAATTTGGTCTGTCTTTTGCTGCTGGAAACCGAATTTTCAAAGCTGTGGTAGTACCGGCCTTCCTTTATGGGGTCTCTGCTTGGGGCAGTCGCGCTTCCTCAAGAGAAGGCATTCGTCAGCTCCGGAGTCTGCAGTACCTCTTCGCGCGCCGCACGTTACGAGGTGGTCCCTGCACTCCCACTATCTCAGCCATTTCTCTAACTGGTAGCCCTCCGCTTGATATCATAATCAAAGCGCGAATGACCTATCTCAAGGCGACTAAGGAGGGCCAGTTCGAGTTTCGGCCTGGTCCAGCCGCTCTCCCTTACCCACCCTTCCGACGCACAATTACTTTCAGTCTAGAATATGACAAAATCACTTCCCCGGTTATACATACTGATGGATCGAAATCCGAGGCAGGAGTTGGTGCTGCAATTATCCTTCCCTCTCAAGACCAACCAATACTCCTCCGACTACATCCGGATTGCTCTGCTTTCCAAGCCGAACTGCTTGCCATTCTTTGGGCAACTCGCCTCGCGGAAAGTATGCCAACCAACCCAGGAGTCACTATAGCGTCTGACTGCAGATCTGCACTGGCCGCTATATGTGCTCCTGGTCCAGCCCAAACGGCTCTAATTGCCGAGATAATTCTAGCCCTAGACCAAGCACCTCAGGTCAGCCTCTGTTGGGTAAAGGGCCACAGTGGAGTTGCAGGCAATGAACTGGCTGACCAGGCAGCAAAGACTGCAGCAGTCTCTAACCTGGAACAATCCTACTCCATCCTTCCCCAAAGCTTTGCCCGCAGCCGTGCCCACTCATCGGCTATGGAAGCTTGGACCTTAGTCTACACCCAGGATTACCATAACAGAAACCTAAAAAGATTTGCGACCTCCCCAATCCGCCTTAGGTCATTCCTGTCCAAAATACGTCTTGGGATGGCCACCACTACCATTCTTACCGGTCACGGCCACGTTCTGGCAGATCTAGCGCTCTGGCATAGAGATCTAGATCCAACTTGTCCTCACTGCCGGGAAGAGCCACAGACTGTGGATCACCTCCTCTTCTCCTGTCCAGCTTTTATGCTACACAGGCTACAGACACTGCTTGGAGTACAAGACTTCAGCCCGACATCCCTGCCCCTACTTCCTGACTCCCTGCCGGCCTGGAACTACCTGGTTCACCTCAGCAATCTGCCCCCCCCCCCCCCAATGACTAGACTTCTAGACTGTAGCTATACAGCCCGGGTAGTTGGCGATTTACGCTCCAGGAGCCTGGGTTACCTCTATTTTCTCTCTAGTGTTTTAAAGACTTAAAATAAAAAATATTTTATATATTTTGGAATTATAAAGCCTATTTATTATTTTACAAGTGTGTATTATTATTTATAAAACGCAATATTAAAAGAGACTTATCCCTCAAGCCTATTGATTTGAACAAAACGCAATATTGTTTATAAAATGGTTTGCATTGTAGATTTTTCGTATTTATATGTGTTGGTAAATGTTTTTTTTCGCTTATATGTAATTCTACTGTCCTAAAAGCTTATGTCCATACTTTGAATGAATACAATTTCTAAAATTCCACCCTTCAGTGTAGCATATATAAGCAGAATCGTTCAACACAGTATTAGAACTCTAAGAAGCGGTCTGTTTGATTAAATTGACGAAATCACTGATGAACCAAGCCCTCCGAATATTTTAAAATCGCAGTAAGGACAGTAGAAATTCTTGTTTTTTATGTGTAAAATAAATATTCGTACTTTAATGCTTCTATTTCTTATATGTATTAGGATTTATAGAAGTTTTGACATTCAAAATTCTTTATCAAACACTTCACCCTAAAAAAAAAAAGAATAAATAAAATAACAGACGATATCTAGGTTACGGCATTTAGCAGCCAATTAAAAAAATTCCATTGACAAACTAACAATTTACATATTTTTATAAGCTAACAAAACATGAATTTTTATCTTAAATAATTTATGTAAAGCTAGTTTTTATCGATTTAAAAAAAATCATTTTTTTCTCTCTTTTTACATTAAATAGCAACTTTTTCTAATCTGATTATAAAAACGAAAGAATATTTTTTTGGTACAAAATAAAATATTTTTTTGAAAAACAGTCCCCAGCCGAAAAAAAAAATCTTAATGAATTTAATAATTGGAAGATTATTCTGATAACTTGAGGCAAAACTATTTTTTTTTTACTTTTTATTTAATTAAAGACATAATATAAATGTTTTAAAAAATAATGAATTTTTTTTTTTAAAAGTCAAATAATAATGTCTGTTCAATATGGTACATTATATAAATCTTTGTGTGCACAATTTGCACTCATGTACTTAACGTAAGGAAGTGGAAAGTCTTTGATGTCGGCGGTCGTCTGTTTATTTATTTTTTGTTGTTTTAAGAATACAGTGAAAATTTTGTTCACACTTGGTTATCTCGTGTGTCTTCAATAAAGGTCACTGTAATATCTTTCAGAGTTATTGTCTGAATCCCGATATACATGATAAAAGATACAACTTTTTTTCACAAAAATCAAACTTCTACTGTCTCTTTATTCCACTTTTTATATACTTGATTAAAGGAAGCATTCAGGGTACAATCCCTTTTTCAGCTATCTAAAACAAATTTATTATTGTAGGTATTATATTAAATGTTCTCTAAGTGTACTTACGTGTAGGTATAAGGTATGGAAACATCAAAGCACGAATGTTTCTTTTTAAACATAAAATAAACTTCTACTGTCCTATCATAAAGATAGAGGCTGCCTGGCCGGCATTCATAGTTCTTCAAATTGAAGATACTTCGGTCAGTAAATCTTTTTATTACCTCGACGTTTCGACAGAAATCTTTTGTCCTTTTCTACTGTCCTTACTGCGATGAAAAATATTGGGAAGGCTTGGCTCATCAGTGGTGAACCCTCCCAGCGTTTTAAGAATAAGACCACTATATATTGTGTCAAACTGATTTTCTTATATAGGTTGCAGAGTTGATATATTTATGCCAGGAGGGAACCAATCAGAGACCGGGTGATATGTCTCCAATTCCTTATCCTGATATAGAGATTAACACTTACTTATCCTTGAAGTTGGACACAGATTCTAAAGCTGGGAGAACCTACTGTTAAATCAAAGACATATGAATTTTGAAAGCAACGGAAAACCTACTTAGAAATTGTTTGAGTCAAAAGGCGATCCATTAATTAAGATTATATAAAAGGGCGTACCTGGATCTGTAAAGAAAAAAAAAACATTTTTTTTCTCAAAATATTTCGAGAGATTGGTCCCTCTTTATCACTGTGTAATAAATTGATAAAGAGGGAGCAATCTCTCGAAATATTTTGAGAATTTTTTTTTTCTTTTTACAGATCCAGGTACGCCCTTTTATATAATCCTACTTAGAAATGTTTTCAAAGAAAGTCCTCAATGAATACACCAATTGAATAAAAACACCTACTTGCCATCATTTGAAAAGGGTTCCGGACAAAATCACGACAACCCAAAATTCAAACAGCAACAAAATCCAAAAAATAAAAAAAGTCAAATTTCAGCGAATTTGAGTAAATAATTTCCCTGTGTATTTGGGGAGGAATGTTTATATAAAATATTATATTTACATATACCAAATTCTTTTATTTTCTCTCTAATTTAATTTGTTGGGATTATGTTTTGTCGGGATTTTGTCTGTCTATATATACACTCATGGATAAAACTTAAGGAATTGTACCTTACAGCATGTATATCGTGATTCAGACAATAAATCTGAAAGATATTACAGTGACCTTTATTGAAGACACACGAGATAACCAAGTGTGAACAACCTCTGTCTCTACAAAAAAAAAAAAAAAAAAAAACAGACGACCGGCGATATCAAAGACTTAACACTTCCTTAAGTTCTATCTATGAGTGTATATTGATATTGTTGCCAAGTACAAACCCGCCGGGATCTTCATGAGATCACAGAGTAAAAAAAATCAATAAATAATTAATATATTCAAATTCCAAATATATAAAGAGAAAATATAGAATTAATTTTAAACATTAAAAAGTCCTTCAATATTCCTAATTTCATTATAAAAAAATGTTCTATATATGCATATCGCTAACTAATTTATTTATTGGTTGGTTAATAAATTGGATCCAATTACAGTATCTACAACCCGCCATACACTTTAACCAATTTAATTCATTAACCTGACGCTATGTGAAAAGAAGAAACAGTATAAAATTTATATTGTATTAGGGGAGGGATCAGGTGTTGATAAATTAAAAATGAAACATCTACTGATGTACGATCAGATGTTTCATAAAGGTTTTTGATAGCTTGCTCCATTTATCGAAATAAATACTGTTGAATTCCGGAATATTTCTACGATAGAATACTCTTGTGATTTGCATAGAGTTTTAGTATTGTCTATGCTAATTGTCATCTGCCTACCTATACAGAGCGGCCTTGTTGGATTGTTAGTCAGGCTAGCGGTTATTAGATAGGACAGGTCGGCGTGAGCTGCTGATGTACATATAATTTGATCTTTTGTCCTTCTTTTATAGTTTTATATCTTTAGGTAATAAAGGTTCTTCTCTCTTCCTCTACGAATCCATAAATATTTCCAACAAATATCAACTAATCGTTGCTTTTATTAATAGCACCACGCTGATGAGGGCCAACAGTCTGAAACACTTACGTGTTTGACGCTTCTAGACTAATCAAGAAAGAGTATTTGACCAATATTCTGGAATGAATAAAATTCATCAATTATTTTATATTTATTCCGATAGATGGAGCAAGCCATCAACAGCGTTCAGTTGCACGATCAAGAGAAGCTTTTTTTTCCTTAAATCTTTACTATTAGATACAATAAGGTTTGTATCATATGCAAATTAGTGTGTTTCTATTAATTTGTTCATTATTTTAAATATTGATATGATAATCAGAGAAAAGGAAACACTAAGTCAAAAAGACTTCATTGAAATATCCATCAGAGAAATGGAAAAACTAAGTCAAAAAGACTTCTTTCAAATAATAATCAGAGAAAAGGAAACTCGAAGTAAAAAAAAAAGACTTCATTAAAATATCCATCAGAGAAATGGAAAAACTAAGTCAAAAAGACTTCTTTCAAATAATAATCAGAGAGAAAAGCTAAGTCAAAAAGACTTCTTTCAAATAATAATCAGAGAGAAAAGCTAAGTCAAAAATACTTCTTTCAAATAATAATCAGAGAGAAAAGCTAAGTCAAAAATACTTCTTTCAAATAATAATCAGAGAAAAGGAAACACTAAGTCAAAAAGACTTCATTGAAATATCCATCAGAGAAATGGAAAAACTAAGTCAAAAAGACTTCTTTCAAATAATAATCAGAGAAAAGGAAACTCGAAGTAAAAAAAAAAAAGACTTCATTAAAATATCCATCAGAGAAATGGAAAAACTAAGTCAAAAAGACTTCTTTCAAATAATAATCAGAAAGAAAAGCTAAGTCAAAAATACTTCTTTCAAATAATAATCAGAGAGAAAAGCTAAGTCAAAAAGACTTCTTTCAAATAATAATCAGAGAGAAAAGCTAAGTCAAAAATACTTCTTTCAAATAATAATCAGAGAGAAAAGCTAAGTCAAAAAGACTTCTTTCAAATAATAATCAGAGAGAAAAGCTAAGTCAAAAAGACTTCTTTCAAATAATAATCAGAGAAAAGGAAACTCGAAGTAAAAAAAAAAAGACTTCTTTAAAATATTCATCAGAGAAAAGGAAAAACCAGGTCAAAATACTTCATTGATATAGCCAGGACACACAGTGAGAGAGAGAGAAAAAAACTTAATTTGAAATACAATTAAAAAAATAAAAAGTTAGGTCAAAAGACCCTAATTGATAAAAGTCATCAAAGAATAAGATTTAAATATGTGAGATAGAGAAAGAGAGAGAGACTTTACAAAACGAACGCTACCAGAAATCAGTATTGTAACGTAGCTTCCAGGAGACTGATTTCTTAATCAAAATAATTAGGCAAATCTTGCCCTGAGGTCCCTCGGGCTCCATTATCTCTACCATGTCATTAATCCAGCGACGTATCTATAGAGACCAATACCACGCGACCTATTTCTGGACCTTAAATTGGTATTGATGCCATCATATTGATGGGTGGGTCCCAGACATCTCGTGTTCTGGAACAACTTGTCACCAGGATACCTCGTCAAATAACATTTTGTGTCGTGTTTAGCTTTCGAGATACTGCCCTTCTACATGGCATAATAATTATTATATATAATATATATATTATATAATCTAAAATACAATTATTTTATTTTTTTTAAAACATATATTTTATTTTCATTCATTGACTGTTTTACATATTTGACCATAGATGCAGAACATACCACTTTAATTATTATTGTTGTAAATATGAATAGTTAACCCTACCTTTTTTTAAATCACGATTATAGAATTCATTATATAAATTCTATATTCCTGTGATAAATAATTTTATGTGTAATTTTACTTCAAGTAATTTTCAAAATAAAATCTACTTGAAAGGTAAATAATTATCTTTACTTTTCCACGACTGCACCTCTTTTCAACAATCAAACACAAAAATAATTCTAACGTAATATATATATATATATATATATAATAATTATATTTTTGCATTTTTTTTGCTGTATTTATCCCAATACCAAAAAAAAAAGCTGTCACACAAAAACCATGGGTGATGGAAAATTTCTGATTAGATTTTTGAGTTCAGCATGAAAATTTACACTAGAAACACCATCAGGTTCTCTTGGGTAAAAATGTTGTTGACCGGTGTAATTGAAGTATTTTTTTTTAAGCATTGTAGGTGTATCGTAAAGATAAAGGCTGCCTGGCCAGCATTCATAGTTCTTCAAATTAAAGATACTTATGCCAGTAATTCTTTTTATCAGCTCATTATCAATCTATATTTGTTTTGCTTGTCATTTTAACACTTAATAAAGAAAAATAAACCAAATTTAATTGTATATTTAAAAAAAAAATTATCGCGTTAAAAAATGTTTATAAATTTTCAAATATTTTACAGTGTGTGGTGAGATATGGAATGAGTCACGATACCAGTTTTTTAAAAAAGATTTACTGACCGAAGTGTCTTTTAATTGTAGGTGTAATAATGGCTTATTTCCACAGTTGTATGATAAAGGTTTATCTGTTAGGGCAATTATTTAATGGGGGTCACGTTATAAAGGCAATCCGGAACTAAATTCTTTGAAAACTGATTTATTTATACAAAAGCCTTCTAACAGAGAAAATAGTAATAAAAAAAAAAGGTTGTAACAATCAACAATTCCAGGACTCGAGACACCTACTGCTGGAATGCCCACTCTTCTTCAGCGCTAGACAACAGACAATAAATAATGTATTTCAATTTGTAAATAGCAGAAAGAATTATCATAGATTTAACTATTTTTGTAGATATATTTAGGATTATCTTTCTAACCTGAAAGGTCCAGGTTCTTAATATATATTATTGTTTCTCTTTATTATTTTTGATTACTTTTTCTTGTATAATATGTTTATAACTGTTACTGTTTTAAAAATGTAAATCGACGCAATTATCCCTAGCCGGGATATCGCGTTTTGTATGTTGAAATAAATCAATAAATCAACAATAGTCGACTGTTGAAGAATTAGGTTTAAATGTGTCGTTTGTAGGTAAAACTGCCCCCGTTCACTAGGTATTTTCAGTTCTTGGATGTAAAATGGTAGAGATATGAGATTTAAGCATTGTGGAAGAGCTTGTGGCTTGAAAGTTTGCATTTTTTTTAACATTATAGAAAGTTTAAAATGGTAAGCTTTTAATTATCAGCTCATTATCATGCCAATTATTTCTCTTGTCATTTTAACACTTAATAAATAAAAAAAATCATTTTTAATTGTACAGTTAAACCTGTTTATAGCGTCCCCTCTAAATAGCGCCTCCCTCTCTATAACGCCCGATTTTAAATACGTAGTACGATGCGATTTACATTAAAAGTGACCTGTCTATAGCACACTATTTTGGTGAGTCCCAAGAGGGGGCGCTATAGACAGGTTTAACTGTATATCAAATTACAAAACTATTTTAGAGGCGTAATATTCTTTTTAAAATAAAACAATTTCTACTGTCCTTACTGCAATGGAAAAATTAAAGGGAGGGCCTGGCTCATCAGTGGTGAACCCTCCCAGCGGTTTCGCCAGTTTAATCTACCATACCGATGTTATATTGCATTTTTGGAACTTCCTTTTATAGTGATACTGATGCTTGACTCTTCGAATGGGCATTTTAGATTAACTGTATATATTTATAAAAATTTTATCGCGTTAAAAAATGTTTATAAAATTTCAAATATTTGACAGTGTGTGGTCAGATAAAGAATGAGCCGCAATACCAGTTTTTTTTTAAAGGTTTTTTTATTGGCGTGATAAACATAATACATATTCATATAAATTCACTTTTGTACTATTTTTCATAATGCATTGTGTTCTTATGTATATTTCAAGGGAGAGGTGCCTCTTTTGATACATACATGTTGTAATATATTCCAATATATATCTATGTCTCCATGTGTTGTATAGATGTAGTGTAATTACCAAGGTAACAAATAAAATTTCGAGTGAGTGACAGTCGGCGCCTGTAGGAGGAAAAGGTCCAAAAATAAAACAATGGTTGCCTGTAAAGTCGGTTTTACGGGCGAAGATTTTACGTGACAACGGTAGAATATTTATTGATATGAATATAATTAAATTGCACAATAGGAACAAGGAATTGAATGAAAATAAGAATTGCACAAATTTTAACTATAGAAATATATTTTGTTTACTAAAACATTGTACATGTAAACTTAAACTTAACTAATTCCTATTTGAGTGATTTTGTTGAGGATAGGACGATGATAGGAGAAATATGAAATGAAAGGAAGTGTTTCTGCTGTAATGTTTCTTGCGAAAGTCAAGTCGATAGTTGTTCCTTTTAACGTAGTTGACTTAGAAACGTTTGATACGCAATCAAGATTATACGTATTTTTCATGAAATTAAGAAGCGAGTTGTCAGGCTTTACGTTTTTGTTAAAATCACCACACAGAAGAATCGGTTCAAATTTTTGCTAAATAAATTTGAAATTAAATAAAATTTGTAATTGTAAATGATGAAGTTGAAAATTAAAACATTTACTTATATTAGATGTTAAAATTCTTGCTCAACACAGTTTAAATAAAGTTTTCTTATATCTGCCACTTTTTCTTAATATTTGTAATTTTAAATAATCAATTCGAAAATCAAAACATTTATTCAGATCGAAGGTTCAAATTTTTGCTAAATAAATTTGAAACTATTTAAAATTTGTAAAATAATAATTAATTAATTAATTAATTTTAAACTAATAATTTACTTAACACTATCAACATTTATCAATAGTATGACATAACCTATAAACTCAGTTTCTCAACTTTTGTGTCAATCTAACAATTAATCAATCAATCATAGTTTACGATAGTTTACGAACTCTCGTTCGGTGACTCATCGTAACGTTACCGGGCGTTACACTTTTTCATAAGTGACTCCCAGCCGCAACCTAATTTAAGACGTTGTCACGTCAAAACAAGTCGGGTTCCCAGGTGTGCCCCTTTCTTACTCAGATTAGTCTGCTTTGAGACGCGATGATTGACAGACCCCTCTAGACAGATCTCCCCTGACCGACGTCGGCTGCACTCACTCTCTCGCCATCTCTATGGTGACATCCAACATGTCTCGTCCTTTTGTGTAATCCCAATCACGCCTGAACCCACTCTAATCATTGTGGCCACCACGACTGCAACCAACATGCCACACTACAGTCATCTTACAGCAACAACAACTACATTACTACATATATATATATATATGAGAATATAGTCAGGTTTTAGATCCAAAAAGAATTTATAGTTCATTTTTTATGGTAATATCTTTATCGATAAAAAAAAGGTTTTTTTTTTAAAGAATAGCAATTCTTAGCCATTTGTTACTCAATAAATACAGGTTGGTAAAACCCCAAATTAGAAAACCAATTTTTTAAAACAAATGACAAAAAGAGTGGGAAACTGGTTTGGAATTAATTTAGTTTTTGTTAATTGTTTTTTTCGACTGAAGACTTGCTACTTTTTGTGAAAATAAAAACACCAAGAATTAGTCTTGTGTTTTTTATAAACAATTTTTATGTGGAACCGTCTTAAATAGTTTTATAAAAGTCAGTTTAGAATTAAATGAATATATTGTTGGGAATATAGTGAATGGATTGGAATAAATAATTCTGGTTGTTATAATTGATTATTATGGACTTTTGTTGGAAATATAAATATAAATATATGTGTTTGGGTGCGTGCGGTAATTATGTAATTGTGTTGGTGTGTAGTAATTATGTATTGTGTGTGTTGTATTTATGTATTATGCTTGTGTGTTTGCTTTTGGTATTTATGTATTGTGTTTTGGTGTTGTTTGTGTATCTATGCATTGTATTTGTCTATTGTGTGTTGTATTTATGTATTTTTGTGTTTTGCCTTTTGTATTATGTTGTATTTATGTGTGTGTATTGTATTTGTGTATTGGGTGTTTTTTGTGCGTTGATTTTTGTATTGTTTTTTTTGTGTGTTTTTTCGTGTTGTATTTATGTATTTTGTGTGTTTATGTTTTGTATTAATATATTGTTTTTGTGTGTTCAATATTTATATATAATGTTTGTATATTATGTGCGTTTTTTGTGTTTGCGCTTGTGTGTGTTTAATAAAATTGTCTAAAAAACTGAAACGTCTGTAGATGATTTATGATTGGAGTTTGGTTTGCCAGGACCAATCATTTTTGATTTTTCAGGAAAGCAGCTCTTTTGAGATGGGTGGATCATGGGGTGTCATACTTTGCAAACAAAGATTATTCCATCCTTGTCAAATGGAGTGCTGACAGTACATTGGTTATGTTCGAAGACCATTCCATCCTTGTCAAGGAGAGTGTTAACAGCACATGTGTTAGGTCCGAAGACCATTTTATCTTTTGTAGGCAGACAAAATTGGATTCCTTATAATCTAGCCAGCTCCGTATGTTTAATCAAAACACAAAGATTGTTTTAAAAAGTTATATATATTCAGTCAAATATATGAAAATCACTGAATAAACACAAGTAAAATATGACAATGCTGGATTCTCGCCTACAGCAACTGCCGCCGTTATAGCAGCATCGTCTGGCCAAAGAAGGAATACAAGAACAGAACCTATCGGCTGATGGTCTCATCAAGATATCGACAGCTACTGGATATATCGGAGACTTTCGTCTGATCTCCTCTCTAGAACTATCTGGCAACACAGATTATCTTCCTTTTCTCTATAATCCTCTTTCATTATCTGAGTCAAAATATTATAAAAAATATTATTCTTAGAAAAATTATTAAAATATATTATTTTTAATTTTATAAAATTGTTTTTTTTTTCTTTGCCGATAAACATTCGCTGTTAAAAAATTTAATTAGAGGATGAAATCTCAATAAATGGTAGAATATAGGGTCATTTTGATAGCCGTACGCATGCGCTAACTTCCCGGCAAAGTAGTCGTAAATCTTCTTTCTAGAAGCGGCGAGTATAAAATGTGTTTGCCACGGTAGATCAAGGTTATAAATATCTTTGCATATTCTAATAAATATTACCTGAGACGTAGAAATTTGAAGATATTTGCGCTGAAATATAAAAAAAAAAGAATTCTATCTTAATAATAATATTATTTGTATTTTCTACAAATTGGATTAAAATATTTGTTTTAAAATCCAAAGAATAATAATCATGCGTATATATTTGACGCTTCTTATAGGCGCTATTTCTGCTTTCTTTGTTGAACATTTTACAACTTTGACAGCGAGGTGACGTATGCATTCGCCCTCTGGTTTGGAGAATTATAGGATATGCTTGTTTTTTAAAAACCTTTTTGCCACTTCTTCCTGCGGTTTAGAAATTACTTCAACCATAATCTTTCTTTCTGATTTAATGACGATAACATTACCAGAGCGGGTTTCTATATACAAAAAGTATATAAATTCAAATATATGAAAATAAAAAATACACGTTTACATGTGGACAAAACTTAAGGAAGTCTTTGGCATTGCCGGTCCTCTGTTTTTTTTTTTTTTTTTTTAAGGAGATAGTCAATTTTGTTCACACGTGGTTATCTCGTGTATATTCAATAAAGATCACTGTAATATATTTCAGAGTTATTATCTAAATACCGATATACATGTTAAAAGGTACAACTTCCTTAAGTTTTGTCCATGAGTGTATATAGTGTGTCTTCAATAAAGGTCACTGTAATATCTTTCAGAGTTATTGTCTCAATCCCGATATACATGGTAAAAGGTACAACTTCCTTAAGTTTTGTCCATGAGTGTATATAGTGTGTCTTCAATAAAAGTCACTGTAATATCTTTCAGAGTTATTGTCTCAATCCTGATATACATACTAAAAAGTTCAACTTCCGTAAGTTTTGTCTCCATGAATGTAAGTCACATCTAGGATTGAGTTTCTTTTAAGATTTTAATTTATTTTCTCTAACACACTATTTTCCGAGGCCAATACATGAAAACTTGTTAATCGTAGAATAATGGTGAAATAACGCACACAATTTGATAAAATATTATTATTTTAAAGTT
>CP092868.1:22480279-22532123 GCA_030710605.1 Cordylochernes scorpioides
ACTTTCATGTGCATTTTTTTTTAACGATTGATTAATTAGTTTTGGCGGGGAGAAAAGTAACAACCACCGATTCTGCTTTTCGTCTAAAGATTGTAAAAATGCGGAAGATGGATATTTATGGGCGTAAAAAGGCATCTCTTCTTTTTTTAAATATAAGCATTAAACTACCCTACTACATCAGCTAAAAAACACCTTTTTGCTAGATTCAGCCAATACCAAAATTCCTTTCGTAGGATGTTACGAAAACGATCCCTGTCCTGATTGAGGGCCGTAACCCAGAAACCGCGGTATATGTAAATTGTTGTCTTTTTGTTTGAATTTTCCAAACCTAGTGTAGTGGCTTGTTTATTGATCCGAATCCGCCTTTTTTTTTTCTCGGAGAAAAAGCAAAGAAAAACATTGTTTTGATGCATTTATTAAATCGAAGAGGTGGTACCCTTTTTGCATACTGGCGCAAACAACCACATATATATATATATATATATACATATATACAATATATATACACACGTATATAAAGTCAGGGTATTACTGTTTATTTTCTCTTCTTCCTTCTCCTTAAAAAAAAAAAAGCGTATTTCTTTCTATCTCTCTAGGCAATTATCCTAAACGATTTCTCCCGATTTTTTTTTACCTTTTTTTTTTCTGGTTGGAAAATATAATTTGACTCATATTGTTCCTTCTAAGCCCCTATCTCTATTTGGTATTTTTTTTCTCCCTCTTTGATTTAAGATTTACAAAAAAAAAAAAATGTTTTCTGGAATGGTTTTGTTTGGATACGCTTTTTTTTTGGTTTGTTCTGATTTTAATCTTTTTTTTTTTAAGAATGTTTATATCTCTAGGAAACTATAAAATGAAGATGTTATAAATGTTTTTTATTTCCGTTTTTATACATTTTTTTTTGTATCAGAAAATGTTTATAGTGGAATTTTGCTCTTTTATATTTCAAGCTTTAGCGTAAAAACGATTCTTTTTTTTTTTTGTTAAGAATTGAAAGCAAAATCGTAGTTATTATTGACTTAAACTTCCCCCCTTTATTATGTTCATCAATAGAGCCAAATTTTGGAACCTAAAAATAGAGGTGAATCCTAATAAAAAGGAGAAAATGTACGAAATCGGATGGTAAAATAAAGAAAAATGTTTTGCTTTTTCCTCCCTCCCTGAAAGCATCATTACGAGGATAAAACATTTATCTACATTTCTATTATGATGTACTACGCGCCATCTGTTATGAAAATTCGAAAATATTTTAGACGTGTAAGATTCTTTTTGAAATTAAACAATTTCTACTGCCCCTAGTGCAATATGGAAAATTTAATGGGAGGGTTCACCACTGATAAGCCAGGCCCTTCCTTTAATTTTTCCATATTGAAGTAAGGGCAGTAGAAATGGTTTAATTTCAAAAAGAATCTTACGCGTCTAAAATAGTTTCGAATTTTCATTTATCTACATTGTATAGTGGAGGTGTTAGGAATATTTTTGTTTATATTTAGTAAAAGTCTGGGGGGTCGGTGGACGGCTGGTTAAACCGTTTGGTTTTCTACCACTACGACCCGGGTTCGATTCCCGCATTGGACACTTTTTTCTGTTAAAAAAAAAAAAAAATGCTCCAAATGCCCCGATTCTTGCAAAAGTCCAACCCCACCAGCGGGTGCAAGTAACCAAACGGGGCTCTGGCATATTTGTAAGTGCAAAGTCGAACTGCTTTTCACATGTGTAGACATGTGGTGCACTTACAGTAAAAAGCAGTCGCTAACTACCCACCATGATTATCATGGCCTGTACCACGTGTACTAGGGATAAGCAAAAAAAAAGTAAAAGTAAGAAGAAAAAAGACATTTCTCTTGATTGTTGATGATGACTTTGCACCCACTATCGGAATAAATATCAACTAAACGTTGGTTTTAGTTTTGATTTAAATATATTTGCTAGATGTTTTATGACGATTTGATTATAAAAGAGAAAGTTTTTTTGACAATATTTAGGGAAAATAATAAAAAATAACGATTAGTTGATATTTATTCTTATAGATGTGACGTAAGTTACCAGTAACGTTCACTTGCACGATTAGAGGTAATGTCTTTCCAACCCCCCACCTTTAATAATTTTTTTTTTTCTCGATGAATTATAAAAAGTGGAATCGTGACGATTTTGATTCTTATAAAGAGACAACTGTACCAAGAGAAGCATATCTCTTTTTATCTTTAAAAATGCATTAAAAACAATGTATTTTGGGTCATCAACCCAGTACAGAATGTTTTACGCTGGTGATGAAGAATGTAGTACCAGTTTTGACAAATTCAGACAAAAGCCAACAACCTGTATAACCGTAAGGAGAAAACTAAATCATCTCTCCCTCCCCCCGGAGGATGGTATGTATTAACGTGCACAAAATGGCATCCTCTCCCTTTAAAAATGCATTGATAACGCATTTCTCGATCTTCTCCGAGTAAAGTGTTCATGCCCAAATCGGTGAATATACTCCAGCTTTGAATATTCAAAACTATTATAGACGCGTATGAATATTTTGAAAATTAAACAAATACTACTGCCCTTACTGCAATGGAAAAATTAAAGGGAGTAAGGGCAATAGAAATTGTTTGATTTTTCAAAAGAATCATACGCGTCTATAATAGTTTTGAATATTCATAACAGATGGCGCGCTGATGCATCATACTATTCCAGCTTTAGCGAATTAGAATAGAAGTTCACCTGCGTTCCGTGGTTTCGGGAGCTATGACCTTTATCATCAGCACAGGGGTGTTTAGGATTTCACGGATCTGAATCCAAGCGTACAGTGGTGCGGGGATTGTGGTGAAACAGGTTCGGTAGAAATGAACAAGGCAAAGCTAGACAGTAGAGAAAGATCAAGCAGTGTAGAGCAGAGCAAGTATCAGGACTGAAGAAAGAACACGGATTACAGCAAGATAAACCAATCCATATGATAGACCTATCTGGATAGAACAAAGCATTATAGAGCAACATAGGTATCAAGGTTTAGGAAAACTGGGAAGGGCAGAGCTGAGCAATACATAGCAAGGTAGTGCACAGCAGGTTAGAGCAGAACTAGAACAGACCCGAACAGTGCAGAGCAGGGTAGTGCAGAATGAGGACAGAGCTGAACAGAACAGGACAGATGCGTAGAGCGTATCAGAGTTGAAGAGAGAAGAGAAACAGGACGGGATGAGGGCAGGAACACGAGATGAGCAAAGAAGAACATAACAGAGCTGAAGAGAGTGTTGTAGCAAGGCAATGCAGAACACAATACAGAGCAGAGAGAGTGTTGTAGCAAGGCAATACAGAGCTGAAGAGAGTGTTGTAGCAAGGCAATGCAGAACAGAGAGAGTGTTGTAGAAAGGCAATACAGAGCAGAGAGAGTGTTGTAGCAAGGCAATACAGAGCAGAGAGAGTGTTGTAGCAAGGCAATGCAGAACAGAGAGAGTGTTGTAGAAAGGCAATACAGAGCAGAGAGAGTGTTGTAGCAAGGCAATACAGAGCAGAGAGAGTGTTGTAGCAAGGCAATGCAGAACAGAGAGAGTGTTGCAGAAAGGCAATACAGAACAGAGAGAGTGTTGTAGCAAGGCAATACAGAGCTGAAGAGAGTGTTGTAGCAAGGCAATACAGAACAGAGAGAGTGTTGTAGCAAGGCAATACAGAGCTGAAGAGAGTGTTGTAGCAAGGCAATACAGAACAGAGAGAGTGTTGTAGCAAGGCAATACAGAGCTGAAGAGAGTGTTGTAGCAAGGCAATGCAGAGCAGAGAGAGTGTTGTAGAAAGGCAATACAGAGCAGAGAGAGTGTTGTAGCAAGGCAATACAGAGCAGAGAGAGTGTTGTAGCAAGGCAATGCAGAACAGAGAGAGTGTTGTAGAAAGGCAATACAGAACAGAGAGAGTGTTGTAGCAAGGCAATACAGAGCTGAAGAGAGTGTTGTAGCAAGGCAATGCAGAACAGAGAGAGTGTTGTAGAAAGGCAATACAAAGCAGAGATAGTGTTGTAGCAAGGCAATACAGAGCTGAAGAGAGTGTTGTAGCAAGGCAATACAGAGCAGAGAGAGTGTTGTAGAAAGGCAATACAGAGCAGAGAGAGTGTTGTAGCAAGGCAATACAGAGCTGAAGAGAGTGTTGTAGCAAGGCAATGCAGAACAGAATAAAGAGATAGAGAAGGGCACAGGAGGGCGGGCAGGTCAGGGCACCTGTTGGTCCTTGCCGCAATAAGGGAGGATCAATGGCGTCAGTTGGACGTGTTGCTGGAAGCTGGCCAACCTTCATTATACGCCGCCACCACCGCCGTCCCTCGTTTATTAACATCGTCATTAAGTCGCCTTTCTTTCAAATGGCACGCGCGCTCACTATCATAACCTGATTTCTCTACCCGTGTTCCCTCGTTAGGGGTTTGCCATCGATTCTCTCACCTTACTGCTGCACTCTCTTTTATTTTTGTAAATGACTTTCCCACCTTCTCTCTTTTTTTTTTCGTCTAAAAGTTTCCCTATCCTAGATTTTTATTTGTTGGCCATTTTCCCCTTCTTTGTTGTTTTATATCTTACGTGTTAGTTTTTGTTTGTCCAGAATAATTTGATGCGTTTTATGATCCGCGCGTTATGCTCATTCTCCAATGGCTTAGCAATAATACTATATGCCAGCCTATGGCTATGGATATTTCTGACTAACAATGAAGTATTTGGTTTGACTTTAAGGCTATGTATCAAGGGCTCTACGTCCCATTTCACGCTATCCAATGATGGTATTCTTCGATTCCTCTTATGTTTATTTTGATAAAAAAAAACATTCAAAGGCATGCGTTTGAAGGGCTCAATTTTCTAGACGCGGTTTAAAAGCGATTTCTGCTATTCCCTCCTAATCCAGAAACTAGTTTTTGATTAGGGCAATCGTTGCGGATTGTGAGGAATAGAGCGTAACAAGGATGGCCGTTGAAAGAAACTGGTAGTGTTGAATATTGAAAGAGCATGCTGTTTGATCGGGCATTAGTCTAATGCCAAGAGCCTGTTAGCCCTTGGGCATTACAAGAAACGAAGTATGCATAGAAGACCCTCTCCAAAACTGTGTGTTGGAAAGTGTTTGTTTTTGTTGCAAAAACCTCAAAGCCAAGGTTTAGAAGACAAAAAACTTTGAATACGACCTACAGAATCTTGCTAGAGGTGGAAATAATGCCTATAGCACCGTATATACTACGCTATAATAGTTTATATAACTTATATTTATTTATTTAATTTTTCTCATCAATAATTAATAATTTATGTGGTAAATTGGAGCAAAAATGTCACACACAATACTTACTTCTTATAATCATTACGATTAGCTTTCCTCCTTATTTCACATAGGCATCATTTCTCTCGTAATGACTTCCAGCGATTTATCGAAGTTTTGAAGTTCTACTTCCTAGGTAAGGCAATATAAAATGATGTTCGCCTAGCAAGTTACGTCAGTAAGTTTTAATCTCATTTCTTCCTTCGGCAGCATATGATTGGGTTGATGACGCGGCGGTTAAATTGTTGAGGCCAGCACCTGGGGGTCGGTCATCGATTTTCATTCTCTTCCTTGCCGTGAAGGACATCCTCCTCTCAAGTCTCCTATCTATATTGAGATAGAAGATGATGATGATGATATTCCTGTCCCTCTACTTTCTTAATAAACGGATTATTTTAATGCAGTGTTATTAAAAAATGGAAAGAGAGAGGTACCTTTTTTTTAGTTGCACTCCAATATAATCCTCCCTCAATATTTCAATCTATTTTGACTTAAAATCGGCTCGCGACTACTTGTTCACGACTTAAAAACAACTTTTACTTTCTTCCTTTGGTTAGATTCGTCCGAATTTCTATGATTCTCTTCCCGTAGGGGTTGTCGCAAACAATCTTTTTTTTAAATTTTATTTTAAGGCCATTTCCCCAAAGTCCCAGCTATCACAACCTTTCATCGCCTTTTATCCTTACAATTTAGTTTAGCCTATCCACGTCCCTCTCTCTCACTCTCTATTACCGAGTGTTTTGCTCTTTCGCCTCTATATATTTCTGATGTGTGTGTTATGTATTCCTTTCCCTTCCCCCCGACTGCCATGACCCAGGATCGAATCCCGCATTGGACACCTTTTTTTCTGAATTAAAAATTTGCTAAATGCCCCCCCTCCCCCCCCCCAGTTCTTGTAAAAGTCTAACCACACCATTGAGCGTAAGTAACCAAACGGGGTTCTGGCATATTCGTAAATGCAAATGTCGAACAGATTTCTACTTGTGTAGATATATGTGGTGTATTTACAGTAAAAGTGGTCGCTAACTACTTCCCACCATGGTTATCATGGCCTGTACTACGTTATGTACCAGGGATATGTTAGAAATGTGAAATTTATAGAGTCATGTTTCATCCCAAGTTGACCTTCGGCACATGTACACTGAGGCGGCGCCACCTTATACCATGTGACGTCACTACCTACCCCTTCCTGCCTGCTGCTAGCTGTTTACAACTGTCATTCTATCTCTCTTTTGATTTTCTCTAAACTTGTATAACCAATAAATCAATTGGCACTCTGCTTTAACGAGTGATTCGTTAATATTTCCAATAGGATAATAATAATAATAAAAGTTCACGTGACCTCAAATATTCTCCAACAGCGAACCTCAATACAGAAATACCTTTTGTTTCTCAGCCTAAAGATCTAATGAAACTCTTAACGTAATTTTTGGAGAGCTTTTGATTTGACCTCCCCAGGCGGCATGGCGGACGACAAAGTCAAGGGAGGAATTGTCCCAAAGGACCTGTCTGATGACAGCGCCATCTGGTTGCAGAGCCCCCTCCTCCTCCTCTTCCTTACAGAAAAAAAAAAAGGAACGTTTTTCGCCATATAATTGTTTTTGTTGGAGTAAAATCTCTATCCGAAGGATATTTCGAGTCTTAAGAAAAGTTGGTAAATTAAGACAATCATAATCTCCCTATTTGATATTGAAGAAATACAGATCTGGGAGAATAGCTTCTTTATAAATGACGTCGATTGTACAAGCTTTCAGACAAGACGTCCTGCTGCTGGTACAAAACAAATCTTGAAGTGTATAATGCCACATGGAAAATTAAGGAAGACGAAAAATTCAGGAGGATACAACAATTTATTTCAGGAAAGGAAAAAACTATGAATGGTAAACAAAGCCACGAGGGAAATTTACAGATGTAACAAAATATAAACATAAAAATGACCACTTTGTTAATAAAAATTAATAAATACTTTATTTACAATATAAACCATTGCCACTCGTGTCATTCTGTACCCGTAGAAGGGTGTTTTGACCGAAAACTTGTACAATTGTCATCTTATATAATGAATCTCTTCTCCACGACTTGTGTTACTTCTATAAAAGTTGGTTTTATATTTTATCACCCAAATTGTAAATAATAGCATTTATTAAGACGAAAAACATGGTGAAGGAAAACGAGTTTCTTTTATTGATGCATAGGTGTATAATTTATATATATACTAGCCGAATGACCCGGGCAACGCCCGGGGTTTACCCGATTAAATGCTTTTATTCAAATAATATTCGTTACAATTATAAATTGGCGCCATGGATGTCATTCTTGTATAATATATAAATGAGTTTTAAAAATTGTAAAAAAAAAAAAATGCATCGGCCGGGAATCGAACCCGGGGCGCCCGCGTGGCAGGCGAGCATTCTACCACTGAACCAAAAGCAAACGGTGACAGAATTAAGAACGCATGACGATGATAACTGTATATTATCCGTGACAGAGGCGGCCGATGAGGAAAGACGGTCGTGACTATATATAGTAATATATTCCTTCCTACCATTTGTATCATAGTTCTTATAAGTCGCGCTTCATTGCTCGCCTGTTGAAGGGTTTTTTTTTACCCGAAAGCTTGCACCTATGCATCAATAAAAGAAACTCGTCTTCCTTCACCATGTTTTTTCGTCTAATTTCAATTCAGGAAGAATTCTTTATCTATATTTGTAAATATCATTTATCTTTGTTTAATTTCTCATTACTTTTTTGTAAGAATTGACTAAGTTGTCAATATTGAATTGTCAAAATTGAATTCTCAGTAAAAGTTAATGAAGTCTCAGGACTACCACCTCAATGAGTCAATCAACCCAGATCAAAGAACCCAGAACTCCACCTAAAATGCTAAAGGATGTATCCTTTAAAGCCATAAAACTCTGAAACGGTGACAGATGCGCCTTGTACCTATTCACTGTACATTGTATATATCTTTAGTTATTTGGTATATAATCGTCATCATTATAAATTTATCATCATTCACTGATTAGTACGGATTGTCTACTTTGACCTTATATTGACAAGATGTCAATTGAAGTATGTTAATTGTGTCAATTGTTTCTCTCTGAAACACCGGCCACCATATCGACCTGCTCACTCTGTGGGAAATAACTCTGGCGGTCCATCGGTGGCGGAGTCTTTCCCGCGTTGAGCGCCACTAATAAAGACTTGTGTGTATATTAGATGTATTAACACAAAGCAATAACGCGCCATCTATACATATAAAATAAAAGAATTTAAAAGCGCGAATGTTTCTTTTATACATAAAACAAACTTCTACTGTCCTTACAGCGATGAAAAAATATATTGGGAAGGCTTGGCTCATCAGTGGTGAACCCTCCCAGCGGTTTCGCCAATTTAATCTACCAGACCGCTTCTCAGAGCTCTAATATTGTATTGGATCATTCTGCTTTTATATGCTACACTGAAGGATGGAATCTTAGAAATGGTTTTCAAGATGTATATTCATCAATTATTTTATATTTATTTATCTATTTCTCGATTGATAAACCCTGTACGATTTATAAATGAATAAAACGAAGCTTCGAGGGCTGCGTATCTTTTATTAGAACGAATATAATACTAGCTTTCGGGCACATACGCCCTTCTACAGGAATTAATGAAACAATAATCCGACTAGTTTGAAATTTATATAAAACCTATTTCAAACTAGTCGGATTATTGTTTCATTAATTCCTGTAGAAGGGCGTATGTGCCCCAAAGCTAGTATTATATTCGTTCTAATAAAAGATACGCAGCCCTCGAAGCTTTGTTTTATTCATTTATCTATTTCTGTTGAAAAAAAGACGATAGGAGAAAGAATTGATCTCTCTGAAGGATTCAAAGTCACAACCTCATACTGAAAAGGAAGAGCGCATACTAACAAACGACATCCATTTCTATACAGAGAGTAACAAGTCACTGGTTAATAATTCTATTATTGTTATATTTAGAAATGCTCAAGTCAAGTTTCAACACACACTCTTTCTCAAAAATTAAAAATGAAAGATACACATCCTAAAGAAGCTTCCATTTTTTTTGTCTTTCTACCCGATTAAATACTCTTTCGTTAGAATAAAAATAATTTATATTTGATAGAACTCTGCTGGAAATAACGATCTCGATTATACATTAAAGCTCATGTTAGATGTTTTTTGTTCTTTTGTGTGGACACATCGATGCTCTCCCAGGTTTCTGACTTCTATGTCGGCTGCCGATGATCAGTGATTTCGTTTGTTGGACTTGTGGATTCTTTGGGAGAATATCCTCGCAGTCCGTGTGGCGCAGCAGATGACATCGATCTGTCGTCTGTCCTCCACCGTGCTGTTGTTTGGTTTGTCGACATGACCAAGGTCTTTACTCATTGCACACCTATCCAGTTTTCTCCATTCCTGAGAAATGAGTTTTGAATCCGAATATTGGAGATTTATTTAAAATATCTAAATCCAAATATTATATATACATTCATGAACAAAAGGAAGTAGAAAGTCTTTGTGTCGTCGGTCGTCTGTGTTTTTTTGAAGGAGACGAGGCAATTTTGTTCACACTTGGTTATCTCGTGTCTTCAATAAAGGTCACTGTTATATCTTACAGAGTTATTATCTGAATCCAGATATACATGCTGAAATGTATAACTTCCTTAAGTTTTGTCTCCATGAGTGTAGTACAGGTTATGATGTCAGGTTTGAAACTACTTTTACTTTATGTTCACCACATGTTTACACATGTAGATGCAAGTTCGGATTTGTACTTATAAGATACTGGAACTCCTCCTCTTCGGTGTGTGGAAGGGTTGTTGAGCTTCCCCTTTATCGATTAAAACCAAAGCTGCTCTAACGAGATTTTCGAGCCAAGATTCCTAATGCCTGAAAATGATGGTTTCGTGGACGTCGCTTGCTTAACCTCGGCGTTTTCAACTTGACTCGGAACACATCGAGGAAACTACTACATGTCCTTCTCCATTTAGAATATATTCAAGATTAAATGGACAGATTACCGAAGTTTGGGAGAATATTTAATGGTAAAAGTACAGGTTTCCTTCTCTCTCTCTCTCTCTCTCTAAGTGAGATAATCAAAAGAAATATAGAAGTTTTTTCGCAAAATACGTACTCCTTAGATAGAGGGTCGATCAACAGGAGTTTGACCATCCTGGAGGGGGGATACACCTATCTTGAACAGTGAGGATTGGTTCGATAATCTAATAGAATGGTGGTCTGGAAGAGTCGAATTGTTTTGAATTGTAGCGTTCCATGATTTCCGTAGTAAGGAAATGGCTCTTCACTTTGATGATGGTTTTCTATTGCCATCGTTAATGATTGGCGGTGAACCTTAAAACGTTTCACCTTTTAGCGTGTCATCTTGCGCAGGGGCCATGCTAATCTTCCCTGTATCGCTCCAATGTTTGCCGAACCTTGGGAACGGAAGAAGACGAAGGTGTTCCCAATTTTTTTACCCATTTTAAACGGACTCGCTTCGAGCAGGTTAAAGTAGAAAAAAAAGACACATTTTAGAAATAAATAAAAATAAGAAAACGAAAATTTGTGTGGAGATTGGGACATCCTTTAGGACATTTGACGATTAGCAGTTTGTGCCTCCAGCCGCCGCAAGTTGGACAATCGAGGAGAGATCCAGGACAACAACGTAATGATGTCGACAGCCTGTTTTACAACTCTCCAGTTTTCTTTCTGAGTAAACTCATTTTGTTCGTGTAAGTACAACCTCATCATATTAAGCGAAGTCGTCCCACACCATTAACAATTTAGAATTAATTAAAATAAGTAATTAAGTCCTAACATCCCCACCCCAGTGTGTTGGCTAACAGTAAATTGATCTCTTTCTCTCTGTGGGACTTCTCGTGGCTTCCCACAAATCCCGGTGTCTTCATCGATTGGAGGAGCGTCGTATTGTCCCGTTCCCACGTTCTAAGCACTAATTAGGGACGCCCTCGGGAATTATTAATTTGTCACGCAGCTTTCTCTCCTGCGTGCGAAGTCTTCCTGAAGGTCTTGTCAGCTTCTTGACTTGGACGTAGTGTTAAGACTGACTCTTTCTGACACAGGCCAAGATACAGGTTCTTTTTTTTAAGCGACTACTTCTTGAAGGTCTGTCTCTTCCTGTCAGCTTCTTGACTTGGACGTAGTGTTAAGACTGACTCTTTCTGACACAGGCCAAGATACAGGTTCTTTTTTTTAAGCGACTACTTCTTGAAGGTCTGTCTCTTCCTGTCAGCTTCTTGACTTGGACGTAGTGTTAAGACTGACTCTTTCTGACACAGGCCAAGATACAGGTTCTTTTTTTTTAAGCGACTACTTCTTGAAGGTCTGTCTCTTCCTGTCAGCTTCTTGACTTGGACGTAGTGTTAAGACTGACTCTTTCTGACACAGGCCAAGATACAGGTTCTTTTTTTTAAGCGACTACTTCTTGAAGGTCTGTCTCTTCCTGTCAGCTTCTTGACTTGGACGTAGTGTTAAGACTGACTCTTTCTGACACAGGCCAAGATACAGGTTCTTTTTTTTAAGCGACTACTTCTTGAAGGTCTGTCTCTTCCTGTCAGCTTCTTGACTTGGACGTAGTGTTAAGACTGACTCTTTCTGACACAGGCCAAGATACAGGTTCTTTTTTTTAAGCGACTACTTCTTGAAGGTCTGTCTCTTCCTGTCAGCTTCTTGACTTGGACGTAGTGTTAAGACTGACTCTTTCTGACACAGGCCAAGATACAGGTTCTTTTTTTTTAAGCGACTACTTCTTGAAGGTCTGTCTCTTCCTGTCAGCTTCTTGACTTGGACGTAGTGTTAAGACTGACTCTTTCTGACACAGGCCAAGATACAGGTTCTTTTTTTTAAGCGACTACTTCTTGAAGGTCTGTCTCTTCCTGTCAGCTTCTTGACTTGGACGTAGTGTTAAGACTGACTCTTTCTGACACAGGCCAAGATACAGGTTCTTTTTTTTAAGCGACTACTTCTTGAAGGTCTGTCTCTTCCTGTCAGCTTCTTGACTTGGACGTAGTGTTAAGACTGACTCTTTCTGACACAGGCCAAGATACAGGTTCTTTTTTTTAAGCGACTACTTCTTGAAGGTCTGTCTCTTCCTGTCAGCTTCTTGACTTGGACGTAGTGTTAAGACTGACTCTTTCTGACACAGGCCAAGATACAGGTTCTTTTTTTTTAAGCGACTACTTCTTGAAGGTCTGTCTCTTCCTGTCAGCTTCTTGACTTGGACGTAGTGTTAAGACTGACTCTTTCTGACACAGGCCAAGATACAGGTTCTTTTTTTTAAGCGACTACTTCTTGAAGGTCTGTCTCTTCCTGTCAGCTTCTTGACTTGGACGTAGTGTTAAGACTGACTCTTTCTGACACAGGCCAAGATACAGGTTCTTTTTTTTAAGCGACTACTTCTTGAAGGTCTGTCTCTTCCTGTCAGCTTCTTGACTTGGACGTGGTGTTGAGACTCTCTCTCTATCTAACTCTTTTTTTTTTATGCCTTCCTCTCACGCTTGTTACACGGTACATGCTTGTTCGGCGGTATATCTACTAAAATTGGAACGATACGCAAGGATGACACGCAAAATTGTGAAGCGTTCTATGCCTACCTCTCGTCGGCCAAGACACACGTTCTTTTTTTTAAGCCTTGAGGTGAGGGAAGACCTGATTGTCTGGAGGAGGACTCTTCGTCGTTGGGGAAGCATTTTCTGGACTTCATATAGTTGGAAGCAGAATCCTCCCCTTTTTCATTTTTATACTATCCGTGATTTGTAAGGTTAATAAGATGTTTTCTAATCTCAGAAAAAAATATTTCGCTAGTTTTCTTGGGTTACTTCGATGGGAAGTCTGCAACCCACGAGTACTGCTGGGAGAGAACAAATATCTCTTTCTTTTCTTGATTCTAAATATTTTTTATTAAAAATACAACTTCCCCGTCGCTGAGACTAGGCCGACCTACAAAGAATATGATTTCTGAGGGATGTCTGCAAGGATATAAGAAGCTTCAGGGAAATACGGATTATTAAAAAAAAGTTGAATTAATAAAAATATAGATTTTATAAAATAGTGATTCTCTTTTAATGTTACTACTAGACGTGTCCTGACTCTAATTCTTTTAAGTGTGTACAAAGCGATATCACATCCGTGCAATTTGTTAAGTTGAGATATTCCTTGATGTGGCCAACCACTTGGTTTTCCAGTCTTCCAGCTCTACTCTTGAGTTTTCACTTGAGTTATACTTGAGTTTCCTCTACTATCGTGTTCGCGCAGTAGAAATGAAAAGCTATTAAAGTAATAAACCAACGCCTTAAACAGTGGTTCACAACCTTCTTTTTTTTTTTTTCTTTTTCGTAAACGGTGATAAGATTTTTTTTTTGACGTGACAACGTCTTAAATTAGGTTGCGGCTGGGAGTCACTTATGAAAAAGTGTAACGCCCGGTAACGTTACGATGAGTCACCGAACGAGAGTGCTGCGCGCGCAGCGCTAGAGAATTAGGCGCATTGAATCGGCGCATGCTTGTCTCTGTCTTTGTCTTTCTCGAACGTTCTTGGCGTTGGAAAAACAAGAAAGCGTCATAATACAAGTTCACACGTGTGGTTAAAGTATCGTCAGCTGTGTCTGTAGTGAAAATGTGGAGTGCTTAGATTCGTCATTTACAACAACTACAACAATAAAGGTAAATAATTGTACACTGATATTTCATTATCGTAAACTATGATTGATTGATTAATTGTTAGATTGACACAAAAGTTGAGAAACTGAGTTTATAGGTTATGTCATACTATTGATAAATGTTGATAGTGTTAAGTAAATTATTAGTTTAAAATTAATTAATTAATTAATTATTATTTTACAAATTTTAAATAGTTTCAAATTTATTTAGCAAAAATTTGAACCTTCGATCTGAACTCGGAGGACCTGTACTCTGGCAAAGCATCAACTACTTCCCATTAGTCCATGTTGTCCGACAAACTGACGAGCTGTTTTCGACGATTCTCACCAAAATGGAGATGGACTCAAACTAAGTGTCAATAATATCGCACTTATTGAGTCCAGGCACAAATCTGAAGTCTGGTGCAAAGAGAACGTACCCAACGCTGTCAGATTGTATTACAGCAACCATGAAGTAGATTCATACAATCGAAACGCAATTCAAAACGCACACAACTGTATCGCCACTGATATTATGCTTGGGTATTCCAGCAATTCTGAAAAGAGCCGGGAGCAAGGGAAACTTCACAAGATGTCGGTTGCAGAAACCGACGGATTGCCATACATGTTGCCATTAGCAGTAGGATATCCGTACATGATTACATCTAACATAGACGTCGCCGATGGATTGGTAAATGGGGCTATTGGAGTTTTGCTATACATCGAACGTCAGCCAGCCAATGCAGATGACCGTTCTGCTCCAGGAGGACCATCGACCAGCACAAGTTTGCCGCCAGCTGAAGATGAAATCGCCACTCTATGGTTCCAGTTTGAAGACAAAAATACGGGTACCAAAGCAAAAATCAAATGTCGACCACATGTGCACAGCAAACCAAACACCTTATCCGTCGATTGGGTGCCAGTGCACAAGAAAGTGGTAAACATTTCGTTGACAAAAACAGTGTAGTGCAAGCGAAAACAATTTCCTTGCGTGCCTGCTTGTGCAATTTCGATCCACAAGGCCCAGGGTGGGACGTTTACTACAATTGTTTACAAGTACTCCTCAAAACAACCACAGCAATTGGTATATGTAGCCATGAGCCGCGTCACAAGTATCGACGGATTGTACATCATAATAGAAAAGGACTCTCCATTGGTTTTCAAACATGGCCGAGATGGAAACGACTCACAGACTACTCGAGATATTCGCAATGAATACTTACGACTTCGTGGACACACTCTAGACACAATTACCAAACAAGCCGTAAAATTCTGTGACAACGCAACCGACGCTGGACAACTTATTGTAACGAACATCAACTGTCAAAGTTTAAGTGCCCATGCCGCGGACATTGAAACAGATACAGTGATACCACGATCAGACTATTTAGTATTGACTGAAACGTGGATGCGCGACACTTGTGAACCAACTCCAATCAAGGGTTATGAGTGCGTATCCAGGGAAAATAATCGACCTAACTCAGATACCAACGCGGCTGGTGGAGTGGCGATCTATCGTAAATTATCATCGACATCTACGGCGGAAGTGTTCCAAGTTGCGATTACAGACGTAACTCGTGTCATTAAAACCAAGGGTGACATGTGCATGACTGAAGTTACTTGCTTCGCCGCTAATACTAGCTTCAAGTTTATACTCGGTGCTGTATATATTCATCCAGGAGCTAGTATGCAGGATATTGGAATGTTACTATGGCAAGGACTCGGTCCGTACATTCACAACAGCCAGTACGTGCCACCGTTCGTGCAAATTGATTCTAGTATACCGATTCTTCTGTGTGGTGATTTTAACAAAAACGTAAAGCCTGACAACTCGTTTCTTAATTTCATGAAAAATACGTATAATCTTGATTGCGTATCAAACGTTTCTAAGTCAACTACGTTAAAAGGAACAACTATCGACTTGACTTTCGCAAGACACATTACAGCAGAAACACTTCCTTTCATTTCATATTTCTCCTATCATCGTCCTATCCTCAACAAAATCACTCAAATAGGAATTAGTTAAGTTTAAGTTTACATGTACAATGTTTTAGTAAACAAAATATATTTCTATAGTTAAAATTTGTGCAATTCTTATTTTCATTCAATTCCTTGTTCCTATTGTGCAATTTAATTATATTCATATCAATAAATATTCTACCGTTGTCACGTAAAATCTTCGCCCGTAAAACCGACTTTACAGGCAACCATTGTTTTTTTTTTTGTACTTACACGAGTGTGGTGCTCTTGAATCAATTTTCAGCTTGATATGATTAAATAACAACTACAACATTTAAAATATTTATTTCCTACGTTTTTCAATGTGTGACCCGCTGTCACACTTTTCAAGGAAATTAAAGCGGCTAATATTCATTTAATCTTATATATAATTTTATCCAACCAGCAAGAAATGTTCTTCCCCTCTATAATTATCAGCTAATTCATTCATTACCACCTATTTACATAATAGAGCGAGAATTTGTATATATATTTTTTCGTAATGTGTTGTCAATTTGTGTGTGTGTGTGTTTGTTGGTTAGTCTTAATATTGATATGGGGTAAAGACTAGACTAAGAGAATCTCAACAATCTTCTACAAGATTATCCCAAAAGTTCGGAAACACTTGCAAACAACTTAAATACCAATATTATTTTTGCCGTTATGTATAATGTCTTTGTATTATGTATAAAGTAATTGTATTATGTATTTACAGTAGAACCTTCCTGTAAAGGACACCTAATTGCAGAGCCAAAATGTCCTTTAGAGAGAGGTTACCGGAGAGTGTCAAAATAGTAAAAATGGTAATTTTGTAAATGAAAACTGTCCTTTGTAGAGAGGTGTCCTCTAGCGCGGGTGTCCTCTCGTAGAGGATCTACTGTATTATGTATTTGCCGTAATGATATTATTCGCCAAGTAATAAGAAAAAAACCCAACTTTTTGGACAACCTTCCTATTTTTGAAGGAAAGAAGGAAGGAGAAGGTCAGAGAGCGAAGTTGGTCCCTCGACTCCCCCACAAATCATCTCTCTCTCTCTCCCATTCTGATTACGACTCCCCGAGGGAAGAGTATAAATCCCCGGAGTGTGACGTACGTAAAACCCGGGAGTGGAAATATTCTTTCTCGCTCTCTCTTCCCCCCCTCAAATTCTCAACGACATCACAATACTTGTTCTTCCTTCCTTCCTCATCCTCTAATGTCATCTACTGAGATTGGGGATTCTCGGGGATCTTGTTCTGCTTATTTTTTTCTCTTCACATTTTTTTGAAAAAACAAATTCCTGACCATCATCTATTGGTTCATTATTGATAAATAATTCTACTCCATTGTCTAATTCTCTTCTTTTATTCTTCAAGATTAAAAAAACAAAACAAAATGCTTCAATGTACTCCGATTCTTGTAAAAGTCCAACCCCCACCAGTGAATGCAAGTAACCACAAACAGGGGTGCTCTGACACATTTGTAAGTGCAAAAATCGAACTTTTTTTTTTCATATGTGTAGACATGTGGTGTACTTACAGTAAAAGCAGTCGCCAACTACTACCCACCATGATTATCATGGCCTGTACCACGTGTTCAAGATGTATCTTCCTTCCTTCAAGCTTGTTCTTCACCCTCTAACATCTTTATTGTCGTGGGATTAGGGAAACCTGAAGAAACGATTCTGATTCAAACTACTGCCTGGGTTCACTCATAGACAAAACAAAAGAAAGCGGAAAGTCTTTGATGTCGCAGGAAGTTTTTTTTTTTTTTTGAAGGAGACAGAGGCAATTTTTGTTCACACTTGGTTATCTCGTGTGTCTTCAATAAAGGTCACTGTAATATCTTTCAGAGTTATTGTCTGAATCCCGATATACATGCTGAAAGGTACAGCTTCCTTAAGTTTTGTTTACACTTGGTTATCTCGTGTGTTTTCAATAAAGGTCACTGTAATATCTTTCAGATTTATTGTCTGAATCCTGATATACATGCTGAAAGGCACAACTTCCTTAAGTTTTGTCCATGAATGTATATACTCGTATATAGAACGATATAAAAGTACTAGGAAGATTTCACTTATTCACTTCCAAGTACGGTATGTAGACAGATCTTTCTTTCTTTTCTGTATTATTCCATAATTGTATCATTTATTGTCTTTGCTATTGTTGTTGTTCATGTGCATTCGATGATACTTTTATTATTTTGTATATACAAAGTATATAAATACATGTGTATAATCTCAAAAGTTTCAAAATATGTTATTTTTTAAATATATACATAATTTACACTCTGCAATTTAAAATAAATTATGTATAGAAATATAAATGTTTTTTTTGTGCATTGTATTTTGAGCTGTTTAAAATATATACACTCATGGACAAAACTTAAGGAAGTTGTACTTTTTAAACATGTATATCGGGATTCAGACAATGTTTGATATACGGTGACCTTTATTGAAGACATACGAGATAACCAAGTGTGAACAAAATTGCAATGTTCTCTTCAAAAAAAAAAAAAAAAAAAAAAAAAAAAAAACAGACGACCGGCGATGTCAAAGACCCTTCACTCCTTAAGTTTTGTCCGTCCGTGAGTAAATATTTAAATGCATTTTGATTTTTAATTTATTTTGTATCATTCGCGAATATAATTAAACTACCTATTAGTGACCCCTCGGTTGAGCGACCGGGTTTGTAAAAAGAAAGTTTGAATTGACCTGAATCATCTAGAGAACTCGCACCTCCAGGAAAGGCCAAGTGTGCTGTCTCTCACGGAGGGTTTGTTTTATTGTGTGTATCCATAATGATAACAATAATGATAAATAAACAGGTAAGACGTGGAGACCTCGGCGAAACTTCTCCCAGCGTCTACAACGTAAAGCCACGTGGGTTCCGTATTTGAAGTCTCGTTGTAAAGTTCTCGGTATCTCCGTACGTCGTCGGTGTGCCTTCTTGCCGGGTGGAAGATTGGCAGCGGGCACTTGGGAAGGAGAAAGAGTGAGAAAAAAGATGAATTGGAGGTTGGAAAGGGTAAGGGGAGAGGTGTGAGGGGGTCGGCAAGATTGATTTAGGTTTTTGCGCCTGATTGGTCATTATTGGGTGGTGGCTCCAGTGCGCGGGCGCGTCGTATCGACCCGCGCCTGCGCGGCCTGCGCGCCTGTCTGCCCTGGATCTGCAGGAGTCAGTGGTGGGTAGGACCGCGGCCAAGCCGTGGCCTGCAGCCCTGGGGGGGCAGCCCACCTTCCTGTGCGACGAGCATAGCTTTATCGAGGACCCTGTAGCCGCCACTACGACGGGCATGCCTCCCACCGTGCCCCCGCCTCCCCAGCAGCCTTTACGGCCACCTCCCCCTGTCCCCATCTCCTGGACATCCCGACACCGGTCGCTCACACGCCTCAGCACCTTCGTCCTTCTCGTCATCGCCTCCTTCATCATCGGATTCATCGTCTTCTCGCCGCTCTTCCACTCACTGCTGTGACGTTGGCCCTCCGGGGACGTCGCCCCGTCTCCGCCCGCTAAGAGGTAAGCTGTCCTTCATTCACCGCCATGTTGAGCGACCGACCTTTTCTACCTGTTGGGCCGCCAACGGCGGCCAGCGACGTTATCCCATCCCAGCGCATCGATCCTTGCCGAGAAGAGAGGTCCCTTCCACCGCACATGTCCATAGCGCCAACGACCTTGGTTCCCTCAAGGCCGCCAACATTAAATGCCTTCCGTACAAGCACCCATCCGTTCTTTACCCCCCTCCCATCGCTTACCGCCTCCACAGGACGTGCGGTGTATCGGAATCTCCTCCAATCCCCCAGATGCTGATCAATCGATACATTGAACCTTTCACCTTTCAAATGCCGATAACTCGGGGCCCTTCCTTCTCCGCCCTTTTTTTTTTTCTTTTTTTATCATATTCTTCTTTTCTTCTCATCTCAGCCTGTCACTATCCTCTTGTTGTTGCTGCGTGGAAAGCAGAAGCACTTCAATCTATCCTCGATATATCTTCTTCTTTCTTCTTCCACCCCCTCCAAAAAAAAACGTCTTTTTTTTTTCCAATGGTCTCCTCTCCGATCATCTTTCTTTGCAAATAATGTTTTTAGCGCCTGTCATTCCGGTAATGATTCGAGTTGGCGATGGTCTCACCGCTTTTATAGAAATGTGAAATGGAACGAACGCCAAACATTTGCTTATTTACATTTTTGTTTTTAAAAATCAATGCATTTGTTTTATTATCCCAGATTCTTTTTTATTTTAACCTTTGTATTATGTGCATTCCGGGTTTACAGTCTATTCTCCAGCACCATTTGTTTGTTAGAAAAAACATATAGCACACGCAGCATGTTTACAAAATAGTAAAATAATAATCTACCACAATGCAGTTTTTTTCAACACCATAGCATCCCCATTTTTCATCTTGACCATACCTTTCCCATAGACTACTATCCGTGTGTCAACGAACTACCGTACACATTTCTGTCATACATTTATAACTTTATAATACACTGCGGCTTGTGATTGTAAAACGACACTTGAAAGTTACACCGCATGAGTTTCTTTTCAACGATAAAATGAAATTTTTTTTATTTCAAGGTGAAATATCGACTATTTCAAACCTTTTTTTGGATGAGGTATGAAAGGGTGAGAATTATGAAGAGTAATCTTGAAATAGTCGATATTTCACCTTGTGAAATAAAAAATAATAATCATTTTATCGTTGAAAAGAAACTCATGCGGTGTAACTTTCAAGTGTCATTTATAACTTTACCTAAAAGAGAGATGCCTCTTTTGCTACATGAATAATACATTCTCCCGCAATTCTTTGTTGTATTCTAGCCTGAAAATCTACCCATGCCACTTTACCAGCTTAAACACCTTTTTTTGGTAAATTCGACCGATTCCATAACCTCTCTCGTAGGATGTTAGGAAATCGAAGCCATCCCTGTACTGATGAGGGACATAGCCTGAAACCATGGTATATAGGTTGTTAGCTTTTTGTCTGAATTTTCCAAAACTGTTATGGCTCATTCTTTATTATCACTACTAGTAAAGTTTTTTACCAGGGTGATAAACATAATGATGAATCGTTCTGATCCATAATTGAAGGAAGATGTGTCTCTTTTAAGATACATGAATATAATTACCCCCCAACTTTATGTTTCATCAGACATGACGTAGCCACGCAATAATATTAGAAACGAAGTCGATATAAACGTGGTAATTCTCTTTTATTGACAAAATACGAGCTTTCAGGCAAGAATGCCCTTCCTCAGGTTGCTACTGAGCATGAAACAGAAGTGCCAAATATATAAGCGAAAGAAATTTACATGATATGAAGAAGTATGGGAAATTTACATACTAAAAAGTAAAAAGCAAAGGATTTACATATTTACAGATGAATCGAGGATATATATATATATATATATTTTTTAAACTATGGACAAGAAATTAATTTACATGCTATGTAGAGGTATGGGAAAATTTACATACTATTAAAAGGTAAAAAGTAAAAAGCAAGGGATCTACAGATAACCTTGGAGTAGTTTTTTTTGTCTTAAATAGTTGATTTTTTCTTCCCTATAATACAGTAGTTCTCAGCATTTACCTCTTGTTTTCACTAGCGACGCATTTCAAAGTCAACGGGATCTTTTGCGTGCTCTAATAATATATCCTGCGCCAGCATTTTCTTCTAATCGGTATGATTTCAGATCTACAGGAGTAGTAGATATTTGCAGTTTTGCATTTTGTTAAATGAGATTAAAAAAAAGAAGCTTTTTGCGATATTTTCCGATGCACCTGTGAAGTTTTTGCGACCCCTTCCTTGAGAAACTATTTTCTAACTCGAGTACTTGATCCTATTAAACTAACAAAAATGCTTCCAGCAAAATGCATTTCTTACCTAAACCCACCTGTTTCTCAATTTCTTACTCTGCCATTTCAGTTAAAGAAATCTCTCGAGGCTTTTGTTTAAAAAACAGTTTTCGCATCGTCGCATTATTCTTTTTCTTCTAAAGCAATTCGAAAATTCCTTTTTTTAAAGATACGGATAAGTTTTGTGTTTCTACAAGTGCCATTGAAACTTCTCTTTGCAAATAATAAACTTATTGCGCGCGCGCTTGAATTTAATTGGTTAAGAACTCTCTGTATTTTCCTGATAGCTAGCTAGCTGCAAGATCTTCGACAAAATTCTATTCACATATCCCTAAATACTTAAAATGGTAACTATTTGTTACCTCAGAGAACATTTGAATAACCGCGGGCTCTAACATCCCGATTGGACTTTGATGGATTTGACTCTTGCCTGGAATCTTCGTTATTTGCATATCCTTTCATCGTAATTTTGCTGTCCTTGCTAACCTGGATCGGTCATTCTATCCTTTAATTGTTATTCTTACGTGCCACGTATTTCTTGTCTTTGAATAGACTTTCTTTGTAGATTGCAGAATGCCAATGATCTTTCATTACATATATATATATATTTTTTTGTTAATTCCCCCTTCCTTTGTTCATTCCTAGCTTCTTTGCTCCGGAGATTCTATTCTTAAACAACCATTCTTTGTAGATTGCTGAATGTAAGCTCCGGGTTTATAGTTGCTCTTGTATTCTCATTCATAATTAGATTTTTTTTTTGTCTAGAGGTTGTTCTTAAACATTTCTTTTCTTTTCTTTCTCGTGGCCTGCTGAATGCAAAATGCAGCAATCTATCCTTGTTATTGTTACGTCTTTCACTTATTCTTCATACCTTGTTGGTATTGTTTGTTATATGGAGACACCGTTCATGAACTTTCCTTTCTTTTGAAATGCTGAATGCATAATCCATCATTCTTTCCCCATTGTTGTTCTTAATTTCGTGCCCCTTCTTCATTCGTAATTGAGCTTTTAAAGCTCTCTAGAGACTTCTTGAACAATCCTTCCTTTCGAAATGCTGAATAGATAAACCATCATTCGATATCCATTGTTGTTCTTTATTTCGTGCTCCTTCTTATTAATAATTGGGCTTTCTAAGCTCTGCAGAATCAGTTATTGAACATTAATTTCCTTTGAGATGCTGAAAGCATAATCCATAATTCTATCCCCATTGCTGTTCTTAATTTCATACCCCTTCTTCATTCATAATTGGGCTTTCCAAGCTCTGGAGGCTGTTCTTGAGCAATTAATCTTTTGAAATGCTGAATGCATAATCCATAATTCTATCCTCATTGTTGTTCTTAATTTCATATACCCCTTATTCATTCATTCATAATTGGGATTTCTAAGTTCTTGAGCCTCTTCTCGAACAATCCATTTTTTGAAATGCTGAATGCATAATGCATCATATGTTGTTCTCAATTCCATGCCGTCTCATCATTCATAATAGGGCTTTCTTAGATCTGGAGACTCGGTTCTTGAACATTCCTTTCCCGTGAAATGCTAAATTCAAGAACACAACTATCCTATCCTAATTGTGCGCTACTTCCTTCGTTCCTTCTTTATCCATAGTTGGTCATCGTTGCTCTGGATACAGTTCTTGATCCACATTTCTTCGTGAATGGCTAAATGCATAAGCTAACATTCTGTCTATGTTGTGAGAATCTTCCTTTGTTCCTTCTCATCGATAGGATATGTTGTGTTTACACTGAAACTGTTCTTGAACAAATTTATTTGCGGATAATGCTGAACGCAGGATCTTCCGTTCTTGTTGTTATTGCCGTCTTCGTATCCTGATAATCCTTATAGTTATGCGTTGTTCGTTTTGAAGACCCTGTTTTTGATTGGCTTTTTCTCTTGGATTTGAGGAATTCAGAATGTTAGGTTTTATCTCTTTGTTGTATTGTTACTTCCTTCATTCTTCTTTATCCATAGTAGGGCTCGGGCTTATTCCTGAGACGTTGTTCTTGAACGATACTTCTTTGTGAATTGCTGAATACAGGATACACCGTTTCTATCCTTGTTGACTGCCAAATCCAAGAGGCACGTTGCAGGCGGCCTCCTTCTAAATCAGCTGAATGCGATGAAATCAAAGCCAATCAAGAAATTATTCCCTTAGAGAATAAACAATGGATGCTCATTTTGAAAGAGGCAAAATAGAAAGGTTGAAATGTTCGCCATGATTAAAAGTTTGAAAAGTTGATTATCAAATTCGACGACGCTTCATACTTTGACGTCTTATTTTCTTTGCATTGCTCGGGTATATGCACCCGATCTAATCTATCGAATTGAAGATTCCATAAATTATCTCTGTGTCTACATCGTTCTTTAAGAAAGTATTTTTGTTCAAATATTACTTTTGGAAACAGATCGACTTCTTGTATCCCGGATCCTGTAGATCTTTTCTCCGGTGTCATCTGTTGAAAGCGGGCCTTATGTCAACAGTTTCTTACCAATATGTTAAGCTCTTTGTCAGTTGTTTCATTTGGTCGAGAGGTTATTCTTTTGATCATTTGAATTATCTTCTTTCCACCTCTTCTTCCGACATCCCACCGAATCTACGTTGTTGTTAGAGCCGGTCTCAAGTTCTAAAGGTTAGAAATTGATGCCTACTTAGACGATATAGGATACGCCTGTTCTTATATAGTACTTACCGTTTCACCCTTTTGTGATAAATAGTTTTAAGAAATGAACCTAACAATCTTGCACAAAATTTTACCAACTCCAAAAAGTCAAAATGCAGAATTACAGAGAGATGGATTCAACATAGCAACATAGAATATCAATAAGAGAACGCTACAATATTATAAACCTTACATAGATAGACAATGTTCCCAATTCAAAATATTGACAATAATCAATGGTTAAATAGGAAAAGAAAAAAAAAAGATTAGGAAAATGATATTTACAGATGTTCTAAGTGAAAGAGGCTCCTCCACATATTGAGAGAGTCCTCCTCCAGACAGGAGGATCTACTTGAACCGCTCTCAGTACAGCAGTGAGATAGCATCTATATAGGAAAGTCTTGGCAGATGTCAGGATGGCCAGGGCATCGTCTACAGGCCTCGCTGAAGTCCCAAGCTCTGCAGCACTTACATACTGTAGATATGTAGATAGATGGGTTTGCATAATACTTTCTGTAAACTGGGAGATTTCCACGACCCGAGACTGGACTTTTAGAATCCTTTGAATCTCAAAGTGGTCTTTGAACGGTAATGTGTGAAAATTTTTATATATGTTTTAAAAATTCCTCCAGGTTGGTGGCGTGGTGCTCTGTATATACTCTGTCGACTAAGGGAACGTCTAAGAAGTAAACGTCTACGAGTGTATATAACGTTTATTTATTTAAAAGAGTAAACTTTGCGACGAAAAGTTGATTTTTATTCGAAAGCTCGCCGTTCTCAATTATAGCACCATCTCGGATACGAAGATCAGATTCATGGAACTCTCATCCTGTTCTGTGCATTAATTATCACATCTTCTTTTTCCAACTAATACTTAGGTAAATATAGCAAAAAGTAAAATATATATGTCATAATATATGCTCTTCCAGGATTAATAAAACAAACCAACAGCCAACGAGAGAGAGATGGGCAGCTAAAGCGAGACACTTTAGACAACTAACTTACGACCATTTTTTGGCCACATTCCTGAGGGGGCCGCCCGTCACCACCTGGCGACTATTCTGGTTACCCCCCCGGTTGTGTACACAGGGAAAAACAGTCGTTCAGCGGATAACCTCTCGCTCGCTCTCTCTCGGCTGGCTGCCTGGGTTATTGCTCTATCAACTCGTCGTGTGATTAGTTCTCACCTCACCACATTATTACCACTATATTGTCACATATATATAAAGGAAAAGAGTTTCTTTTATCTTTCTATTATTATTCTTCTTTTCTTAAAGAAGCGATTTAATATTTGAAAATATCTAGTCTATATATATATACATGAATGTTTGTAAGTTTGTTTGTATGTCCGGTATACAAATTCGCAGTAGTTCACTAATTCAAACCAAAATTTCCATACATAGGTAAAAAAAAAATACGGGGAAGACGATAGGCTATTTTAAAAAATATATAAATCAATTATTAAAACTATATATTCAAATTATTCTACTTAGCTCACGAACAGCGCCCTCTATCAAAGATTAGATTAAACTAGCGGACGTACCCGGCTTCGCCCGAGGTTTTACCCGAGTAAAGGTTTGTCTAACGAACATTTGTTAAAACAATTCTCTATAAACTTATATAAAAAAGATATATTTTGATAATTTGAAACTCGTAAATTTGAATCTCTCGATAAAGTGAACATTCTTTCCCGGTCCCTGTGTGCCGTGTCATCCTGAATTTTGTCTTTCATAATTTTCTACATTACAAAATCATCGTTTTATCTAGTGAACATATTTTCCCGGTCCCTTGAAAAATACTCGATAAGTTGAATAAAATCATGGTCGTGAATCTCTCGATAAAGTGGTTATTTTTTCCCGGTCCCTGTGTGCACACGGGTCAATCCCGGGGCGAAGCCCGGGTCACCCGTCTAGTTTCTCATAAAGGGAAAGCTACTGCATTTATATAATTAAAAACTACGGATTTTTTTTCCTTCTCAGAAGCCCGAAGGTTAAAAGAAATCCGCGGAACGACCACGTTCAAATCTGTGGAAATTCGCATAACACTGTTGACTCGTAGTGACAAACATTGTTAACACGACCAAACTGCCATACCTAACCATGATTAAAGCATGACTTTGTACGTCGTATTAGGGTCTAAATAAATACAAAAAAGGCTGAAAGATAACTCCTTATCATATTGTACCATCATCACCACCCCGTCAAAAGCTTTCTCCGCTAATCTTATGCACCTCCTTTCTTTCCATCATCTTTTTTTCATCCCTCAAGGCATAATGAGATTTAATAGATGTCCCGAAGTTAATCATTTTAACCAGATTTTGGGACCAATTAGAATGTCCAAACTTGTTTGTGAAGGGGATAACCTCTTTAACCAGGCCCTCCTTGTTTTTTAGTTTTTAAATCGATTAAAATTTAAGCCTGCTTTTTTCTTCTTCTTCTTTCCTACCGGTGTTGTGTCTTTAACGAAAAAAAAAAGTAGGCTTATATATTAAAGGTTTTTTTTAAAAGAGAGCAAAACAAATCTCTAGTAGATGAATAGAAATGATATTAGATATATAACCGATTCTCGATTTAAGACAAAGCCAGTCTATTTAGAAATTTTTAATCCGACCTTAAAATTCGGCATTTTATAACCGTCATCACTAAATCACTGGAAAACTTTAAAATTCATGTTTACTGTCCAATACAGATGTAAATGATGGAGAGGATGGCTGAGGAAGTATGGAGAGATCATGTGGCCCACCCTCAGTAGAGGAAGGCATTGAAGGAGGGAGATATGGAGATACCATGTGGCCTACCCTCAGTAGAGGAAGGCATTGAAGGAGGGAGATATGGAGATACCATGTGGTCCACCCTCAGTAGAGGAAGGCACTGAAGGAGGAAGTATGGAGAGATCATGTGGCCCACCCTCAGTAGAGGAAGGCATTGAAGGAGGGAGATATGGAGATACCATGTGGTCCACCCTCAGTAGAGGAAGGCATTGAAGGGGAGAGATATGGAGAGACCATGTAGCCTACCCTCAGTAGAGGAAGGCACTGTAGGAGGGAGATATGGAGAGACCATGTGGCCCACCCTTAGTAGAGGAAGGCACTGAAGGAGGAGGTCAGATGTAAAGAACTTGATGGGCGACAATGACTGAGGGAGTAACATTACTTAATGCCACTTTTGCCTTGTATAAATGTGGCAATAAAATGGAGAGAGAATAAAATACTAGAAATTAGAAGTGACAAGAATGGCTACGGCCCTAGAAAAGAGGTGCTGGCGCGGCCCGACCGACGTCATCTCTCTGATACCTAAACCCAACTGTCTTCAACAAGCCCTCAGGCTCTTCTAATAGCCAGGGTGTTCACAACCCGGTTTGTGATTAAATTTTTTACTTTGAAACGAGTTACCAATCAAGTCCTCAATCTTCCTTTGTTTTGAAATCAAGAGTTTTCCTTCTCCCCTGAAACTGTCATTCTGATTAAGGAGCTTTGGGGCAAGGACCCACCTTTGGATTTATGCGGCGGTTCGATATATCGAGAGAAAGTATCAGTTTGAATGTGCAATCAATACCGTTGATTTATCGCCGTGTTTTGCCCTGTCCTTGGCACTCGGCCTAATGCTCCCTATTAAAACTTATTTCTTTGTGCCTGTTTGTTTGTGGTTTATATTTGTGGCTCCCAGGGTCCATGGCATCTTGTAACTGCTTTCAACTCGTGGTGTCGCCGCTCTTCGTTATATAAAACTATCACAAATTTCTGCCATCTTCGGTTTCCCTCTACCCTGGTGATTGGTGATTTTCTCGTCCTCTCAGAGCTTCTTTTCCAGGGATACTCTTTTTGATTACATTTTGGAGTCTTGCAAAAGCAGATATTTTTCAAAAGTGCGTTTATTCCTTTATTCCAGCCGTTTAAACTTTTAACGACTTATCTTTGACAAAATTATGCGAATAGTCAAGATAATCGTCTCTATACGAACCATACTCTTAGGACGATGATAGATTGTGGGTGTTTGTCTTTAGAAGTTTAACTTTACGTGAGGGAAGAGGGAATTTTTTCCCCCGAAAGGTTGATTGGTTAGAATAAAAAGAATCAGCGGCGATTAAAGAATTTGGAATTGTTTGTTTTTTACAAGTTTCATATATGGTTTAAGAAATCGTTAATTAATTATAGGATCTTTTCCCGAGATTGTCTAGGAATTCCTTCCTCTTGCATCTTTGCTCTGCTTTTCCATTTCTCGGCCTTCTGGAGACTATTGAGGAGCATGTTGCCTTTCCGCCCTCCCTCCACTATTGCCGTGAATCACTCCGGACACAGGATGCTCCAACATGCTGGGTTCTCTTTTTCCCATTCTTTTACAGAAGGATGTATTTCTACTCGATCATTTACCGACTACGGTATCCATATTATTCGGCGCCACATCTCGATAAATCCGTAGCTTTGCCTTTTCTTCCTTTCTGAGACTTCGCGTCTCGGAGGCCTATGTACCCACGCTCCCTACATCCCATGGCCTGTGCCATGAGTATTTGGGGTAAGCAGCAACAACACGTATCTCTCTGGAGATGCCCCAAGTATGAGCACTCGTATAAGCTCTCTATATACCACCGTACTTACAAGTAGCAATCCTTTCGCGACAACTCACTGTACTTTCTCTTAAATGCACATATACTTTATAGAATATAACGAATGAGACATTAAGACGCGAATGTTTCTTTTCACAAATAAATCAAACTTCTACTATCCTTACTGCGATCGGAGGGTTCACCACTGATGAGCCAAGCCCTCCCAATATTTTTTCATCGCAGTAAGGACAGTAGAAGTTTGATTTATTTGTGAAAATAAACATTCGCGTCTTAATGCCTTCATTCGTTATAGATGGTGCGTTATTGCTTTGTATTACTTTATAGAAAGCATGTATGGACATCTTGTGACACTCGGAGTGGTTCACGGCTATTATGGAGGGAAGAGGTAGGCCAAGAATGGGGTTCACGAACACAATTTCGGGAGAACACACACTATTATCATCATAAAAAGATTAGCCATAAAAAAGAAGCTCTGGGAAGACAAGGATGCTACCAACCTATGGCTGATGGAGGGGAATATGGTTGATAAGAATATTTCGTCAATCATATAATCGTCCACGTAGGATTCTAACAAAACAATATCGCATCAAGAGCAACATTGAAGATATCGAGCGAGCTGCTAAAATGGATGTTTTTAAAATCTTGGAAACTTCTGCAGTTATTCCGGGAGGACAAGCACGTTCTCAACTCTACACACCTGGTACGAATTCAGCCTAGTATTCTTATCACACAACACCGGGCATTTATTGAACTCCGAGTGTAATGCATAGGCGAAATTAAACATTTTGGGAACCACTGACGATTACATTCTCTTAAACATAACCTGCATTAATACATACACAACACTTTATTAAACCGTCGGTCTTACACAGATTCACCTCAGGAAGGAAGCACAAATGGAGCTCCTATACTCCAGACAGCACAGAACCCAACAACAGCCTTCAGGTTCAATGCATGTCCAGTGGCAAAGATTCCACCGTGCATACGTCAAGGTTAGCGTATCATTGAAAATACGAGTGTGGAATCAGCCGCGTTCTAGTCTTCGCTTTTCCTAATCCAAATCAAACACAACATAACCTGCATTAATACATAAATAATAGCATAATTCAAAAGAGATTACGTTCCTGGAATTAAAAACAATAACAAAAGGATGCAGTGTGATAACCTACGTGCGTATATATGGTCTAAGACGACCATATATTAATAGATGACCTTACTTTGATAATGTACCAACGTACATGGCCATGTCGGCTCCTGGATTGACGGACTTTCTCTTATCTCCTCCGCCCTGGCGAGGAAATGAGGTTGGAAGCAATCGCCCGACACGGCAATTATGATCATCTTCTTCCCAACATCCTCCTCCTCTAGTTTTTTTTCTCCCAAAACCCCCCAAAGCAATTACTTTTAATGCGAAAGCTTTTCTTTCTCTTTATTGTTTGTTTCAGCCTCGCCAGCAAGAGAGGAAATGAATGGCACCAATTCATAATGGTTCTAGTGTTTTTTAAACCCCCCCCCCCTCATTTTTGTGAGCGCTAGCTAACAAAAGCTGGTGCTGGAAATACAACTTTCCCCCCCTTCTTCTATCTCGTCTCTTCTCAATTTTCCATTGTCCTCGAGCGAGCAAACTCGCGAGTTTTGAAACTGTTGATAAACCTTTGTTCCGGTCGTTGGGGCTCGGCGATTGTTTTTAGCTCTCTCCTCCTTCCTCTTTATTTTATTTCCTCATTTTTAATCCTTCCGAGGATTTAAAGGGTTGTTTGTCACTTTGGTCGCTGTGCTATTGTCTCTCGGCCTATAGTGATGGCCGCTCTCTGTTTGTGCTTGGCCCCCTCTGTTTGCCCTCGCCGGTATCTTCACTGCTCTCTGATGGGACGTTGATGGGCGCTGTTTGCACTCGCCGGTATCTTCCCTGCTCTCTGATGGGATGTTGATGGGCGCTGTTTGCCCTCGCCGGTATCTTCACTGCTCTCTGATGGGATGTTGATGGGCGCTGTTTGCCCTCGCCGGTATCTTCCCTGCTCTCTGATGGGATGTTGATGGGCGCTGTTTGCCCTCGCCGGTACCTTCCCTGTTCTCTGATGGGATGTTGATGGGCGCTGTTTGCCCTCGCCGGTATCTTCCCTGCTCTCTGATGGGATGTTGATGGGCGCTGTTTGCCCTCGCCGGTACCTTCCCTGTTCTCTGATGGGATGTTGATGGGCGCTGTTTGCCCTCGCCGGTACCTTCCCTGTTCTCTGATGGGATGTTGATGGGCGCTGTTTGCACTCGCCGGTATCTTCCCTGTTCTCTGATGGGATGTTGATGGGCGCTGTTTGCCCTCGCCGGTACCTTCCCTGTTCTCTGATGGGATGTTGATGGGCGCTGTTTGCCCTCGCCGGTATCTTCCCTGTTCTCTGATGGGATGTTGATGGGCGCTGTTTGCCCTCGCCGGTATCTTCACTGCTCTCTGATGGGACGTTGATGGGCGCTGTTTGCACTCGCCGGTATCTTCCCTGCTCTCTGATGGGATGTTGATGGGCGCTGTTTTCCCTCGCCGGTATCTTCCCTGTTCTCTGATGGGATGTTGATGGGCGCTGTTTGCCCTCGCCGGTACCTTCCCTGTTCTCTGATGGGATGTTGATGGGCGCTGTTTGCCTTCGCCGGTACCTTCCCTGTTCTCTGATGGGATGTTGATGGGCGCTGTTTGCCCTCGCCGGTATCTTCCCTGTTCTCTGATGGGATGTTGATGGATTTTGTGTGTACTTGTTGTATTTTTTCTTCAATGTTACCTAGTATCTGGAAGGATTATGAAGGAAGGGCTACCCTGATTGGTTCTTGTTTGTGCTAAGGATATTTGATGACCCATGCCTAGGTTCTGGGTTATTCCTTCTTCTCCGGTTAGGCTTGAATCGACATTAGGAAAACCCATTCCTCCTTCCAACTCTCATTATTCCGAAAGCTGGAAATATATTTTAAAAGGAAAATTTATTATTCAGCAAATTTCTCTTAAAACATACGTCTCTCTACTTTTTATTCACAGCTAAACCTGGCCACCTCCATTCTTTTTTTTTTTTAAATCACGTTTTTGTGTCTTATAGCCAGTCGTTCACTTCTATTTCTAATTTAATCATTACTTCGTCTTTCTTTCTCTCACTCTTCTCGAGTTCATGTTTTGTTCTTTCAAATATTAGAAATGTAATCCGCCGCCGTCAATTTATCCTTTACTCTGTTCTTCTTCCCCAAATCGACGTTTCTCCATCGTCTCTCCTTCAATCTCCCGGCATATCTTCGCGAGCAAGTTCCTCCCTCGATCGAGAGACGTAGCCAGGTGGAAATACTGCTAGCTGGCTCCTGCTGATGCCGAGGATCTGGATTTCTGGACCGTTGCTCCGGGAAATTGGACTCCCTTGTCGATAAAAGTCCTTCGCCCCTTCTTTCCTCTCATTTTAATAGTTAACATATAGAGTGGAAACAACTTCCGTTATAAGCCAGCTACCATACTTACCAGAATAGACGTTCGAGGAAAATTGAGTTCTAAATAGATGGAGGATTATAATAAAAAGAGATTATACAAATTAGATTAACACAAAGCAATAACGCACCATCTATACACATAAAATGAAAGGATTTAAAAGCACGAATGTTTCTTTTATATACAATACAAACTTCTACTGCCCTTACTGCGATGAAAAAAAAATATATTGGGAGGGCTTGGCTCATCAGTGGTGAACCCTCCCAGCGGTTTCGCGAATTTAATCCCCCAGACCTCTTCTCAGAGCTCTTATACTGTATTGGACGATTCTGCTTATATACGCAGCACTGAAGGATGAAATCTCAGAAATGGTTTTCAAGAAAACTATGGACATAAGCCTATAGGACAGTAGAATTACATTCAAATAGATTAAGTAGTTTCTTAAATTAATACGAGGAAAACGAGTTGTGTATTCCTTTTACACTTATATAATCATTGGTAGTTTAGAAGAATGAATATTACAAGGATTTAGTAGAGCGTAAAGTATAGGGTGTCGTTTCTATTTTAAATCAGGTAACACAAGATCGGTTAAGATCTATTTACATATCTACCAATTATGTATATCAGTAAAACTTGTGTTTATTAAAAAAAAATATGTATACATTTATAATGCTACTTGTATTTTGAGTCTTTTTCATTCTTGTACTAAAAGAGTACGAAGAAACTACATGTGATAAAGAGACAAAGGTCGCCTCTCCCGTCAAAATAGACGTCAAAACTAGACGCCATCTATTGACCGTCGCCGCAAACTAGCGGCCTCAGGTCGGTGACAAAGCCACAACACCAGCTTTGGCAAACTGAAAAGCGTCCACCTAGAGACCATGGTTTCGGGCTAATGGCCCTCGTCAGCCTAGGGCGGACTTTATTCCATGAGATCCACACGGGATCTAATGGAATCGTGACAGTCTGCCAAAGAGGTATTTTGCTGGCAAAGTGGCTGGGCCAAATCTATGGCTAGAATATAGATGGAAATTTTACCGGGAGAAAATTGATCTAAAGAGACTATATGTGATATATATAACTACTGAATTTTGAAAAGGGCAATCTCTGAAATAATACTTATAAAATAGGGTTTTAGCAATATTTTCAAGAAAAAAGTCTTGTTTCAGCTTATGGGACTCTTCCAATTGAAAAAGAAAGAACCACATCCAAACTAGTACAGGTTAAGTAAATACTTTGGTCTGCTTCTTCAGTCTCCCTGCCCTTGAGCATGTCCTGGTTTCCAGTAGTGCCTCCTTGCTTATCATTCCCAAGCTATTCAAAAATTTCTTTATAGTTTCCCACTTTTCAACTGTGTTAGTATCCCATTCTCTTCTTCATTCTTCAATCCACTCTCCAGTAATTTACCCTCCTGCACTTTCTTCATCAACCCATTTCCTCTTTCATCCATGCATATACTGCCACATTCAGTTGGAATCCTTTTTTATTTTTGCAATATTTATATTCTTTGTTACTGAAAACTCCTATCGTATTTTTGCAAAGTTCAAGGCATGTGCCAAATGTAGAATTATTACCCTAGAGACTGCAATATATAAAGTATCTCTAAAGAAATACATTTAAGAATAACACACTTAAATATCCTATCGTGGATATAAATAAATATCCTTGCAAGGAATGTAGTTAGGCAGCTATGTCTGGAAATCCGGATAGAACAGGCTAACGTGAGAATGATGTTTAGATCGTTCTGTAGCTCCTCCATCTTAGTCGATCCTCCCCAGAAGTTGCGTGTTCTTCTTCTTCCCCGGGGTAAGTCATCGCGTGACCTGAAGCCCGACTTTTTGCTTCCAACCCGGGGATCGTGCTGCTCGGGGATGGATGGCTAGCACCTCTCGATACTCCGCTTCTCCGGCGCTGTCGGCTTGTGATAGCTCTATTGCCATAGCCCCACACTCAAAGCCGCCTCCTTGCTGTTAACTCCAATCTTGTCTTTCTCTTTAAGTGTCTCCCTAGTCGTTGTTGTTCGAGATTAATTCCATTGTTTCTACGGACTCCAAGCCTCCTTGTCATTGTTGTTGTTGGAGGTTCTCTCCATTGTTGCTACGGACTCGAAGCCTCCTCGTTGTCGTTGTTGTTGCTGAAGATTCGCTCCATTGTTGCTACGGACTCGAAGCCTCCTCGTTGTCGTTGTTGTTGTTGAAGATTCGCTCCATTGTTGCTACTGACTCGAAGCCTCCTCGTTATTGTTTGAGGTTCTCTCCATTGTTGCTACGGACTCGAAGCCTCCTCGTTGTTGTTGTTGTTGTTGGAGGTTCTCTCCATTGTTGCTACGGACTCGAAGCCTCCTCGTTGTCGTTGTTGTTGTTGAAGATTCGCTCCATTGTTGCTACGGACTCGAAGCCTCCTCGTTGTCGTTGTTGTTGTTGGAAGTTCTCTCCATTGTTGCTACGGACTCGAAGGCTCCTCGTTGTTGTTGTTGAAGATTCGCGCCATTGTTGCTACGGACTCGAAGCCTCCTCGTTGTTGTTGTTGTTGGAGGTTTTCTCCATTGTTGCTACGGACTCGAAGCCTCCTCGTTGTCGTTGTTGTTGTTGAAGATTCGCTCCATTGTTGCTACGGACTCGAAGCCTCCTCGTTGTTGTTGAAGATTCGCTCCATTGTTGCTACGGACTCGAAGCCTCCTCGTTGTCGTTGTTGTTGTTGAAGATTCACTCCATTGTTGCTACGGACTCGTAACTTCCTCGTTGTTGTTGTTGTTGAAGATTCGCTCCATTATCGCCACGGACCTAAAGTCTCCTCGTTATTGTACCAACACGAACAGTCGTTGCCTCTCGCAAATGATGTTAAACACATCTTGTAGGAAAGCAAATAATAGTCAACATCTCTAAAACACATCGAAATGGAATCCAACATATTCCCTCTACTTCACAGATCGTAAAAACACTTAACCCATTTACACCATCAAGGAGGACAATAGCTTTCAACGGCATCTAGTTCAACGACCAAGCAATCCCTCTCCACAAAAATATTTAATGAGAGATAGTTAATCTAATAATATATATTAAAAAATAAATGATATGTGAGGTTAAAAAAACAAACTAAACATGTATTCTGAATCCACTCGGTCGCCGCCGTAGGATTGCTGTGTCAGGTACATCGCTGTGTTTCTCCCGTGGCTTGAGAAATGGCCGGCCTGATCGCATCAGAGGCGGCCCTTCTCATTTTTCATCCCGCTCCTCTCCTCCGCCTCCTATCTCTTCTTCTTCTTAATAGATGATGGTGGCTCGAGGATGGATACCTTCTTGGCGTGTTTGTTGGTGGACATCGGCTCCCCGCTCTTGTTGGTGCTACTGACCTCTTGTCCGACCCTTTTGTTTCAACTATTTAAATAATGGTTGCATGGCTTTCCCTCTACCTTTCCCACTAGGTAGCCCACTATCCAATGGTGCACGGTTTTCCCACTATGTAATAAGTGCAATTCACAACCTGAAACCCCAAAACACATCATTGACTGTATTGGCACATCCATTGATGAGCTCTACTCATCCCCAGCCGACACCATCAACAAGCTCTACAAGCTTGATACCCTAATATGATTGAGTGGAGATAAGAAAGAAGAATAACAACAATTTAAATACATAGCGTTCCTACCCCATAGGATTATTCTCTTTCGTTGTGTAATTACTTTATATTTAAATGATATTGCCACGTGTAAAATTAGGGAAGTCCAACTTCGGGATGAGACAACAATTTATTTCAGGCAAGAACAAACTATGAATGGTAAACAAAATATAAGCCACGAGGGAAATTTACAGAGTAGCAAAATATAAACATAAAAATGACCACTCTGTTAATAAAAATAATAAAATTAATAAATACTTTGTTACAATATTCTGACTTTCTTTGCTGGACCTCGAGTTTTCTCTCCTTTCCTCATGTTTCCCTGAAACCGAATCCTTATTTTTGAATGCATCCTTGCTACTAACATCTTAACTGATTGTAACTTACCATTTATAGCATATAGTGGAGAAGAATAAGCATTACGGAGGTTAGAAGTGGCAAGGAAGGCTACAGCCCAGAAAAAAATACGTATTTGCGCTGTTCCAAGAAAAGAAAAAGAGATTGTCCTTCAAAGCGACGGCATCTTCCTCTGACACCTAATCTCGACTATCTTCAACAGCTCCATGCTCTTTTAAATACCCGGGATGTTCACTGTCAGGGTTCTTTGAATGTCCCTGTCATGTAAAGTGATAGACACCAGGCTGTCACACCTATTTCTAGGGCCGTCAGCCTTCCGCGGTTCCTTACAAGTTACGTATGATAGCGGTATTTTTTAGTTTTATATTATACATATATTATTTTACCTACATTTCAGGATACCTAACAAAGGACTCATCTTAGATTTTTTTAAAACCCTAATAGTTTTCCGATATTATTTTTTTTCGAAAGACTCCGAGAACTCGGAGTCCTTTAATAAAAGCCTTTAATAAAAGCTTAAAATTCAAAATGATAATTTTCTTATTGTTGAAAGTGACAATTCTAGGATATTTCTACGATGTAACACTCTGTTATAATTTGTATTTGACCATTTGCTGTCTATGTTAATTCGCATTCTCTGCCTATGTTGATGTTCGCGCGATATACCATCATCAGACCTTGGGAAACGCAGGTTTAGATTACCCCCCTTTTAATGAATGAGATTCTCTAAAGAGGAATCTCTCCCCTGGTGTTGTCTCTCTCTCTGGGGTCTGGAACGTGACTGGACTAGGGCCCTGAGGACTTGGTATTCCGCTCTGGAGCTAGTCCCGGGACGTCAGACCGGATTATTACTGGCTTAGGACTCCCTGGATTGTTCTATCTCGTCTTCTATTCTCCTAGAATTTGACATCTGTCAGCGCATTGGACAATCTCTCTCTCTCACTTCTTCAATTCAGCCTTCTGGTAAATAACCTCGTAGATAAAGGTTGTCTGGCCGGCATTCATTGTTCTTGATGTAACTTCGGCCAGTAGAGTTTCTATTTTGTCTACATTTTGACAAAAATCTTTTGTCCTCGTCACAAAAAAAAAAAAAAAAAACTTTATGGAAAAGCGTTAAGAATGTGTTTAATATAGTAAATAATTCTATGTGATTAAAAAAAAAACCGCTAAAATATTTTTTAAAGGGTTGCATTACAAATCTCGTTAGAATTCGGTGCACAAGGTAACTTTCGTTTATTCATTTAAAACTTAGATATTGGTTCTCTACCGAACACCGCCCTAACTCACATTGTAACTAAGATAGAGCTAGATGTATTTGTTCGTATCTATTACTTTAGAAAGAGGAAGGATTAGTCAAAAGTTAATAGAGCTAACTCGGGATAGTGTTGTTGACACGATCATTTTTGGAAAGCAGAAGGAGCTTCTGAAAATATGTGAATCTACACCATTTGATAATTAACATAATTGACATCTTGTCAATACATGCAAAAGTGCACAGTCTGTCTGTGCTATTATTTTAAAATATTAATTAGATATATGCAACTATGTTACAATGAATATGGCGCCTCTGCCATCACTGCAGGGTTGGGTGGAGAAATGTGGATCTCTCTCTTCTCTGAGTTGTGATCTAAAGAAATGTGGAGATCTAGAAGAGAATGGAAAGATGGATTGACAGGATCAGGAATGTCTTGAGTTGTTAAGGAAAGGAACCTAACTCTTTTTAAAGGTTATCTGATTAAAAAACAACGTAATAATTAAATGGGATATATATTAAATAGAGTGATGGATATAGAGTAAGTTCTGGAGGTTAAAATGGAAGAGAATGGTAGGAAGGATTCTATATCGTCCTTGTTTACATATTGGACCTATACTTTGTTAACACCAAAAATGGTCAACTGATACTTCTTTTTTATCTCCACTTAAGCATATCAGGGTATCAAGCCTGTAGAGATTTTTGATGACGTTTGCTAGGGATGAGTAGAGTTCATCAATGGTTCAGCCAATACAGTCACAGTCCCTTAAATTGTACATCACAACGATGGCACTGTGCATCACTCTAGTAAAAAACTTTACAAGTGATGATAAAGAATGAGTCACAACTCCAGTTTTGGCAAATTGGTTTCGGGCTATAGCTCTCATCAGTACAGGGGCGGCTTCGATTTCATAACAGCTTACGAGAAGGTTTATCAAATCGGTCGAATTTACCAAATTTATGTATATATATATGTTATATAAAAATATTATTTTATTTTAAACTAGCGGATGTGTACCCGGCTTTGCCCGGGTTTTATCCGAGTGAAAGTTTGCCTAACGAATATTATATATTATGAAGTATAATAAACAATGTTAAAGATTAGTTTTAATTATTAATCAAGATTGTGTGTGAATATGTGAGAAAGATGTAATATCGTTGTTGTTTTCTTGGCCGACTGTTTTACATATGGTGTTATCTTAAAATTGCTTGTTTTGAATATTTTTTTAGATTGAGTTGAATGAATTGCTGAATTTTTTTTTGTATTTATATATAAATAAAATTAACTCTGTTGATTTTTTTTGTATTTAATCGATAACAGCGAAGTTACGCATGTTAAAGTTAGGAAAAATATTTTGATGTTAAGCAAAACCTGCTCCATCTCGTTTTACATAAATGTTGAAAATTTGGTCGAAATTGATGCATTGTAACGAAAGTTTTTAGTGAACAACACTTATGAAATTTCCATTTTATTAATATAGATTATATAATTTCATAGATTCAAATACTCTGCTAAATCGACCGCCAGAGGTCACTTTTCCCCTTTAAAAAAACCCATTGTTGTTCTTTCCCGTTGGCCGGCTCAAAAACTTTTGTACATTATGTAAATAATCTTTTGTTTTCCTTATTCTACTCGCCGGGCATCACTTTTATCAAATTATGTTTTTCATATATATTCCTTAGCTCAAATAAAGAAATCTCTGATCAAGACTTTATATTTTCAAGATTATTATTTCAACCACGACAGCATTACCATAATCCTCAACATGATCTAAAATCAAGCAGAAAATCAAATCTCATTTGTTTTTATAACATATATATATATTAAAAATCACAAATATGTCGCAGATTAGTTGAATGATAAAAGTTGCGCTTCAAGTTTGAACGTATTTTTTACTTATTTAGAATTTTTTTTTTTTTGGTCACTTGGGCTAATTTTACATACCATCATCCACCATCAGTGGATTAACACATTCCGAGACATTCTAGCACTAATGGAGAGTAGGGTTAAAAAGGTTAGCGAAGGCCCAGAGTCCAATGGTATCAATCCAGCAATAGGGTAAGTTAAAGGGAGAAGTGTCATATAGGAACCTGTAGAAGCTACAAAGGCATTTCTCGCTACTTCCAACAGGTCACTTTTTTTTAGCTCTAATTGGCTATTTGGTGGAGGTAAAAAAAGAAACTTCACTTGTTGGGCACGAAATTTCGATAGGCCATTTTTTTTAATAGGTGCAATTTTCTTTTTAATTTCCACACTTAGAAAAGCGTTTAATTCCTTATCGACTTTCCTCTCTCCATCACCATTTCCCTCCCTCAGTTTTCCATCAATTTTTTCCTGTTTCGTTTTCTTTAGTATTATAGGGACCTATAGAGACAGTGAGTGGTACATGTCCTCACTCTTTCATTCCGTTCATATCTTTTATGGCCAGTTGTTTTTATTTGGCAACTTGGGAAATTAACATAGCATACTCGCGCAACGGAAAGTTTTTTCCAAGAATAATTAAAGCCAAAAACCACTGGGAGGTTCACTACTGATGAGTCAGGCCCCTCCCATTAATTTTTCAATTGCAGTAAGGGCAGTAGAAATTGTTTAATTTTTAAAATAATCATACGCGTCTATAATAGTTTCGAATTTTCATAACAGATGGCCCGCTAATGCATCATAAAATAAAACGTGTAGTTGTAATAAAAACAGATCTATTCTTAACGCCGCTAAAATTTTGACTATTACAGGAGGTCAAGCGTGTCAGATCCTTAAATAATATACGATTCTTTTTGCAAGGCGTATCTATTCTAGAGAAAGAGGCCCGTTGAAAAAGGATTTACCTCGAAAGCTGCCAGCTTTTCAATTGTTAACTAAAATATTCTCACATTGCAAGTTTATTTTATTCTCAATCAGATATATCTCCGGGGATCGGTGGAAGGGGGTTCTAAACCGTTGGTTTTTCAACCGCTACGACCCGGGATTGAATCCCGCATTGGGCACTTTTTGTTATTTAAAAAAAAAAAAATGCTCCAATGGCCTCTGTGAAGTCTACATAGGTTTTGTGTTCCAAAAGTAATGCTTATTCGACCATAAAGCGAAAAATACTAAATATTTTACATTCAAATTTTGTACAACCATAAATCAAATATTTATGAATGGTATTATTCAAAATATCTTCCAGCGTTGAACCCACGCTGTAAATACGCTTTGGAAATATGCTGGAGGTTGTTTTCTCAACCATGTCTTTATGGCCCGTTTTACTTCCTGTAGGTCTCCAAACCTTTGTCCTTTCAGCCCTTTTTTTCATATGGGAGAATAAATAGAAGTCACAAGGTGCTAAATCTGGGCTGTATGGGGGCTGTGGAATCAGTGACCAGCCCATTTGTTCAATAGCCTCTGAAGTCTGGAAAGATGTGTGCGACCGCGTGTGGTGTAACTTGAAGGATTTAAGAGGAATCTCTGCTCTTTTTTTTTTCTCGAATAGCTTCCCTATAAAAGGTAATTTTAGATCCATTAGACACTCTAGCTTATGGAATTTGTAAATCCTATTTTATACCATTCTCACACAAATCGGTGTTGACATGGACCCAGAGCAGCAGCTTTACACACCCAAGATAGTGGACATTGCTGTGATAGAGATGCACGGGGACATCTGAGGCTCTTCATTGGACACGACAACAACAACAGCAAATCGGTGACTTATTACTGGCTACAAAGTTGTTGACAACTTCGATGAACGCAATCTCAGCATTTTTCTAATCTTCTTTCAATGTTGCAATAAACTCTACGTCATTTATTAGGTTACGAATTTGAGAACCAATGAAAATACCTTCCATTTTCTTAGAACAACTAATCTTTGGGAATCTAGTCACTAAATATTTGACAGCCTCTCTATCTTTATTTAAAGCTTTTACAACATTTCCCATTAACCTTAATTTGGTATGTAAAATCGGAAGAAACATTCTCAGTTTGGGGACAAGCGGTTCATTTTCAACATTTTGATCGCCTTAAGATAAACATACTTCTTACGGGTCACTTTTTTGCATTTAATGATTATTTCTGTCTTTGTTGTCCCATTTGCATAAAAAACAAGGATACTTTGTGTTTCCCTTCTTCCAGCCCTCTCAAATTCCTATAATTCAAAGATCGCCGCAAACTTTCCAACACGATGGGTGGGATAATTCAGCAATTCTAAAAATTTCGTAAGAGTCGAATAGGTCTCTTTCATTTAGGTTAAATTTACAACAGAAGGTAATGCATTATCATAGCGTAGCAAACAAGGCTTCAAACTTCGATCAGAGGAAACAATTAAGAGTTTATATACGGCATCAATCGTAATTAATTTATAGAGTTTCACAAACGCCGTCAATATCATTGCAGTACACTGATTCTCATTCTTCAGCAATAAATGACAAAAAACATTGTTCCCTATTACGGTAGACAAAGGTTTTGGACTGTGGTAACAAGATATTCCTTTGCTTTAATCTTGATCCAAGAATTCCTTCTGCTTCTTCTGATAGCCCTAGATCTGATGCCTGAATGAATAAATGTGGAATGCCACTTTTATCTGAAATATAAATTCAGAGTCTTATAATTGATGTTCACCTGCAAATGCTGTATGCTAATCATTCGTTTCGATATAGGATTCTTGAATAGGTGAAAATATTGAAAAATCTCTCTATAGGATTCCTCTTGAATGGTTTGGCTAACCCATGGCAAATTTTTGAGTCGAAAGAGTCAAAAATTACAATTTACTAAATTTCAAAGTTTTTAAAGAGCCACAATTTTTTTTTTTTTGCCAACAATAAATAGTACTCGCTTAAATATTATTCGCCTATGGAACTATATAAAGAGCCGCAGGTTCACATCCAAAGAACCGCATGTGGCTCGTGAGCCACAGTTTGCCGACCCCTATGGCTAACCCATTGTATTTAAAACATCACTGCTCGTACATCACGTGTAGAATACCGTTTATAAGACCCAGAAGATAGATGGGTGAATTTCCTCGTCGAAATATCGGATGTTTTGATTAAAACTATTGATCCAAGATGATCCTTTGTTATTTGATATATTCTATATACAGTTACGAGCGTCATGCGTTATGTCTTCATCTCTGTCACCGTTTGCTTTTTTTTTGGAATGGCGCTCTCCTATTGGTTGGCTACGATCACGCCACCACTACGCGAGACACTTTGTTTTTGACTTTGCCCCCCCCCCCCCCCCCCCACTCGCTTTTGGTTTTTGTAACTATTGTGTTGGAGCGGGTCGCTCCTTAAATAAATGCATATATTAGTTAATAACTAAATGGAATCCTCTCTTTCTTTTTCCCAGTAAGAGACACCTACGGAAGCCAACAGTACATAGACAGATAAAGCACATAGGCTATAGTTATTAACTAATATATGCATTTATTTAAGGCGCCAATTTATAATTGTAACAAATAGTATTTGAATAAAAACATTCAATCGGGTAAAACACGGGCGTTGACCGGGTCATTCGGCTAGTATAATATATACACGACAATATACAGTATTCGCAGTAAGGACAGTAGAAGTTTGATTTATTTGTGAAAAGAAACATTCGCGTCTTAATGTTTTCATTTGTATTATATAGATCGCGCGTTATTGCTATGTATTAATATACATTTTACCTTATCCATGGGGCTAGTGAAACGTTTTTGAACGCTTTATATTGCATACCTTTATTGTTTTTTTACATGTTTACCATGAAATTCGATATACCGTAGTTGTCTTCTCTTCCCCGGTAAATCGAGTATCTTTGACTCTAGGCATTTCTTTAGTTAGGAAGGAAAAACATTAAAATCCAATTGTTGTAGAAATAACTCTTTATTCGCACTCTCTTTCTTTTGAAGGTTGGATTTTTGTAAGGATCGATGGCTGGGGGAATCCATGAGATCTAAAATTTTAAAAACGTTTTCTATGCGGGATCCAAACCGCAACTTGGTATTGCGGAAGAGAAGAAAAAAACAGCAATCATTTAAACAAATCATCATGTAGTTGATCGTTAGAGATCCAATGAGAGCCCTGGTTATTTCCGACACTCTCCTCCTTTTTATAGGAACGATTTCCTAATGGATTTTTCATTTTCTCTCTCCCGTTCTTCCCCACGAGAACGCCGGCCATCTGCAGCTAATAATTCTCGTCGAAGAAATCGCTAATGATATTGGGGGGTGCGCCACTTAGCGACCTTTTACAGAAGCCTTTTATTAATATGTGGGACTGGGAGTTTTCTGGCGTAATTGGCAACTAGCTGGTGTCATTTGTTGAACTTTCTTACCACCTTGTTCTTAGTTTCTTCTCCTGACATTTCTTTTTCTTTTAAATTTTTCCCAGCGGAGATGCGTTTGCTGAATGTACATTTATCGATTTGGTATAGGCGTACTTATAGTAGACTAGCCGAATGACCCGGGCAACGCCCGTGTTTTACCCGATTGAGTGTTTTGATTCAAATACTATTTGTTACAATTATAAATTGGCGCCTTAAATAAATGCATATGTTAGTTAATAACTATAGCCTATGTGCTTTATCTGTCTATGTACTGTTGGCTTCCGTAGGCGTCTCTTACTGGGAAAAAGAAAGAGAGGATTCCATTTAGTTATTAACTAATATATGCATTTATTTAAGGAGCGACCCGCTCCAACACAATAGTTACAAAAACCAAAAAGCGAGTGGGGGGGGGGGCAAAGGTGGCGTGATCGTAGCCAACCAATAGGAGAGCGCCATTCCAAAAAAAAAAAAAAAAGCGACGCTCGTAACTGTATATAGAATTATATAAAGCAATAACACGCCATCTATATAAAGGAAATGAAAGCTTTTAATGAACGAATGTTTCTTTTACGCCCAAAACAAACCTCTCTCTCTTTCTCTCCACTGTTTTTACTGCGATTAAAAATGCTACTATCCTAAAAACTTATGTCCATAATTTGTTTGAATACCATTTCTAAGATCCCACCCTTCAGTGTAGCATATGTATAAACAGAATCATACCTAATACAGTATTAGAGCTCTAAGAAGCGTTCTGGTAGATTAAATTGGCGAAACTGCTGAGAGGGTTCACACTACTGATGAACCAAGCCTTCCCAATATTTTTTTTTATCGTAGTAAGGACAGTAGAAGTTTGATTTATTTGTGAAAGAAACATTCGTGCTTGGATGCTACCCTTTCCTAGATAATCACGTGTTAGTGATTATCATGATTTCGGAATTCCACAGGATGTAACGGCCGTTCATCTTGGTACACTTCGAATATTTAAAACCCTGTTGTGACAGATAAATTAGAGACCATTTTAAGACGAAATGTCTCTTTTAGTTTATTCAAAATCCTAGTTCCATCAGCCTTTGCAATTACATTTATATAGTTATAGAAAAAAAAAATTGCTACTTCGGCAATGTTGGCATCCAAGACAATTTGGTCCACTATCTATTCCATTGCCCATTCCTACATGAAAAGAGAATGGAAATTCGCGAAATTTTGGAGCTAACTCACTACAATGAACAACATGTATATAAAATCTTTACTGCTCTCCTGCTGGTTAAAACATTTGTTTATAAATATTTTAAATTTTTCAAGGCGATTGATAAAATGAGAGAAGAAGTGCTCAACTCCACAGACAACGGCTGATTGCTCTCCCCCTCCCCTCTAAATTCCTCCTCACTCATGTACATATATAACCTTTTAGGGGAATCCCCTTGTAAGACAATAGTGTCTTAATAAAGGTTTTTGTTGTTGTTATAGAAAAAAATAGTTCAAAAGTAAAATTTTGTACTTAGATCAAAAGTGGTGTTAAAAAAAAGCATCTCTTGATTGTTCAATTGAAAATTGCTGATGGCCTGCGTCATCTGTCGGAATAAATATTAAACTAATCGTTGATATTATATATATCCTATAAATATATATATATTCCAGAATATTGGTCAAATGTGTTCTTAACATAAACTCCCATTTTAAGACAACCATAATCTCCCTATTCACTATTGAATAACAAACACTAGTCGGGGAGAAGAGATTCTTTCTATAAGAAAATGTTAAAGCTTTCAGGTAAGACACCCTTCTACCGGTATCCCCGTTAAACTAACGAAACCGCTAGGAGTGTTTACTAGCGATAAGTCAGCCCCTCTCCTAATAATTATTCATTGCAGTAAGGATAGTTGTTGAGAATTGGATGTAAATATCTGTGAATATTTATTTTTTATTAATCTTTTTATTCTGTGGCTGGATCAATTGATAGTAATGCCTATTTTTGCATAGATTTTGTTTGTAAAATAAGTTATTCTGTTTTTAATTCTTTTGACCACGGGCCAAGGTGTATAAATAGTTTTGTTGTTTAAATAAAGTGTGTGTCTCATAGTGTTGTTGTGTTGGATTGATAGGAATACACGAGGTAGGCAGCAGCAGAGTGAAGCCTTATTAAGGGAACAAAAATACAGTCCTCAAGAAATATAAGGAGCTATCAATAGTAGAAAATATTGTTTTATTTTCGAAAAGAATCCTACAAGTCAAAATAGTTTAAATTTCTAATAACAGATTCAACTTTATTCAACTGTAAATACAAAGCGCGATGTCCCGCCAAGGACACTGGCGCCCAAAGGAAAGCAACACAAGAGAGAGAGAGGTAGAATCTATTAACATATGCTCAAGGCATTTACCATATTCCTGAAATTGATTTCAAACAAACATACTATATACATAGGTAATTTAGTTTAAACACATCTCAAAATAAAGAAAAGGAAAAAAAAAAAAAACATATATACAGCACATAGTTAATTATACCTAACACATGAGATTATTTAAAAACTTTGATATATATTTACAAAATCTATTGAATACAATGTATGAATCCCTGCTGGATATCAATTCTCTTGGGTCGGTACAGAGAATACCGTTATTAAGTCTGTAGTCTTGAAATGCTGGGCACTTAAGTAAAAGGTGAGTAGAATCTTGAATGCGGCATCCACAAAAACAGCCCGGATCCTCCGATGCGTGGATTCTTTCCAGAAAACTTCCGAAATTACCATGGTTGGTTACAAATTGTGTGTTATGGCACCCTAATGCATCATATTATATCTCTCTCTGTCCATGGCACTTGGAATAGCTTTCTCCTTCAAAAGCTTCAATTCTTTCTTCTTTTCTGAGAGCTCAGTTTTCATATCCATAAGTGACCGTAGGAAAAAACCCAATGCTTCCACAATTCTGGTCTTTGTCTCTTAAATGAAATGCCTTTATCTTTCATAACATTGTCCAATTTCGTAATTGCATCTCTTCCTAACGCTCTTCTTCTTTTGAATTTTAGAAAACTATGGCTATAAGCTTTTAGAACAGTAAAATTACATAAAAAAACTTAAATACGCTAATCTTGTATCTTATTCCCTACTCTACTCTCAAGTTGAATTAAAGACAATTAGCAATTAACATAATTTTATTGATATCTTGTCAATACAGGCAAAAGTACACAGTCTGCATTATTATTTTAAAATAACATATATACATAACTATATATAATGAATATGTACATGGGGTGTTGGATCAAAGAGCGGAGAACCACAGATGATCTGTGATTTGAGAGAGACACGGTGCCATTCATCTTCCAATAAACCAACCACCAGAAGTAGTGTACAAGGGAGGAGAAACCATCTATGGAATACCGGGCTGATGACGTAGTTACTGACGTCACTGCATCTTTCTTTTTCCCCCCCTTTCTCTCTGACGTCATTAGCATTGTTACCTAACTTTATGTAACCTTACTTATAGGACGTTGTCGGCGCTTGTTTGGTGAAGGAATGGGGCGCTGATGAGATGTTTTTTATCTTTCCATTTTGTTTATTTCGTTATTAGAGTTGTTTCGTTATTACGGGCGGATGTCCTCTAGTGAATGAATGCCACAGACCTAAAAACGAATATTGCTTTAACAGATATGGACACTCATGGACAAAAGGAAATTAAATTTATAAATTTAACTACCATCTATCGATATAATTTGTAACAAATAAGTTTACTGGAAATGTGTTTCTTTTTAATAATATCATCAAATATTGTTTATATAGACCTTACTGCAATAAGTTATTGAATGAGAGGACTTGGTTCATTAGTAGTGAACCCTCTCCAAAGTGAACCCTTTCGCCAAATAAATTTCTAGACTGCTTTACTATTGTATTGGATTAGTTTGGGATATACACCTTGTATTTTCTATGGAAGGTAGCTTAGGGGGTGTTTAGTGAACCTATGGACATAAGCTTATAGGTCTGTAGAGGTACACACATATAATTGCAAGAATAATTATTAAGGAAGTTGTACCTTTTTTTTTTAGCATGTATATCCTTCACCATGTTTTTCGTCTAATGTATATCGGGATTCAGACAATAACTCTAAAATATATTACAGTGACCTTTATTGAAGACACGAGATAACCAAGTGTGAAAAAAACTTAAGGAAGTTGTACCTTTTATCATGTATATCGGTATATCTCTGAAAGATATTACAGTGACCTTTATTGAAGACACACGAGATAACCAAGTATGAACAAAATTGCCTCTGTTTTCTTCAAAATAATCTTTAAAAATAGCCGACATGCAAAGACACTACATTTCCTTAAGTTTTGCAAACATGAATATATTATTATTATTCTATTTAAAACCCTCTCATGTTTTTGAGGTTAAACTGCGCCTGGCGATAATGTTGTTTGGTAAGTGGAATTTTTGACAGTATTTCCCGTGAAAACAAGGTTGTATATTTTATAGACGTTTCCACAGAATTCTCTCGTCAGGATAAAAACAACAAATTTAACGGCCATATTTTTAACACGAAGTTGTTCACCTGACAGCCGCTATCTTCTGAAATGTCGACCCATGTAGAGGTTGGTTACATGGCACCGTTTGTTATTGGTTGAGTTGGACTGGTGCAAGAAATCAAGATACGTGTACTCGCTTTGTGTCATTATACATTATATATATATATATATATATGAAAAAACAATAGAAAAAAATAAAAGATAAGTGGGTCAGGTGTTGATATTAAAAATAAATAAGGCATCTCCTGACCACGAGCACATGTGCTTTTTAGATGGCAGAGCGCCATCTAGTGGAGCAAGAATAAACTAAACGTTTATTTAGCTTGCTCCGTGATATTTGGCCAACCCAATTTCTTGATAAATCAAGAAAAGCCATCCACGAACGCGTTTCGCGCTGTTGGCGCTCATCAGCGTGGAGTAGACTGTAACCACTGCGACCAAAAATATTTTTGGACCCAATGGCTTCTTGAGAAATCAAGAAATGGGTATTTAAGGCCAAATTTGCGTAAAGACGCTTAACACATGAAAAAACAATAGAAAAAATAAAAGATAAGTGGGTCAGGTGTTGATATTAAAAATAAATAAGGCATCTCCTGACCACGAGCACATGTGCTGAAAAGCGTCCACCTAGAGACCATGGTTTCGGGCTAAGTTGTGGCGACGGCCAATAGATGGCGTCTGGTTTTAGACGTCTATTTTGACGGGAGAGGCGACCCATGTCTCTTTAGATCAATTTCCTCCCAAATATTCTTGCTCCACTAGATGGCGCTCTGCCATCTAAAAAGCACATGTGCTCGTGGTCAGGAGATGCCTTATTTATTTTTAATATATATATATATTAAAAATAAAGTAGGCATTTCCTGATCACGAGCACATGTGCTTTTTTTTTCTATTGTTTTTTCATATATATATAAAGAGACAAGGGTCGCCTCTCCCGTCAAAATAGACGTCTAAAACCAGATGCCATCTATTGACCGTCGCCGCAACTAGCGGCCTCGGGTCGGTGACAAAGCCACAACACCAGCTTTGGCAAACTGAAAAGCGTCCACCTAGAGACCATGGTTTCGGGCTAAGTTGTGGCGACGGCCAATAGATGGCGTTTGGTTTTAGACGTCTATTTTGACGGGAGAGGCGACCCATGTCTCTTTAGATCAATTTCCTCCCAAATATATATTTAAATTAGTACAGGTTGAGATACAGCTTTGTTTATTCTTCCTAAAACGATTCGATATATCTCCAACTTTGAATATGTAACTACAAAGACTATGTAAAAAGAAACTACTTGTTGTTGGACAATGATGTTGGACTGTAGAAATATCTTACCGTGTAATGCCCTAATCGCTGTTTTATTTATGTAAATGTTTATTTCCGTGAGAACGTCCTCCTAATAAATCCGTCTATTTATTTACACACATGGGTACATTTTGAGGAAGTGGAAAGTCTTGATCCGGTCGTCTGTTTTTTTTTTCCTTCTTTTTTAAGGAGACAGAGGCTGTTCACACTTGATTATCTCGTGTGTCTTCAATAAAGGTCACTGTAATATCTTTCAGAGTTATTGTCTGAATACCGATATACATGCTAAAAGGTACAACTTCCTTAAGTTTTTTCCATGATTATATTTGTTTAAACACGCATTCCTGGAGCATAAACACATTTACCTTCAATACCCAGCGAAAGTTGGAAATTAGATCTAATATGTAAATAAGTGTTTACACACCAGCATGAGATCCTGTTTTTTTTGGCTCCCCTGCAGATATACATAGGGATATACACAGGGATACTCATACAGGGATACACAAGGATATATAGGGATATACAGGGATATATAGGGATATACAAGGATACACAGGGATGGATATACAGGGATATATAGCGATATACAGGGATATACAGAATTACACAGGGATACACAAGGATACACAGGGATGGATATACAGGGATACACAGGGATGGATATACAGGGATATATAGCGATACACAGGGATATACAGAATTACACAGGGATACACAAGGATACACAGGGATGGATATACAGGGATATATAGCGATACACAGGGATATACAGAATTACACAGGGATACACAGGGATGGATATACAGGGATATATAGCGATACACAGGGATGGATATACAGGGATATATAGCGATACACAGGGATACACAAGGATACACAGGGATACACAAGGATACACAGGGATGGATATACAGGGATACACAGGGATGGATATACAGGGATACACATGGATGGATATACAGAATTACACAGGGATATACAAAGGTGCACAGGGCTCCCCTGCAGATATACACAGATATGTACAGTATGTGGTCTTAGCGGGATGAGACGGAATTCCAAGTTATTTACAAATTCGACGATGGAATTCATGGAAGTTGTTGTGTGAGGGTGAAGAAACCAAATAATGATCCTGATTAGCCATAATTGCCAAATAAGGAACTGCCCATTAACTGAACAGAATGAAGAGATAGGGCCAGCTTTTAAAGAATAAAACTTGTATACCCGCTGGTAACTAATGAATCTGATTTTAGCGTCTACTGTGCTGCGTAATAAATCCACACAAATCCCTCTCTTGTAATTAAAGCCCGCTGCATACATTACCTCTAATTGGGAATAGCTCTCCCCACCCACCCGATCTCATGCTGTCCTCTACTACGGACCCACTAGGATACAGCTTCAATCTTAGGTACACAACCTAAGATTCCATTAAGCTTCTACTTATAATGAAATACCATCTCTCTCTGATCATGTAACGTTACTGATGGTAGTGCGCCATCTATCGGAATAAATAGCAACTTCACGTTATTTTTCCTTCTTTTTATTTTAACGGAAATATCTACTGAATATCTTAAATTATATACGAAAGCTCACCAAATTCGCTTTCCAAGCTGTTTGTCCACGTCAGAATGGTGCAGATATGTCTTCAACAATTCACCAAGATGGTCAAACAGGTTTCTTTTCAATTCCACAAAAGTATATTTGAGACTAACTAGTGATTTCGCCAATTTCACCCACGAGTCCGTGCACGGTTTTTAGATATCTAATAATGTATTGGATGATTCTGTTTATGTAGGCGACACTGAAGTTTGGAATCTTGGTTATGGTATTTTAAAGCGTTAACTATGGACATGGACTTCTAAGAAACCGTTGAGAGGGTTCACCACTGATGAGCCAATGTTGTTTCATCACAGTAAGGAGAGAGTTTGTTCTATTTGTAAATGAAATCGTGCTTAATAATTTTATTTATTTTATATTTTGTTGTGTAGTTTTGATCTTAAATCAGTGCAATTTAAAAAAAAAATCATTTGAGAAAAATCTAGGAAATATTAGTCTTAAAAATTTGATGTTTTGTCTTGAATACGATTGTTCATCC